>QJPP01007377.1:0-369007 GCA_003996215.1 Jaltomata sinuosa
CCAACAGATCTCCAAGCACGAATCACAGCGATCTAACAGCGATGGCCCACGCTAGGATCTGCACCCAAAGATGCAGGGGGTAGGGGTGAGCACCAGATGCGAAGCATAAGGTACCCAGTAGGTATCATAGGCCGACTGGGCACATATAAGATAAAAGCGTAGTAACAGACAGAATAGAAGCAAGCAGTCACAGAAATCAACGAAAGGTACACAGGAACTAGCCCAGAGGAAAATCAACAGAACCACATGTGAGGCCAGTAAGCAGAATATACACACCATAGGCACAGGTGAAAGTAAGGAGTAACGCACCTGGGGTCCTTGCAATAACAGTGTATACATAATAAGTTTACAAAATGGATGGTATACCGGTAACCTCAAGTGTAAGAAGAAGAGAGAAAGAGTAATGATAGGCATGCTTAGAGACATGACTCAAACTCAACTAATCATATCAATCTCAAATCCAGAAACTAACAGTCTAGCAGTAACCAATCTCATACTTATCCATAATAGAGAACAATTTTGTAAGTAAATAGCAAAAGTCTACCGACAGTCCCCCGGCCGCCCATAGAACCGAGGAACACAAATAAGTGAAAACAAACCCTCCGGCATCCCATACTACCAGAGCGTACAATCAACAAACAACAAACAAGGGTGGAGCCTCAAACAATGAATGATATGATGCATGAAGGTCTCAAGTGAAATGGTATCTCTGTATGTACCTCCTCCGGCGCCGATTCGGCCCAGCAGGTAGGTTCCATGGAAGGACACTGCCCGTATACCTCTACTCCACCGTATACCCTTCCTCCGGCACACGCACCCCGTAGCCCCTGGCCCGGATGGCAAGGTCCATGGAGGTCCCTGACCCCATACTAAAACTAAGTATTAACACATGTCGTCCGGAAGCAAGTCCGAGATCAAGATAAAGACCTAGTCTCTAATATGCATGCCCAGACCCTGTCCAGGACTAAAGTAGTAGGAAAATATCTCAAAAATCCCTCCAAGGGTGCCCGGTCATAATCGGGTCTAAATAGTAGAAAGTCATCTCAGGTGCTCGATCCGGCCGAGGCTAAAAAAAACATCTCAAGTAGCAAGAAAACTCAACTAGCATCTTGGCCCTGCCGAGTCTAGCGTTAATCGTAAAACTGGTGATTTAAATCATAATTTTACTTTCTTTTACCCAAGAATATTCACAAGTAAAATCAAACCATTTCCAAATTATTTCCATCAAAATGGGCCCCCCGGGCCATGCAAGGTTTAGAAAATAGTGTCCGTAGGCCCGAAGCCCAAACCGTAGTAAAACATGTATAAAACCATTTTATATGCATGAAAATGGTATGATCAAACACAATAGCTGCCCAGCAACTTATAATCAACCTATCGACCCTGCACAGGCCCACAACTACTCAGCAAGCATAACCAGCCTAGAAGGATAATTCTATGCCCGGGACTCGCGGACATTCCCAAAATCCTCACAGGACTACAAGGGTAAATAAAATATATCGGCAAATACTACAAGCAACTGAGGAACAAAAGTCGGCGGACATGAATAAAGCGGTCAAGGTATGTGGTTCAACCTAATAAACCAACCCAAGGATGCCCATTAATACAATTTTATTCTACATATGCGGAGTCTAGGGAAGATAAACCATAACCTACCTGTCGTCTGATGACAAGCTGCTAGAACGACGATGTCCACGCTCAAACCGCTCCGACAAACTCCGAAATGAAATCAAACTCGAAATTAGGCTTGAATAACTTGACGTAGATAATCGATTTTCTTTTCGGTGATCCAATAAATTATCAAGATCTTGCTTATTGGATTCAACTTTTAATGTGACAAGTGAATGATGTACTGTGGTAATTTTTGCACCAAAATTACATTCCAAAGAAGTGCTATGAAAGTTGGCAGCAATTAGCATGTAATTTGTTCAATGATTTAAGTGAGTAGGCAGCATTTAACATGTAATTTGCTCAATGATTTAAGTGAGTAGGCAACATTTAACATTGTTTGTTGAAATCACTTAAAGTGAATGGGAAATTTGGCAGCCTACCACATTGTGTGTCCCTCCCCTCCACTTCCACGTGGAAGTGGGGGTTGTTTAACACCTCAACGCCTACTCTGTTATATAAATATTCGGGTATTGCATAAATTCATGGTATAATAAATATAACTTTTAAAATATACCATAATTCATAGAAAATTATTTCGAATAAAACCTACTATATTATAATAATAAATTTCAACATAACTAAATTTACTATCTTCGTTAAAATATTACAATGTATAAAAACCTTATAAAATAAATACATATACAATTATATCGTAACAAAAATATTTTTCATAAACCTTTAAAGTATTTTGAAAAGGTAATAATAACGTAACTTTTTACCACATTCAACTTTTAAATTAAATATTTTCAGGTACGCACGATTTTGATACTCAAGAACTCTCTTGGAACCCTCCCTTATGTTTTCTCACTGTTTCAAAACTGAAATGGCATTTTAAAACGTGAAGTTGAGGCTTTAAATCGATTTCGACCCGACCCGGTTCGCGACCCGGTTCGCAACCCGGTTTCTGCCAGACAGTCCGCGGTAAAACAGTCATAACTTTTTACTCCGAGATCAGTCGGACGTGAGGTTTTGTGCGTTGGAAACTAGACTCGTAGACCTTAGATTTGGTATTTCGGGGGACTTCTAACTCTTTATATATTGAGAGAAAAGCCCTGAGACATTTGACCCAAAGTTCAGAAAAATTATCAAAGAAACTTACGATCAAACAAATGGACCCGGCGCCAAAATACTGGTCCCGACAAGCCTTAAATGACTTGGGGCCACTACAAACAAGCTCTAACGGTTCAAGAAAAATGTATACGTGGAAATAACCGGAAGGGTCATTACATGTAGTTTCGTGATGTATATATTCGGGTAAATTGCTTCCGCGTTGTCTTATCTTTACATTCTGCTTCTGCTTATCTCAGCTTGTTGAGCATATTGGTTAGGTAGTAGCCCATTACTTGCTGTTTCGGGTTACAAAAATTGGTTCGCCTACTGGGAGGTTGTAGGTGACATCATGACTTGAGAAATCGGGTCATGACACAAGGTGAAGCACAGGGACGTATAAATCCCTTATCTAGTAGTTCATGTAGCTGAGTCTTAAGTTCCCTTAACTCTGCCGGAGCCATTCGATACGGAGGAATATAGATAGGATGACTGATTGGCTCCAAATCAATGCAGAAATCTATATCCCTGTCCAGAGGCATACTCGGAAAATCCACTGGAAACACCTCTACAAATTTGGACACCACCGGAACTGACTCAAAAGAAGGGGACTCCACACTATCATCCCGGAGATGAGCCAATAAGGCTAGACACCCCCTTCCCACTAGCTTTCTATCCCAAACAAATGATATTATCTTAACAGGCTTGGGCCTGTACACACCCTCCCACTCTAGCCTATCCTTACTCGGAATTTCTAAAGTCACAGTTTTGGTGTTACGGTTTAGCGAAGCATGATACAGAGACAGCCAGGTCATACCCAAAATAATATCAAAATCAGCCATATCTAGAATTACTAAATCTACCCAAGTCCATAACCCTAAAAATACCACAGAACAGTCACGATACACATGAGTCACAATCACCGACTCTCTAACAAGGGTAGATACATGGATAGGGGAATCAAGGATATTGCAAATCAAACCCAGACCCAATGCAAAACTAACAGACACATAAGAATATGTAGATCCTGGGTCAAATAATACTGACGCCATTTTATCACAGACAAGAATAATACCTGTGATCACTACATCTGAGGCTTCCGCCTCGGTTCTTCCTGGAAAATCATAGCAATGTGCCCGATCATTAATCTGGGCAACTTCCTGGGCTGGCTGCACCGCACCTCTGCCTGCGCCGCCATTTCCCCGGTCTCCCCGGCCTTCTTTCCTCGTCCACCCTGTGGATGACCCATAGAATTATCGCCTCTTCCTGCCGGAACCACTGCTCTAGTCTGCTGCTGACCTTGATTACCTACCTGTATCTATGGACACTCCCTCTTAAAGTGGCCCAACTCACCACACATAAACCACCCACAATCAAGAGAGGGCCTGCAAGCCGATGTATAAGATGCCCCCTGGCCTCTAGGAGGTGAAGACTGAACTCCCTGCTGACCAACTGTAGTAGCTAGCAGAGCTGAGTGAATAGGACCGGGCGAGTAAGCCTGCTGATGCTGGCCCCTGGAGTATGAACCACCAAAATTTCCCTTATTCTGGGGCTTATTGGCTAAAGCCTTTGCATGCTTCACTTGCCTAACTCCCTCTATCTTCTTCACATAATCCACCACATCATTAAAACCCTTTCCTGAAGAAGTCATACACCAACAGTACCTGCAGTTCACTATTCAAAACCTTGACAAATAATCAGACCCATTCCTCCTCGAAACCCAACATCAGTGTAGAAAAATGAGACAACGCATGAAACTTACTCTCATAAGCTGAGACCAATATGCCACCCTGCTCTAAATTCAAAAACTCATCCTTCTTCCGATCCCTCAAAGTAGGGGGAACGTACTTCCCTAGAAACAATGCATGGAACTGCTCCTAATTCAGTGGAGGTAGGATAGAAGACCGACACTCAACATGAGACCTCCACCACTGCTTGGCATCACCCTGTAGTTGAAAAATGACAAACTCCACCCCTATGCTGACGTACAATACCCAACTTGTGCAACCTCTAATGGCAATCCATGATGAACTCATAGACATCCTCTTTGTCTGTACCCTGAAACATCAGAGTTTTCAGCTTAAGGAACTTAGTCAGCATTTCATGCTCATTACCTGTCATCACTAGGCCTAGCATTGGCCTGAGGAAATCATTTGTGCCCGAAGCTGCATCCATCCTTGGTGTAGTAGTAATCACTGGTTGAGTATCCAAGGCCTGATTTTCATAAGCTGCGGGTATGGCTCCAGCACCAACCAACCCACTCAGAATATCCCACGCCTGCTTAAAAGCTTCCGGTGTCATAGTAGGAAAGCATGCACCCCCAACTGGTGCCCCCTCCGCTTAAGCCCCTCCATCCTCTACAACCACTTCTTCTACGTCCTCAGCCACATGATCCTGAGGTGGGGGAGGGGTTACCTCACGTGCAGCAGCAGCTCGAGCTCCACCCCTAGAGGATGCGGCTCCAGCTCGTCCCCTGCCCCTTCCCCTAGCTCTACCATGAACTGCCAGGCCCGCTGCTTGGACCGCTGGCCATGCTCTGTTATTCCTTGTAGTAACCATCTGTGGACAGAAAAGTGAATGAGGTTAGATTCCAATTTGTATCACCAGATACCAATTGGAATCGAGTTATAGAACGAAGGACAGAAGGAAGAGGTAGTTTTTCCTAAAGCCCCATAGCCTCTCAAAGAAAAGTACGGACGTCTCCGCACCGTTCCACAAGAATCTACTAGACCTATTTGGTATGATGAGATCAACGAATCTAGGCTCTGATACCATCTTTTTCATGACCCAACCCATCGTTTGTGGCACCCACCCAACCCCCGGATGAGCGAACCAATAGAGTTACACCCTTGCCTAGACTAGCAGCCTAAAACTAGCAAACATCAAAGTAAACTCGCATTGAAAATAAGATCAACTACTCAAAAACTTATCATAATTAATTATCTGCGGAAAATCCCACCTAGGAACTGAAAGTCATCGTACAAAACATCAATACCAAATCTAGAGTACGGGGATGCAACCCCCAAAAAAATAAGAAATAGTTTTTAAGTTCGAACAAATGGAATAAAACTCTACTGATAATCCCAAGGTAGCTCGAATCGACAACTCACCCTTGAATATCAGAAACATCGGTGCTAAATCTGAGGTCTCATCTCAACCACTGGAAGATTTCCTGTACTCACCAAAAGAAAGACAAGTGCAGTATCAGTACACCACCACTGTTTACTAGTAGGATCATCAATTAGTATTCAAGAAAATAGTATATAAATAGTACTCAAAATCTAGTAACAAGTATGGCAAACATGCAACAAATATCACAGGCATCTCTAGACTACAGGTCTCTACCAAGCTTGTTCCCGCATGAATCCATCTCTTACAGTTCTATTCCACCAACAAGAAACCATAGACACATCTTACCGTCTAGCCCAGACCCACCCTGGAAACTCCTCTAGACAATACCACAAGTAGTGATTTACCCGGCCTAAACTCAGACCAACTCAACAGTTATGCAACAGTTCCCGGACACTCAAGAACCACCAATCAATAGCACATTTCAATAACAACCCGGTCCACTCACGGAACCAATATTAAGTATCACATTAAGTAAAACAACCCGGTCCACACACGGACCAATAACAATCAATGTAATACAAAAATCACCATGCAATATGCAATAAAGTAAACTCGTACTAGGCGTCGTACCCAAGCCAATCATTAGTATTCCTGTACCAGGCGTGGTACCCAAGCCAACCATGTGTTATACCCGCACCAGGCGTGGTAGCCGAGACAACCAAATGTCAACAACCACAGTCAATAGATGAATGCACACCCCTTGTAAAGACAACAAGTAAACACCATTCAAACATAGACTGTAAACCAAACTTAGACATTCCACACAATTTTCCTAAGCAATGTAATACACACAATTACTTAGACAATGAGTACAATGAATATATGCATTCACAGAAATAAGAAGCCATCACCTACCTCGAAATGATCCAAGCTCAATTCAACCCGAGTTTTCTCGTGTTTCAGATTCCTCTTGCATTCTTGGTCTAAACATAACACATAATGCATACAATTAACATACAAGCATGTAAATTACCCGAATTATACCAAATCCTGAAACCCCAGGCCACCCATGATCATTCCACCCTTTTTCCCGGGCTTTCCAACGTTAATTCTCCTAGTCCTATCATTTTTTACGAATAAAACAGGAAATTAAAAAACCTATGATCATTTAAATGCACTTAAATCAACACCCAAGAACATACATATTTGGAACCCCCTTCTTCCCCGAATTCCATCATCCCAAGGTCATTCCAACCTTTCCCTAATTTCCCTCCTAGCAATTCTACCACATAGGAAACGTATTACAAAGATTGGGAAATGAAAACCTTACCTTAGGGAAGAATTTTGAAGGGATAATGAAGAAAATTGCTTGGATATCGCCCAGCCCTTCCCAAAACAAACTTGTGAAAACAGAGTATTTTGGGAGTTATTTCTGCATTGAAAACCTATCGGCCCGCTATAGCGGTCCCCTCTCCCCTACAGCAGTCCCGCTATAGCGGTCCCCTCTCCCCTACACCAGTCCCGCTATAGCGGTAGGCTATC
This sequence comes from Jaltomata sinuosa, assembly GCA_003996215.1. NCBI lineage: Eukaryota > Viridiplantae > Streptophyta > Magnoliopsida > Solanales > Solanaceae > Jaltomata > Jaltomata sinuosa. The sequence continues at coordinate 7,333 of QJPP01007377.1, forward strand.
ACTATAGCGGGCTTAAGTTTATTGACCACCCTTTGACCGCCGCTATAGCAGTGGCCACTATCACGCGTGACAGTGCTCGTCACAGACAAGAACTCTGCCAGGTTTTGCCATTTAACAAAACACTTGTTTCCCCTGACGTCCTGAAATAACTCTTTCACATCAAACACCATTCCGGAAGTTCTACTTACCCAAATGCGATTACAAAAATCCCCCGGACTCCTTTACGTCTTGGCTACGTGGAAAACTAGCTCAGTCCAAGACACCTAAATCCATTTATTACCCAGATTTCCCTAGACTCTATCTCGCTCCAAAATCAGCTGAGGCTAGCCTAGCCCAGAATTTCAAACTCCCATACCCAGAGTTTTCTAACTCTAAAACATGGCACGATTGGTCTACCCGTATCGACGAACCTGGTCGTTACAACTACCCACGCCTAAAGCACTGTCAATCATAATCACCAAACACATCACACTCAAAACATACACTAACTATAGCAAGTTGATGGGATGGACTAAATTAACTAGATCACCTACCATGACCTGCAAACCATGAATGAGAACCCTTAGATGTCTAACCCAAGATCTGGCCACTTGGAGAACTTGACCAAGAATATCCACCACTAGAAATATACAATGCTACCTGAATTGATTCGTTATGTTGATAACATTGACCCCAACCTAAGAAGTCTCTGCTCTTAGAGGATGAACCACTAAAACCACTATGACTACGAACTCTCTTTCCCCCACCTCCATAGGCATCACAATGAATACCCTCAATACTCCTAGAACACTCCACTATCTTATAAAGCGTACCCCAGTAGTCACTAACTGCACTGTAGCCAAATAAAGTAGAGTGGTCAATCCCCTCACAAACTTTTTAATTTGATCCTCTTCTGACAGAATACTCTTCAAGGGATGCTTACAGAGGACATGCAACCTCATCTCATACTCGGTAACCATCAAGATATCCTACTCTAAGCCATCAAACTCATCTCTCAGATTCTGTCTCAAGCTGCAAGTCATATACTTCCCAAGAAAAGCCTCAGAGAACTGTGCTCAAGTCGTAAAAGGCGAACCTAATGGTCTACAACCAAGATATTATCTCCACCACTGCTTTGTTTCTCCTACCATCTTAAAGGTAGTTTAATCCATACCATGAGACTCAACCAACCCAAGATTATGCAACCTCTCCTTGCAATTGACTAAAAATCCATACACATCCACTTCAAGTTCACCAGTGAACATAGGAGGACCCAATCTCACAAATCTATCAAACTTTTTTTGCTCCTCAACTGTCATCACTAACCTAGCCACAACCAGTTTTCTAACTAGAAAAGCATCAATACATGGGGCTACAATAGCAGTAAGTTGTGCTCCGTGAGTTTGAAAACCTTAAACTAGTATTTTTTCTTAAGGCTGAACCCCATCTCTAGTATGTGATCCATCAGGAGTGACAAGCAGAGCTCCTGTCTGTGCCATATAATCTAAGAATCTCAAGATCCTAACCATAGTATCTTGTAACACTAGGTGGCTAAATAACCCTGTTGACCTAAGCAGACCCCACACCCTTTGGCTGATAAGCCTCATCCTCAAACTCAACCTCTGGCTCAGGGGATGCCACCCTAACATGACCCCTAGCTTGTGATGCACCTCGTGCTCTACCTTTTTCCTAGCCATGAACCCTGCCTCGACCCCTAACTGGATCCCCAATAGTGGGTGTAAGAACATCCTCATTAGTAGTAGTTGACCGTGTTCTTTCCATCTGTTGAGAGAATAAAATACAAATTTTGAATTCAAGGAGTGAATGAGTCGCATGATAAGGAGTCCAAGAATGAAACTTTCCTAATTATGTTCAATAGCCTCCTGAAGATAGATATGAATGTCATCATACCAATCTGTGAGACTCTACTAGAAACTTTCTCTTGTATTCATGAAACTAGTGACCTTAGCGCTCTGATACAAACTTATCACAGCCCAAAACTATGAGGGTTGTTATGAAACATACTCCAACCCAACCATGGTAGGTAAGCCAAACTCGACAAACATGAGAAACTCAAAATGAATACAAATAATAAATCATCGATACAAATAATTAATAATAACTCCAAACATCCTCGAACAGAAAGGAAATAGTACACCAGAAATCCCAAGACTCAGTTGTCTCAAGTACAAGAGCAACCTCTAAAATTGAATATAAGAATTGAAATATAAAGTTGTCCAAGAAGTAGATAAGACATAAATAAAAAATAGAAGAAACTGGGTCAATGTTTAATGGTAAGAGCTCACCACTTCTTCAAAAAATATCTAGAAGCACAAACTCTAGCTGCACGATCCACTCATACCAGGATCTCAAAATTATACATAAAAGTAGGAGTGAGTATTGTCTACTTGTACTCTGTAGGCATCATAGGCCGACTAAGCTTAAGTAGATACTATATCGAATAAAGAATACTAAAATAACTCTACACGCATAAAAGCCCTAGTAGTTCAATATTAATAAATAGTAAAATTTATTTGAATCACAACAACAATCCAAATGAAAATGTAGTGTAATAGTCTGAGATAAAATGCAATGGACAAGGCCTACCAATATACACCTTCCCCAATTGTCTGCTGCGAGATGAGACCAAAAGGGGATTTATGAGATTTATATATTATGCCCTGACTCAAACCGGGACTTCCAAGTATCATTCCCTGACTCAAACTAGGATAAAAATCAGTATCAATGACTCAGACGCAAATCGAAAGTCATAATCAATATCAATGAATCGTACTTGAACCGAGACCAAAATCATATGTTTCTTTCAAATCATTTCCTTTAAATAATTTTTTATATCAATTATTTTCATGTACCATGAGATGAATGAATTTTCATAAACACAAAAGCAAAAGTAAGACAAGGATAACAAATATGTAAAAAATCACAAAATCATAAACAAATCTATGAAAATAGGCTACGAACCTCAATATCAAGCCAAAAATCTGTGTTCCTTGTCACCCACCATAGTAGAAGCCCTAATTTGGGCATCACAATGATAATATATTTCATTTAGTACTGAAATCCATAATTACACCTAACCTATAGTATGCTTTACATAATAAGCCCCTACCCAAAAAAAATTTAAGGAGAGTTAAGCCATAACCTACCTCAAAGTCGATCCGCAAGTCTCTACTTGATCACACACGAGCCTTCCCTTTTAAAATAGCTTCTGAATGCCTCTAATCTACCAACAACAAGTTCTACATATAAACACGAGTCCAATGATTCTCATATTGCTAAGGTTCTAATCTGGCTCCCAAAAGTCAACCACGAGCACACAAGGGAAATACTAGAATTTTATTGGAAAACTAATTCACCCAAATCTTAAGGAGTTTAAATACGATGTTTCATCAGAATGGAATTAAAATCGACCTTGAAATCATCAAATTCCTTTTTTTAACTTTACCACAAAACCCCAAAATTCCAAGTTGAAAACTCAAAATTTGAAAGTTAAATCATGAAATGATCATTGGAAATGTATAAATTTAGTATAATAAAACTACCCAATGAAGAAACCTCAAATATCCCCTCTTGAATCCTCCAAAATTGAGTTCCAAAGCTTCAAAAATCGAGTTATGAGGTTTTAAGTCAATAATGGGATTTTAAAATATAGCCAATAATTTCTTCTTTGCAAACGTAACACCCCCATAGCGTAGACAAAGACCCTCGACTCAGACCCATAACATTTGTAATGGACTGATCATATTCACGTAGAACAAATCACCCCTGACCCAAAACTGGACCAAACCTTTTTAGCATATGCGGCCTCCTCCTTAGGTTCTCGATGGCCAAGCTTTTTCCTTCTACGCAAATGCACCCAGTGCCTCACCAACATGAATAAGGAAATCAGTTGCACCAAGAACTGCTGAACCAGCAACCAAGTTCAACCAAAATTTTCCTGAACAGACCCTCAGAATTTATTTGAAACTCCACGAACATAAACCAACTATGCTACAAGACTGAAATCAGCATTTCTAACTCAATGGAATCTTTGGTTTCACCAGTGGATATCATTATCCATGGATATTCACCAAAGTCAACTCTAGGCCTTAACTTTTTAACTTTCCAACTAACTATCCAAAAGTCATCTGAAAATCTCCAGATCCAAGCCAAAGGTGCTACTAACCCAAAAATAATATTTTAGAGCTAACGAAACTGATGAAATTCTCATACAATGTCTAAATCACCAAAGGTTGACCAAATTAAACTTCAAAATCTTCCAAAATGAAAAAACCACATTGAACCCAATAGAACACCTCGAGAACCATGCCACCAACTCCCGCAGTTCACAAATACTATAATACAACTACAAGGAGGGGTAAAATTATCAAAATGCATAAAATTCTAAAAATTACTATGAGGGTTGTTATAAAAACATACCTTAATTTCATTTCTTTATCTTGGTAAAAGATGAATTCTTAAAGGGTAGCTTTATTATTTCTGCATATAACAGCCCTCGTGGTTGTTTTTCTATTTTTGTGCATTTGGATCATTTTACCCTTTTTTGTAGTTACTTTATGGTACTTGTGGTATGCGAGAGTTAGTGGCATAGTCCTCGAGGTTATTGGTTGATAACAATATAAGTTTTTCATTCTGGAAAGTTGGAAAGTTGATATGGTTGAATTTAGTCAACATCCATAGACATAAAGCTCATATAAAAATTCAAGCAGTGCCATCGGCTCCGAAACATGAATTTAGGTTAGTAGGACTATTGTTTTGGGTCCTAAAATATTTAGATGAGTTTTGAAAGAGGTTTTGAGTTTTGGAAGTTAGAAACTTAAGAGAGCTGATGAAAGTCAACATTTGAGGTTAGAAAGGTTATTTCTGAGTTTTGATGATTCCACTAGGTCTGTAGGGTGATTCATGGTCTAGTTCAGTTTTTGAAGCTTTTGGATGAGTTTTGAATTGTTATTTGGAAATTTGGATTTTGAGTTAAAAAATTGACTTCGATCAACATACGGTCAATACGAACTCGTTTGGGTGTTTTGATAATTCCATCAGTTCTGAAATGTATTTTACAACTAGTTTTCACTATTGGTTTATGTTGGGAAGATCTCGAATGAGTTTTGGATACTTTTTTAGAGTTTAGAGTTTTACGTCATTGAGCGTTAATAGTACCACCTAAAGCAAATGAGATATATTTGGTGTTTGGATAGAACCATTTGATCTGCATTAAAATTTTAGAACTAATGCAAAAAAAATTCGACGTATTTTGATTCCATTTGAGGTAGATATGGTCATTTTAGTATGGACAACTATTGCTGGTTTTCTGGTGAAAAGTTTGTTCTTCGCGAATGCGATAGGTAACCCGTATACCAAGAACGAAATTTTCCTTGACTGTTCAATGCCTAAATTTTATCTTCACTAATACGGTGGGTTCCCACAAATGCGAAGAAGTAAATTCACCTGGATAGTGATTTAATCGAACATATCACGAATTTTTGGTATTTTCAATATTTTGGGTGCTAGGAAGCTCTGATTGAAGTGTTTTTTTATGCATTATTCTTGTATAAATATTGGGTATGTGATTCTACCTTTATTTTTCTCACTTTAAAATCAACCTTTAAACAATCAAAATGCCATTTCTTAACTTTACGCTCAAAATCTCCAATTTCCATGTTCATATGCTGTTTCAAATGAAAAAATAATCAATAATTCGATAAATTTATGCCAAAATCAATTTTCTCATACTACAAGGACCTTAAGTTCTAAAAATCAATGAAATCACATCACAACTTGATTCTCAAATCAAAAACTTTCAATTTCTTAACTTTGGGAATTTTAAATCTCAACTTTGTGAATCAAAATCATGAAAAATAAAATAGATATTCTTGGATTTTGATAAAATTTCATATTAGAACTCCTTAAGTTATGGATAAAGTAATTTTCAACTAAAATTCTATGTCACAACCCGATTTCTCGGTCATGATAACACCTACAACCCCCTGTAGGTGAACCAATCCACGTAGCCTGGAACGGTTAGTAATGGGTTTCTATCTAACAAGCATGCGGAAGAACGATACAAATAAGAGGAGGCAAGAGATAAGTAAAGGAATAAGCAACTAGAATATATATAAAAGAAGACTAAACCATCCCACGATCTGGTAACATAGTATAAGAGCCTCTACTACATAAACAAAGTCCAAAAGGTCCAAAAGAGTATATACATATGTCTTAGAATAAAAAAAAGAGTATGCAATACAAAAGATAATATAACAGCTAAGTTTCAATCGCTAGGAGCTCACCCTCAGTCTCAGATAGTCCAAAATCACCCGCATGAGTCTCCACGAGTCAACGGTATAGCTCACACTAGGATTGGCACCAAAAAGATGCAGAGTGTAGTATGAGCACCAATTGCAAAGCAACGGGTACGCAGTAGGTATCATAGGCCGACTAAGCACATATAAAATATAAAAGCAATAAATAGCAGAAATGAAACAAAGTAGTCATAGAAGCAATGAATAAGTACACAGAAGCTAGCACAAATAGAATACAAGGAGAAACCAATAATGCTCGGCTAGCTACTAGAAACATATATATCACAAAACACAGGTGAAGGAAGGAAGAACGCACCTGGGGTTCTTGCAATAACAGTATATATAAATAGAGTTTTAGGAAAATAGGCGGTATACTAGTAACCTCAAGTAAATGGGGAAGGAAGGAAAACAATTAACAAAGTCATGCTTGAAACCCAATTCTACTGACTAAATCATGACAATAATACAAATGTGACCATAAGGTGAACCCGCAATATATATAACACCATTCACAATTGCAAATATCAAATAAGAATCCCAATATAACCATAAAAGGAACCAGTACTACGATAGAATAAAAATAAGTCTACCTACAATTCCAATGGGCGCCCATACACCCGAGGAACACATACAAGTTAATACAAACCCTCTGGCATCCCATACTACCAGAGCGTACACTTAGCAAATAGAAAACAAGTGTGGGATTGTACACAAATGAATGATATGATGCAATAGTGAAGACCGAGTGAAACAGTAGCTCAGTATGTACCTCCTCCAGAGCCTATAAGCCCAAAAGGTAGGATCCATGGAAGGACGCTGCCCGTATACCTAAACTACACCATATACCCCTCCTCCGGCACACTCAGCACATAGCCCCTGGTCTAGATCGGCAAGGTCCATGGAGGTCCTCGACCACATACTAAATCTCAGAATCTAAATATAGTAGTCCGGAGTGTATCCGGATCCAAATAGGTAACCAAAGTCTCAAAAATTCATGTCCAGAGTCTATCCGAGTCTAAAAAAGAGAATCACATCTCAAAACACCAACGAGGGTGCCTGAGCATAATCGGGTCTAAAACAACAGTAAAACTAGTCTGACGCTCAGCTCGACCGAGTCTAATATCATTTCAAATCAGTAGGAAACCATGTATAGCACTACGACTCAGTTGAGTCTAGTATAAGTATGAAAACAATGATAAAATCATCTTTTAGTCTCTGTTACCCCAAGATGATCCATAAAAATCTGTTCCAAATCTTTTTATAACCATTTTTTCTGAAAATAGGCCCTCGGGGCCATGCAATGTTTAGAAAACAATTTATAGTAGGCACGAAATCAAAACAGTAGTAAAACATGTTGAAAACCTCTTTATATGCATGATAATGGCATGCCCAATCACAAACAGTAGCCCAACGACTCACAATCAACTTATTGGCCCTGCACAGGCTCTAATCACTCTACAACAAATAGAACAATCTCTATAATAACAATATCGATGTTCGGGACTTGCGTACATTCCCAAATAACCCACCATTTATGGTCCAGAGTCAAATACAAGGCCACACAGGACAACAAGGGTGATACTACCAACTATAATAATTACTACAATCATAGAAGCAAAAATATGATGGCTATGAAGGAACGGACAAGGTCTGGGCTACCAAGCTACTAAATGCAACCCAAGAATGCTAATTAGTACAATTATAACCTATATACGCAAAGTATAGAATAGTTAAATCATAACCTACCTTTCGTTCAATGACAAGCTGCTAGAACGACAATATCCAAGCCCAAACTACTCTGAGAAGTCCCAAAATGCAATCAAACTATCAAGATGGCAATCTACACATTAAAACAAGACTAACAATACCAATAATACTAAAAGTATAGCCGAGTCAAAATTCAGGTCAAAAGCAGTCCCATGGGGCCCACAACCTAAAATCAAAAATGAAAAAGCATGCGACAAACACAACAATCCCAAGAGCGCATACTCCAAAAATTAGCGGATTTAGCCAACACAAAGAGCTCAAAACAGCCCGCTAAACTAAAGAATTAAAGAGTGAATTTAAAGAAGAAAGACCGGAATTAAAAGTAAGAATTCACCTACCATCATGAGAGGAAGCAAGTCTATGGGGTGAAATTCATGAATCACTAACAAGCAGCATTAATTTGAGCAACTACAACCAACAAAACCCCAAGCTCAAAGAAGGCACAACAATGGAGTTTAGCTATGGAGAAGAAGCTTTTGGGGAAGAAGGTGTCTTACCAAAATAAAGGAGGAAGAAATATAATCCGCCAATTATGAATCCCCAAGGCCAAGAACTGATTCGGAAGCAAATTTAGGAGAGTGAAATGAGTTTAGAGTGAGAGAACCAAGGAGAGAAATGGCTTAAAATCATGAAGGAGGCAATATAAGGGTCTGGCCGCAGGCTAGTGCCATTGGCGCTGGAGGGGCGTTATTGCGCTGAAGGCAAGCAAAGCGGGTGGCACTGTTGGCACAGACAAGGTGCCATCACACTGGAGGGCCAGGTGCGCATGTGAGAAATTACACTAAATGAGTGTTATAGGCACTGGCAGGTAGGCAGAGTCTTGGGCGCCATTGGCGCTGAAGGCAGGCGCGATTGTACTACCTGAGCGCCATTGGTGGTGAAGGCTAACCAGTTGGAGAAAACCAGCAACAACCAAAATTTCTATGGGGTATTTTAGGCATAATCAAAACTCGATAGTCATAAACCAAACATGCTATTAGTGTTGAAATGACATTTTGGACTCAATCGAATCAATGAAACGTCCATACGAGGTCATTTCGGAGGAATGCTGACCCAAGTCAACACTAGCTAAAATAAACCAAACACCTAGAATGAGTCTGCCTCACCCATGACCCAAACCAACCACCAACCTAACCCAAACTTGACATTCTGAAGCTGATAGAATCATCAGATTTTGAATCTTACACTCCGATAATCAAAAGTTGACCAAAGTCACACTTCTAACTCTAATTGGCCTTAAAACACAAAAAGCAACTCAAAGCCACATCAAAAGTTCTCAGGCCCCTATTAAAGGTCCAACTAGACCAAACCTCATATTTTAGAGCTAATGGAACTGTCAGAATTCAATTCCGAGCATGCTAGCTAAGAATGTTGACTAAAGTCAATGATTTCCTAAGTTAAAGCTCAAAAACAAGCAAATGGCCATAAAGACCAAATGAATAGCCAAGGCACTGAACCACAAGTCCCAGCAAGTCATAAATGACTTGGGACTGCTATAGGCAAGCTCTAACAGTACAATGAAAGCATAAATCTCAGAATAACAAAAAAGGTCATTACATTCTAGTTTTGCCCTTTTAGGCTTGGGGTATACTTTTGGGTTGACTTTTTAGACACTGAATACAAGTATTAGCAATATAGATATTGATGGACTTATATTCACTTGTAGAACTTGTTCTTGACAGATTGGGACTGATTTGAGACTATTTTGGAAGGGAATATTATTTGTTAATGGTTCGTGGTGCATTTATTCAGATTTGAAGTAGGTTATGGGTTAACTTTTTTTAAACTTTTCTTGGGTGGGAACTTATCATATAAAGCATACTATGGGTTAGGTGAATTAGTGAACTATAGTAGTAAATGAGATGATTTACTATTGTGATGCCTAAATTAGGGCTTATACCATCTAAGTGATGTATAACTCAGATTTCTGACTTGATATTGAGGCTTGTAGCCTATGTTTGTAATTTGAGTGATATCTTGAGATTTTGTACATATCTGTTGTATCTAGATTAATCTAGTCATTTTGATTATGCATATCTATTCATCTCATGAATGACTAGATTGTACCATTGGGAACACCAATTTTGAAAGAAAATGAACCATCTTCTATTGATTTGGTTCAAGGTAGGATGCCTGATGGTGAAATATAATATCTTCAATTGGTTTAGTCTAAGGTAGGATTTTTGACAAGTTTTATGCATTTGAGGCAGGATTCTGGATGGATTATATAGACCTTGTGAGTTCCACATGGAACTCACCTTATATCATATGTAGAGGGGGTTTATACCAGTAAATATTGGCCATTGCATATCATTACATCAAATTACATTGGATCATTATTTGATTGTTATTGTGTATTGAAGTGATCTCTTATGATTATTAATATAGAGTTGCTGGGAATTTTTTGTATGCAAGGTGATATTAGTATTCTTTATTCGTTATAGTATCAACTTGAGCCTAGTCGGCCTATGATGCCTACTGAGTACTAGTGGTCGTACTCACCCCTGCTCTTTTGAATCCTTCTGATGCAAATCCTAGTGCAATTATTTAACACATGTAATAACCCTTCTCATCATGTACACATTTTTGCCTTTCTTGTACCATTAGAACTTACCTGTAGCGGCCCCAAGTCATTTATGGCTTGTCGGGACCGGTAGTTTGGTGCCCGGGCCATTTATTTGGTCTTTATAGCCGTTCCTCATTTTAGAGCTTCAACTTTGGAAATTTTTGACTTAAGTCAACATTCTTGGTAATATCAAAGAACTAAACCAAGATTCTAGGTCAAAGGAATCCCTTACACAAAGTTCAAGTTAAAGAAATGCCTCGTGTAACACCTCGCCTGTTTGGCAGGTTTAAATTAACCCGTACCTTCCGGGTAAGACTAATAGTGTCTAATATACTAAGAATGATGTTTTATGAGGTATTATAATCACAAAATGGTCGTATGATAAGTTGTGAAGTCAAGTAAGTTGAGAAACAAAAGTCGGAAAAAGTTATTGTAAATTCCTTTAAGGAATTCTCTTTAAATTTGGGTTAAATGAATTGGGGTATTTCTACCAATATACAAAGAATTAGTGGGCCCCCAGTATACCAAATCCAAGATCTATGAGTCTAGTTTGCAACACACTAAACCGTTCATCCATACAACTTCAGAATAGAGAGATATTCACATTTTCGTAAGACTACACAAGCAGGGACGTCAACGTGCCCCCCTATCCTATGTCGGTTTTGCTTTATAAAGGTTGTTTCAGCATCGTTTTAACTCATAAAAATCAACCAAAATTCATATAAAGTCAGAGGGAAAGCTCCTAAATACTCCATGGACTTTGATCCTTTCAATTTGGAAGTTTAGCGGAAGTTGCTCTACGGAGAGAGCTCATCATTTTGGAATAGTTTTCTCCATCGATTTCAAAGTGTATCTCCATGGGTGTTGTGTCAACGAGATAGCAGGTGTTTTCTGAGTATTTGGAAATATCTACGGAGTTATATTGGAGAGGTATGAATCCTGTACACTTATCTATTTGTTGAATCAAGATTGTAAGCTTCTACTTATGAAAAGTTTTTGTTGCCGATATCTTGTAGTAATTTCTTGTTGAATTTGGATCCGGTTGTTGTTCCTGCAAGGAGGCAGGTTATTCAAAATGGTATATTCAATATATTTGTCCAGGAAGTCTCTCCCCTATGATCCTCTTTCATAATTACGTGTTCTAGTATCATTTTTACAGCTTTCCGAGCCACGAAGTGGTATTTTTGATATTGTGGCTTTGGACAACCCCTTTATCTTATTATGTTTAGTTATTGTTGTGGTGTACTTGTTGGTGTAAGGTTTTGGAGGGATTGAGAAATTGTGCGATTCTTTTTGGGATCGCATACGATAGTTATTGGATTGAACAATGTGAAGTACGCCTTGAAATAGTGCCTTGGGAGCTCGTTGCTCCTTTGAGATGTGGTTAACATATTGTTGTTCGATTTATCTGCCATTTATTATTTTTATTGGCCTCCTTTTATGCTTTGGAGTTGGCTGGTCACGAGTGTGACATTAACACCTTATCAATTGGCTATAACTCGTTCTTGCATCCTCGTTGATTCTAGCAACTTTTCCATTACCTTGGTTGGTCAGGCTTCATAGAGATGCCTTTGGGACTTCAATTGAAAGTGTTTTTGTGATTTGGAGCTTCCCGGAGCATTTCGAGCCTGGACGATGCCATTCCCATAGCTAGTCATCGGATGAAAGGTTGGTTATGGCTTCCCCTATCTAGACTCTGCGTATATAGGCTATAACTGCATTAAGTACCACTCTTGGGTGGGTTATTATAGGTTGGTACCCCAGACCTTGTCTTCCTTGTTCATCCGTTTAATTCATACGTTGTTTGTAGTATTCTCGTAGTATTGTATATTACCCTTGTGGTCCTGTGCGGCCTTGTATGGACTATGGAACATAGATGGTGGGTTATTTGGGAATGTTCGCGAGTCCCGAACATAGAGATTATCCCTTTAGGCTGGTTATGTCTACTGAGGTTGTTGGGCCTGTATAGGGCTGATAGGAGTTATTGTGAGCCATTGGGCTACTTTTATATTTATGTACGAGCATATCATCTATGCAAAAGATTTTCCCCTGCAGGTTTTACTACAGTTTTGGCTGCGAGCCACTACCGACAGTTTTCCTAAATTTGCATGGCCCCGGGGGCCCATTTTTGGTACTGTTGATGATAGAAAAGGAGATTTTTGGATGTTTTCTCACTGATTTTATTACTAGTATTAGTCTCTGCCGGGCAGGGCACTAGACTTGATTTTACTACTGGTACTAGTCTCTGTCGGGCGGATCACTAGACTTGAGATACTACAGTTTTAGACCCGGTTACGCCCGGGCTCCCTTGGAGGGATTTTTGAGGCATTTTCTTCTACTTTAGTCCCGGATAAGGTCTAGGCAGTCATATTCGAGACTGGGTCTCTATCTTGATCCCAGACTTGCTTCTGTATGACATATCTTGATACTGAGTTTTAGTATGGGGTCCGGGACCTCCATGGACCTTACCGCTTCGGGCCACGTGTGCCGGGGGAAAGAGTATACGGGTTGACTCCTTCCATGGAACCTTCCTGCTGGGCCCGATCGGCATTAGAGGAGGTACATACAGAGGTTCTATTTCACACATCATATCATATAATGTATTGGATTCCATCCTTGTTTGTTTTGTGTTCAATGTATGCTCTGGTTGTATGGGCGGCCGGAGGGTTTGTATGCACTTGATTGTGTTACTCAATTGTATGGGCGGACGTTGGGACTGTAGTTTGATGATATTTACTCTTGTCTTTATATAGAGCTTGTATGGCATTCGGTTCTTGAAGGATTAGTGATGGTTAGCCTATTGAGGCTCCGGTTGTGGGATTTTCTTATTATTGAGAGGGATAGGGAGCCCTATCTTATAGAGGCACTTTTTTATGGCCTTCCGAGCAGAGTGTGAGATTCTGGTTCCATTCTTTTCGATATTTGTGTAGTATCTCTCAGTTGTTGTGGGTTTGTTATTCCATCCTAGGGTTGGACTTTTGAGGTGGAATTCTGTTATGCTATCTTGTAATTGGATTGGTGTTATGATTTCCTTATACTTGTTGATTCCATTTTTGAGTATGATAGACTGCTTCCCTTCTTTTCTTTTACTTGAGGTTACTGGTATACTGCCACTTTCTCAAAATTTCTCTCTCTCTCTTTACTTACTTATATTGTTGTGCGAGGACTCTAGGTGCATTCTTTTTTCCTTCACCTGTAATTCTGTGTAGTTATATCCTCTATGCTGGCATGTGTTACTTATAGCTCTTGGTTATGGATGATCTGTTCTGGCTACTTGTGACTTGCTTATTGCTTCAGTTACTGAATCAATGGAAAACCAACGACAATGTGTAGACGGCTGAATCAAATCACCAACACACAATCCCAAATCAAACCTTCATCGCCACCTTAGGCAACTACTAGGACACATAAACACAAACAAAGAGTCATCTCCCTCCTTTTTAAACTAAACAAAAATCCTTCCTTAGCACATTCTAAACCTTACAAATCCTTTCTCGAATAAGAATGTAAAGCCATTACCTTACTTCTCATAGCTACACGTCAAACTCAATAAAGCAAGAGAAGAATGGGCCAGATGCCCAACTCACCCAAAATGCTTATGAATACAACTCAACCACGAGGTTATGATCAACACTTAGTCGGAAGTACTAAAGTCAAAACCCAATCACGATGCCAACATCAAGAGATCATCCAAAGAACTACGATCAGGATTTGTTCCAACTAGATCTAGGGATATAACAAAACACCCAACAGACCAGGAAGTGGAGGAGACTATAGGAACAACCCACATACCTGCCAACCTCCTAAACTAATCAACAAAGAGGGTCGACACTAGATGCTCGGCAGGCCAAATCGATCTATGCACACTAGCATAACCATTATCTCCCGACTAAGGCAAAATCTCAACTCTGGCCTAACTACCGGTAATACACCGAACCATCACATGGATATCTAGCCACGCTAGATAATGGCCTAGGCAATAACTATTTAGGAACGCTAGAAAAGAGGAATCAAAGCAAGCTTAGAACCATAACAAATAGGAAGCGAGCTCTACAAAGCCTACTCATAACTTATAACTCTGGGTAAACCACCTCACAGGGCTAACTCACCCCCATCTACTACTAAAGAATAAACTACCAATAAAACAACACATCGATACTATAATTCAGGTAGACAAACAACTAAATAACTAGAAGGTAGGCATGTAAGAAATTACATGACAGAAAGGGTAGAATGACAACATCAACGAGACTAACACAAGTCAAAGCTAGTAAAGGTCTGACCTGGAGAAATGGTGTTAGGAACCTCTACCTCTGGCCCACCAAGAGGAGTATCAAGCTGACGGGATCTAACTCTGGACTAAGTGGTCAAAACTGAAGGCCCAACCAGCCCTCGCCGGGGACAAGCTCTATAAAGGTGACCAATCTCTCCACAATGATAACAATCAGGCTATCCCAGATACACAATCATGGGAAAATTCCTAGCAAAGTGCCCACGCTCACCATACCGAAAATAACCTCTACCAGATGAAGTCTGATGGGAAAATCTCGCCTCATACTCCAATTATGACAGACAACCCTGCTGAAGAACTGGAAGCTCAAACCTAACTGAAGCACCACTTACAGAACAAGGTACTAGAGTACTCACCGGAGGACTCATAGTCCTGACCACGGTGTACTGAAGCGCTGAGGTTGATATAAATCCAATCAGAGGCTGGGCTAACCCCACACCCCCTATCTGGTGTTGTAAACCCTCACTCTAAAGTACTGGTACTGACGGAAGCACTGAAGCAATAAGAACAGAAGCCTCGACACCAACCTCTATTGCACTCATCTGAGGCATCTGAGAATGACTGAATAACCGAAGTTTTAGAAGTCAATAAAGCCAGGAAAGCACAATAAAGAGTGAAGAAGATGAAACTTTTTCTAACAATGCCCTGTAGCCTCCCGCAGATAGGATACGGATGTTATCCTATCGATCCGCGAGACTCTACTTAGACACTTGCTTCTTTACAATGATACGGTAAACCTAGTGCGCTGATACCAAGCTGTCACGACCCTATTTCTCTGGTCATGATGGCACCTACAGCCCCTCAGTAGGCAAACCAATTCCCCTAGCCCAGAATGGTTAGTAATGGGCTACTACCTAACCAAAATGCACCAGCAAGCAGGAATAAGCGGAAGCAGAATGTAAAGGATAAGACAACGCGGAAGCAATTTACCAGAATATATACATAATGAATTTACACCAACCCTAAGACTTGGTACCGACAATACAGAAGCTTCTAATAGAATAAAAGTGCTAGAAGTAAAAAATGATAAGTACAACTGTCTCTGAATATACAAGGAGTAACAGTACAAAAGATGAGATGTGGTCAAGCCTCGATTGTCAGGCGCTCACCCTAGTCTCGAACATCCACAAAATCTGCATGAGTCTCCAATGCGATCAACGGTGAGAACTCAACTAATATCACCACAGAAAGTGCAGAAGTGTAGTATGAGCACCAAAACAATGGGTACTTAGTAGGCATAGTCGGCCGACTGAGCGCATATAAGATATAAAAGCAGTAAGTAACAGATAGTTTTTGTTTCAGTAGCAGCTGCGGTGTTGGCAACTTGCATATTCAAACCTAGTTGGCTTGGGTTCTTAAGGGTTCATTGGCAGCATACGGGTTTGACCAAGGCTTTGGTTGGTAGTTATGAAAGTAGGGGTTCAGAATCATGGCTTGGCAGGTTACATCGGATTGTTCGTGGCAGTTTCTATTTGGTTGCAGCATCCTTGTGCTAGAAGGCAATGGATGCGGGCAACTTAGCTTTTCTATTTCCATTTTGGAGTGGTAGTTAGTCTTGGACACCTAGTCCTTGGCTAACCTCTGCAAGATGCAGGATATTCCAGATTTCAGCAGTGTTCCAGTTAGGACGAGGTCCTTCTACTATTGTTGGACAGACTCAGCGGCGTAAGTTTAAGCTTCAGCAGTGGTGTATGCTTTATGTGGTCAACTTGTGCGGGTTGAGACTATCGAGGCTATTTTGAGTTCTGATGATAAGTAGAGACTAGTAATCGTCATTCATTTACCGAGGATTTGAAAGCTTGTTTAATTGATTCCTCCAGATTTGTTGTTTATGTGGGGTTCCAGTGTTTTTTAGATTCGGCAAGTATGGACTAGAAGTTCGTTATGATATATGCTTCAAACTGATTGGTTGTTTGCAGATCCGGTAGAGCAGTTGATTCGAGCCAAAGGAATGGGTTGAAAGTATATGCAAAAATTTCTATGGCTGGATGGTAACTTTGAACCCCAGGAACCTTTTTCCTTTGCCTTCGGGGTGTTTGGACTTGATATTCGTGGTATGGTGGACTTCTTCCCGAGGAGAGATTCGTAAGGCAATTTCACATCCAAATTGTGTTCGAGTGTTTGGAGTAGCAGCAGTGTTTTGTAGAGTTGGGAGCTTAGCTCATGGTTACAGACTTTGTGGTAGGCTTATCACACTTCTTGCAGGATCTTGGTTTTGGTTTGGGTCTTTTGGGCAGGTTGCCCTAGTTCATTCACTTTTAGTTGATTCAGACTTGGCAAGGTTCAGTTAACGAGTTTAAATAAAATGGGTGACTTAGTTCATGGTAAAGTATAAGCGGGGACTATGGATCTCCGGTGTGTCAGTTGATACTTTGAGGGTGGTTTGGGTGTTCGACTTGTATGCAACTTCCTATTTTTGGCTCTATAGGATTTAGCTCAGAATTTAAAAAAAAGGGTTTTGTGGAACAACGGGTTCATGAGTTAGAGTTTTGGATTGATGGATTTTCTGGAAAACTTGGTATGGTTTTGATGATTTGAGTTTTGTGTGTTGATCACCTTGGTGCTCTGGTTTCGGTGTTGTGTCGATGCTTTTTGGTTGATATTCTCGAGGTTCTGTTTGGGTTGGCAGATCTTTGGAGGTTGAAATCTAGCTTGGCTAGTAAGAAATTAAGACTTGGTTGCTTTCTTTGGTTCTGTTCTGTTGGGTGTCGTCCGGTCGTGGAGGCTACCCGGGTTGTCCGAGAGAGTAGTGCAGGCTTTGTATCCACTATTCATAAATCTCCAGTGTTTTCTTCTTTCCTGAATTTCGGGGATGAAAGTCTTTTTTAGTAGTGGAAGATGTAATGACCCTTCCGGTCATGTACGCTTTTTTGCCTTTCTTCTACCGTTAGAACTTACCTGTAGCAGCCCCAAGTCATTTATGGCTTGTCGGGACCAGTAGTTCGGTGCCTGGATCATTTGTTTGGTCTTTATGGTCATTTCTCATTTTAGAACTTCAACATTGGAAATCGTTGATTTCAGTCAACATTCTTGGTAATATCAAAAAACTAAACCAAGGTTCTAGGTCAAAGGAACACCTCACCCGTTTGGAAGGTTTAAATTAACCCGTACCTTCGAGGTAAGACTAATTGTGTCTAATATACTAAGAAGGATATGTTATGAGGTATTATAATAGCAAAATAGTCATATGATAAGTTTTGAAATCAAGTAAGTTGCGAAACAAAAGTCGGAAAAAGTTATTGTAAGTTCCTTTAAGGAATTCTCTTTAAATTTTGGTAAAATGTCATGGGGTATTTCTCCCAATCTACAAAGAACTAGTGGTCCTCCAATATACCAAATCAAAAGTCTACGAATCTAGTTTCCAATGCACTAAACCGTTCATCCATACGACTTCAGAATAGAGAGATATTCACATTTTCATAAGACTGCACAAGCAGGCACGTCAAAGTGGACCCCCCTATCCTAAGTCGGTTTTTCTTTATAAATGTTATTTCAGCTTCGTTTTAATTCATAAAAATCAACCAAAATTCATATAAAATCAGAGGGAAATCCCCTAAATATTCCATGGACTTTGATCCATTCAATTCGGAAGTTTAGCAAAAGTTGCTCTACGGAGAGAGCTCGTTATTTTGGTATTGTTTTCTCCATCGATTTCAAAGTGTATCTCCATGGGTGTTGTGTCAGCGAGTTAGCAGGCATTTTCTGAGTATTTGGAAGTAGATACGGAGTTATATTGGCAAGGTATGGATCCCGTACACTTATATATTTGTTGAATCAAGATTTTAGGCTTCTAGTTATGAAAAGTTATTGTTGCCGATATCTTGTAGTAGTTTCTTGTTGAATTTGGATCCGGTTGTTGTTCTTGCGAGGAGGCAGGTTGTTCAAAATGGTATATTGAATATATTTGTCAAGGAAGTCTCTCCCCTATGATCCTCTTTCATAATTACATGTTCTAGTATCATTTTTACAGCTTTCCGAGCCACGAAGTGGTGTTTTGGATATTGTGGCTTTGGACAACCCCTTTATCTTATTATGTTTGGTTGTTGTTGTGGTGTACTGGTTGGTGTAAAGTGCTGGAGGGATTGGGAAATTGTGCGATTCTTTTTGGGATCGCATACAATAGTGATTGGATTGAACAATGTGAAGTACACCTTGAAATAGTGCCTCGGGAGCTTGTCGCTCCTTTGAGATGTTGTTAACATATTATTGTTGGATTTAGCTGCCATTTATTATTGTTATTGGCCTCATTTTATGCTTTGGAGTTGGCCGGTCGCAAGTGTGACATTAACACCTTATCAATTGGCTATATCTCATTCTTGCATCCTCATCGATTCTAGCAATTGTTCCATAACCTTGGTTGGTCAGGCTTCATAGAGGCGCCTTTGGGACTTCAGTTGAAAGTGTTTTTGTGATTCGGAGCTTCCCAGAGAAGTTCGAGCCTGGAAGACGCCGTTCCCGCAGCTAGTCATCGGATGATAGGTAGGTTATGGCTTCCCCTATCTAGACTCTGTTTATATAGGCTATAACTGCATTAATTAACACCCTTGGGTGGATTATTATAGGTTGGTACCCTAGACCTTGTCTGCCTTGTTCGTCTATTTTATTCATATGTTATTTGTAGTATTCGCGTAGTATTGTATATTACCCTCGTGGTCCTGTGCGGCCTTGTATTGACTCTGGAACATAGATGGTGGGTTATTTGGAAATGTTCGCGAGTCCCGGACATAGAGATTATCCTTTTAGGCTGGTTATATATGTTGAGTAGATGTTGATCCTGTGCAGGGCTAATAGGAGTTATTGTGAGCCGTTGGGCTACTTTTATATTTGTGTACAAGCATATCATCCATGCAAAAGACTTTCCCCTGCATATTTTACTACACTTTTGGCTGCGAGCCACTACCAACAGTTTTCCTAAATTTGCATGGCCCCGGAGGCCCTTTTTTGGTACTGTTGATGATAGAAAAGGGGATTTTTTGATGTTTTCGCACTGATTTTATTACTGGTATTAGTCTTTGCCGGGAAGAGAACCACACTTGATTTTATTACTGATACTAGTCTTTGCCAAGTGGAGCACTAGACTTGAATTACTACAGTTTTAGACCCGATTACGCCCGGGCACCCTTGGAGGGGGTTTTGAGGCATTTTCTACTAATTTAGTCCTGGATAAGGTCTGGGCATGCTTATTCGAGACTGGGTCTCTATCTTGATCCCGGACTTGTTTCTGGATGACATGTCTTGATACTGAGTTTTAGTATGGGGTTCGGGACCTCCATGGACCTTACCGCTCTAGGCCTGGGGCTTTGGGCCGCGTGTGCTGGAAGAAAGGGTATACGGTGGAGTAGGGGTATACGGGCTAAGTCCTTCCATGAAACCTGCTTGCTGGGCCCGATCAGCACCATAGGAGGTACATATAGAGGTTCTATTTCACACATCATACCATATCATGCATTGGATTACACCCTTATTTGTTGTGTATTCAGTGTACGCTCCGGTTGTGTGGGTGTCTGGAGGGTTTGTATTCACTTGATGGCATTCTTCAGTGGTATGGGCAGTCGTTGGGACTGTAGTTAGATGATATTTACTCCTATCTTTATATAGAGCTTGTTTTGGCATTCGGTTTTTGAAGGATTAGTGATGGTTAGCCTGTTGAGGCTCTGGTTGTGGGATTTTATGATTATTAAGAGGGCTAGGAAGCCCTATCTTATTAAGGCACTTTTGTATGGCCTTCTGAGCAGAGTGTGAGATTCTGGTACTATTCTTATCGAGATTTGAGTAGTATCTCTCACTTGTTATGGGTTAGTTATTCCATCATAGGGTTGGACTTTTGAGGTGGACTTCTGTTATGCTATCTTGTAATTGGATTGGTGTTGTTATTTCCTTATACTTGTTGATTCCATTTTGGAGTATGATAGACTGCTTCCCTTTTTTTCCTTTACTTGAGGTTACCGGTATACCGCCACTTTCTCAAACTCTCTCTCTCTCTCTTTACTAAATTATATTGTTGTGCAAGAACTCTAGGTGCATTCTCCTTTCCTTCACCTGTAATTCTGTGTAGTTATATCCTCTATGCTGGCATGTGTTACCTGTAGATCTTGGTTATGGATGATCTGTGCTAGCTCTTTATGACTTGCTTATTGCTTCAGTTACTGCTTTCTTGCTATCTGCTACTTACTGCTTTTATATCCTATATACGCTCAGTCGACCGATGATGCCTACTAAGTACCCATTATTTTGGTGCTCATACAACACTTCTTCACTTTCTATGCAGATATTAGTTGAGTTCTCGCCGTTGATCGCATTGGAGACTCATGCAGATTTTGTGGATGTTCGAGACTAGGGTGAGCACCTGACGGATGGGGCTTGACCATATCTCATCTTTTGTTCTGTTACTCTTTGTATATTCAGAGACAATTGTACTTATCATTTTGTTACTTCTAGCACTTGTATTCTATTAAAAGCTTTTGTACTATCGATACCAAGTTTGGGGTTGGTGTAAATTCATTATGTATATATTCGGGTAAATTCCTTCTGCATTGTCTTATCCTTTACATTTTGCTTCTGCTTATTTCTGCTTACTGGTGTGTTTTGGTTAGGTAGTATCCCATTACTAATCGTTCTGGGCTACGGGAATTGGTTCGCCTACTGGGGGGTTGCAGGTTCCATCATGACCTGAGAAATCGGGTCGTGATAGCTTGGTATCAGAGCTCTAGGTTCACCAGTGTCATGGTGCAGAAGCAAGTGTCTAAGTAGAGTCTCGCAGATCGGTACGATGATGTCTTTATCCTATTTGCGGGAGGGTATAGGGAATTATTAGGAAAAGTTTCATCTTCTTGACTCCTTATCGTGCGTTCCTAGCTTTATTGACTTCTAAAACTTTTGTTATTCATTCATTCTCAGATGCCTCAGACGAGTGCGATAGCGGTTGGTGACGAGGCTTTTGTGCTTGTTGCTTTAGTGCTTCCGTCAGTGCCAGGACTTCAGAGTGAGGGTTTACCACACCAGATAGGGGGTGTGGGGTCAGCCCAGCCTCCGATTGGATTTATAGCAACCTCAGCGCTTTAGGACATCGTGGCTAGGACTCTGAGTCCTTCGGTGAGTGTTTTAGTACCTGGTTCTGCGAGTGGTGCTTCAGTTAGGGTTGAGCTTCTAGTTCTTTAGTAGGGTTGTCTGTCAGTATTGGAGTATGAGGCGAGATTATCCCGTCAGACTTCATCTGGTAGAGGCTATTTTCGGTATGGTGAGCGTGGGCACTTTGCTAGAATTTTCCCCACAATTGTGTATCCCGGACAGCCTGGTTGTTATCATTATGTAGAGATTGGTCATCTTTGTAGATCTTGTCCCTGGCGAGGGCCGGTTGAGCCTTCAATTTTGACCACTCAGTCTAGAGTTAGATCATGTCATCTTGATGCTCCTCTTGGTGGGCCAGAGGTAGAGGTTCCTGACACCGTTTCTCCAGGTCAGGCCTTTGCTTACATGCCTACCTGCTACTTATTTAATTGTTTGGCTACCTGAATTGTAGTATCGATGTATTGTTTTATTGGTAGTTTATTATTTAGTAGTGGATGGGGGTGAGTTAGCCATGTGAGGTGTTTTACCCAGAGTTGTAGCTTGTGAGTAGGCTTTGTAGAGCTCGCTTCCTATTTGTTATGGTTCTAGGCTTGCTTTGAGTTTTCTCTTCTAGTGGTCCTAGATGGTTCTTGCTTAGGCCATTATCTAGCATGGCTAGAGATTTGTGTGATGGTTCTGTGTATTACCGGTACTTGGGCCAGAGTTGAGATTTTGCCTTAGTTAGGAGATATTGGTTATGCTAGTGTGCATAGATCTGTTTGGCCTCCCGAGTGTCTAGAGTCGACCCTCTTTGTTGATTAGTTTAGGAGGTTAGCAGGTATGTGGGTTGTTTGCATAGTCTCCTCCAGTTCCTGGTCTGTTGGGTGTTTTGTTGTATCCCTAGCTCCAGTTGGAACGAATCCTGATTGTAGTTCCTTGGATGAGCTCTTGATGTTGGCATCGTGATTGGATTTTGACTTTAGCACTTCCGACTAAGTGTTGATCGTAACCTCGTGGTTGAGTTGTATTCGTAAGCATTTTGGGTGAGTTGGGCATCCGACCCATTCTTCTCCTGCTTTATTGAGTTTGTCGTGTAGCTATGAGAAGTAAGCTAATAGATTTACGTTCTTATACGAGAAAGGATTTGTAAGGTTTAGTATGTGCTATGGAAGGATTTTTGTTTAGTTGAAAAAGGAGGGAGATGACTCTTTGTTTGTGTTTATGTGTCCTAGTAGTTGCCTGAGGTGGAGATGAAGGTTTTCTTTGGGATTGTGTGTTGGTGATTCGATTCAGCCATCTACACATTGTCGTGGGTTTTCCATCGATTGATTTTTGATTTAGTAGCAACTGCGGTGTTGGCAACTTGCATATTCAGGCCTAGATTGCTTGGGTTCTTAAGGGTTCATTGGCAGCATACAGGTATGACCAAGGCTTTGGTTCGAAGTTTTGAAAGTTGTGGTTCAGAATCATGGTTTGGCATGTTACATCGGATGGTTCGTGGCAGTTTTAATTTGGTTGCAGAATCCCTGTGATGGAAGGTAGTGGATGCAGGCAACTTAGCTTTTCTATTTTCATTTTGGAGTGGTAGTTAGTCTTGGACACCTAGTCCTTGGCTAACCTCTGCAAGAGGCGGGATATTCAATATTTCAGCAGTGTTCCACTTAGTACGAGGTCCTTCTACCATGGTTTGAAAGACTCAGCACCATAAGTTTGAGCTTTAGCAGTGGTGTATGCTTTATGTGGTCAGCTTGTGTGGGTTGAGACTAGCGAGGCTATTTTGAGTTCTGATGATACGTAGAGACTAGTAATTGCCTATCGTTTACCGAGGATTTAAAAGCTTTTTTAATTGATTCCTCTGGAGTTGTTGTTTATGTGAGGTTCCAATTTTTGTTAGACTTTGCCAGCATGGACTAGAAGTTCATTATGATATATGATTTGAAGTGGTTGGTTGTTTGCAGATCTGGTAGAGCAGTTGATTTGAGCCAAAGGAATGAGTTAAAAGTATATCCAAAAATTTCTATGGCTAGATGGTAACTTTGAACCCCGGGCTCCTTTTTCCTTTTCCTTCGAGATGTTTGGACTTGATATTCATGGCATGGTGGACTTCTTCCTGAGGTGAGATTCATAAGGCTATTTTACATCCAAATGGTGTTCGAGTGTTTGGAGTAGCAGTAGTGTTTTCTAGAGTTGGGAGCTTAGCTCATGGTTACAGACTTCATAGTAGGCTTACCACACTTCTTGCAGGATTGTGGTTTTGGTTTGGGTCTTTTGGGTAGGTTGCCCTGGTTCATTCACTTTCTATTGATTCAGACTTGGCAAGGTTCAGTTAACAAATTTGAATAAAATAGGTGTCTTCGTTCGTGGTAAAGTATAAGCGGGGACTATGGATCTCCGGTGTGTCATTTGATGCTTCGAGGGTGGTTTGGGTGTTCGACTTGTATGCAGCTTCCTGTTTGTGGCGCTAAAGGATTTAGTTCAGAATTAAAAAAAAAGGGTTTTGCGGAACATCGGGTTCATGAGTTAGAGTTTTGGGTTGATGGATTTTCTGGTAAACTTAGTGTGTTTTTGAGGATTTGAGTTAAGTATGTTGATAGCCTTGGTGCTCTAGTTTCGATGTTGTGTCAGTGCTTTTTGGTTGAGATTCTCGAGGTTCAGTTTGGGTTGGCAGATCTTTGGAGGTTGAAATCTAGCTTGGCGAGTTAGAAATTAAGGCTTGGTTGCTTTCATTATTTCTTTTCTGTTGGGTGTCGTCCGGTTGTGGAGGCTACCCAGGTTGTCCGAGAGAGTAGTCCAGGCTTTGTATCCGTTGTTCTTAAATCTCTAGTGTTTTCTTCTTTCCTGACTTTCGGGGATGAAAGTCTTTTTTAGTAGTGGATGATGTAATGACCCTTCCTTTCATGTACGTATTTTCGCCTTTCTTGTACCGTTAGAACTTACATGTAGCGGCCCCAAGTCATTTATGTCTTGTCAGGACCGATAGTTCGCCGCCCGGGATGTTTGTTTGGTCTTTATGACCGTTCCTTGTTTTAGACCTTCAACTTTGGAAATCGTTGACTTCAGTCAACATTCTTGGTAATATCAAAGAACTAAACAAAGGTTCTAGGTCAAAGGAATCCCTTACACAAAGTTCGAGTTAAAGAAATGCCTCGTGTAAGACCTCGCTCGTTTGGAAGGTTTAAATTAACCTGTACCTTTGGGGTAAGACTAATAGTGTCTAATATACTAAGAAGGATGTGTTATGAGGTATTATAATTGAAAAAATGGTCGTATGATAAGTTTTGAAGTCAAGTAAGTTGCGAAACAAAAGTCAGAAAAAGTTACTGTAAATTCCTTTAAGGAATTCTCTTTAAATTTGGGTTAAATGTCTTGGGGTGTTTCTCCCAATCTACAAAGAATTAGTAAGACCCCAATATACCAAATCGAATATCTACGAATCTATTTTCCAACGCACTAAACCGTTTGTCCGTACGACTTCAGAATAGAGATATTCACATTTTCGTAAGACTTCACAAGCATGTATATAAAGCTGGGCCCCCTATCCTAAGTCGGTTGTGCTTTATAAAGGTTGTTTCAGCTTCGTTTTAACTCATAAAAATCAACCAAAATTTATATAAAATGGGAAAACCCCTAAATACTCCATGGACTTTGATCCTTTCAATTCGGAAGTTTAGCGGAAGTTGCTCTACAGACAGATCTTGTCATTTTTGTATAGTTTTCTTCGTCGATTTCAAAGTGTATCTCCATGGGTGTTGTGTCAGCGAGCTAGCAGGCGTTTTCTGAGTATTTGGCAGTAGCTACTGAGTTATATTGGCTAGGTATTGATCCCATACACTTCTCTATTTGTTGAATCAAGATTTTAAGCTTCTAGTTATGAAAAGTTGTTGTTGCGATATCTTGTAGTAGTTTCTTGTTGAATTTGGATACGGTTGTTGTTCCTCCGAGGAGGAATGTTTTTTAGCATGGTATATTGAATATTTTTGTCCAGGAAGTCTCTCCCCTACGATCCTCCTTCGTAATTACATGTTCTAGTAGCATTTTTACAGCTTTTCGAACCACGAAGTGGTGTTTTGGATATTGTGGCTTTGGACAGCCCCTTTATCTTATTATGTTTGGTTATTGTTGTGGTGTACCTGCTGTGGTAAGGTACTGTAGAGATTGGGAAATTGTGCGAATTTTTTTTGGGATCGCACACGATAGTGATTGGATTGAACAACGTGAAGTACCCCTTGAAATAATGCCTCGGGATCTCATCGCTCCTTTGAGATGTGGTTAACATATTTTTGTTGGATTTAGCTTCCATTTATTATTGTTATTTGCCTCATTTTATGCTTTGGAGTTGGCTGGTCACGAGTGTAACATTACCACCTTATCAATTGGCTATAGCTTGTTCTTGCATCCTCGTCGATTCTAGCAATTGTTCCATTACCTTGGTTTGTCAGGCTTCATAGAGACGCCTTTGGGACTTCAGTTGAAAGTGTTTTTGTGATTCAGAGCTTCCCAGAGCAGTTCGAGCCTGGACGACGTCGTTCCCGTAGCTAGTCATCAGATGACATGTAGGTTATGGCTTCCCCTATCTAGACTCTGCGTATATAGGCTATAACTGCATTAATTAACACCTTTGGGTGGGTTATTATAGGTTGGTACCCCAGACCTTGTCTGCCTTGTTCATCCGTTTAATTCATACGTTATTTGTAGTATTGGCGTAGTATTGTATATTACCCTCGTGGTCCTGTGCAACCTTGTATTTACTCTGGAACATAGATGGTGGGTTATTTGGGAATGTCTGCGAGTCCCAGACATAGAGATTATCCTTTTAGGTTGGTTATGTCTGCAGAGTAGCTGCTGGGCCTGTGCAGGGCTGATAGAAGTTATTGTGAGCCGTTGGGCTACTTTTATATTTGTGTACGAGCATATCCTCCGTGCAAAAGATTTTCCCCTGCATGTTTTACTACACTTTTAGCTGTGAGCCACTATTGACAGTTTTCCTAAATTTGCATGTCCCTGAGGGGCCATTTTTGGTACTGTTGATGATAGAAAAAGGGATTTTTGGATGTTTTCGCACTAATTTTATTACTGGTATTAGTCTCTGTGGGGCAGAGCACTAGACTCTATTTTATTACTGACACTAGTCTCTGCCGGGCAGAGCACTATACTTGATCTACTATAGTTTTAGACTCGGTTACGCCCGGCTACCCTTGGAGGGGTTTTTGAGGCATTTTCTACCACTTTAGTCCTGGACAGGGTCTGGGGATGCACATTCCATACTGGGTCTTTATGTTGATCCCAGACATCCTTCCAGATGACATGTCTTGATACTGAGTTTTAGTATGGGGTCCGGGACCTCCATGGACCTTGCCACTCTAGGCCTGGGGCTTCGAGCCACGTATGCCGAGGGGAAGGGTATATAGTGGAGTAGGGGTATACGGGTTGAGTCCTTCCATGAAACCTGTCTGCTCGTCCTGATCGGCATCAAAGGAGGTACATATAGAGGTTCTATTTCACACATCATTTCATATCATGCATTGGATTCCACCCTTGTTTGCTGTGTGTTCAGTGTACGCTCCGGTTGTATGGGCGGCCGGAGGGTTTGTATTCACTTGATTGGATTTCTCGATTGTATGGGCAGCCGTTGGGACTGTAGGTATATGATATTTACTCCTATCTTAATATAGAGCTTGTCTTGGCATTCGGTTCTTGAAGGATTAGTGATGGTTAGCCTGCTGAGGCTTCGATTGTGGGATTTTATTATTATTGAGAGGGCTAGGGATCCCTATCTTATTGAGGCACTATTGTATGGTCTTCCGAGCAGAGTGTGAGATTCTGGTTCTATTCTTATCAAGATTTGAGTAAAATCTCTCAATTGTTGTAGGTTAGTTATTCCATCATAGGGTTGGACTTTTGAGGTGGACTTCTGTTATGCTATCTTGTAATTGGATTGGTGTTGTGATTTCCTTATACTTGTCGATTCCATTTTTGAGTATGATAGACTGCTTTTCTTCTTTTCCTTTACTTGAGTTTACCGGTATACCGCCACTTTCTCAAAATCTCTCTCTCTCTCTTTACTAACTTATATTGTTGTGCGAGGACTCTAGTTGCATTCTCCTTTCCTTCACCTGTAATTCTGTGTAGTTATATCCTCTATGCTGGCATGTGTTACTTATAGCTCTTGGTTATGGATGATCTGTTCTGGCTACTTGTGACTTGCTTATTGCTTCAGTTACTGCTTTCTTGCTATCTGTTACTTACTGCTTTTATATCTTATATGTGCTCAGTCGGCCGACTATGCCTACTAAGTACCCGTTGTTTTGGTGCTCATACTACACTTCTGCACTTTCTGTGGTGATATTAGTTGAGTTCTCACCGTTGATCGCATTGGAGACTCGTGCAGATTTTGTGGATGTTCGAGACTAGGGTGAGCGCCTGACGATCGAGGCTTGACCACATCTCATCTTTTGTATTGTTACTCCTTGTATATTCAGAGACAGTTGTACTTATCATTTTTTACTTCTAGCACTTTTATTCTATTAGAAGCTTCTGTATTGTCGGTACCAAGCCTTAGGGTTGGTGTAAATTCATTATGTATATATTCTGGTAAATTGCTTCCGCGTTGTCTTATCCTTTACATTCTGCTTCCGCTTATTCCTGCTTGCTGGTGCATTTTGGTTAGGTAGTAGCCCATTACTAACCATTCTGGGCTAGGGGAATTGGTTTGCCCACTAGGAGGTTGTAGGTGCCATCATGACCTGAGAAATCGGGTCGTGACAACACAACTCTTGTGTAATGACCCATTCTATTGTTATAGAGTTTTTTAGGGTGTAAGTACCTAATTAGTGTTTTTCATAGGATGACAGTTGATAAAATATCAAGCTATGGTGGTTTATGACAAAATTCTGGTGTTGTATTCTTTAGAGATGATTTGTGTTTTATGGTGTAATATATGATGGTGTGGTGTTCCTTAATGGATAGTCGAGTGACATAGCATCTCGTAAGAAGTTTTGAGATGATAAATGGATTTGTAGAACTGTGGCATTAGGATATTTATATGATGTAAAATGGAGTGAATTGACTAAGTTCCTGAGGTTCTATTTTAGGGACTACTGCAGCAGTGGACATCATACTATAGCAAGACCATCATAGCAATCAGAGTCCCACCACAGCGAGCCTAGCCAATTTCACTAGAGCTTGCCATAGTGAGCCAAGTCTCTCCATAGCAGCTTTGCCTCAGCAAAAAGGTGACCTCTGCGGTAGAAGATGGGGGGCAGAATGCCCAATTAATGCCAATTTTCAAAGTTTATTTTCCAAAAACTCAATAGTTCATTCTTAGACTAAGGATAGGCAATTTTCTATTAAACTATGGTGATTTTATTTATTGATGTAAGTTAACTCATTCCTCTTATCATCTAGTAATCCACTTCTATTGTAAAATTATTTGAATAAGGATTAATGGTGGAATTCTTGAGTTAGAGCCCTAAATACATGAAAAGTGAGGGAAAACCCTATGGGTAGATGTGAATTCACCTAAGATTGATTCTAGGTTTTTAATTAACACTTCCTAATGTAGAATTGTTGCTCTTGAATGTGAATTATGGGAATTAAGGGCAATTTGATAGTTGAAAAAACCTTGGCTAAGGTTTTGGTCTATGAATTAAGGTAAAAACAAGTCAGGTTGAATCCCCAAGGCTTAGAATTAAAGAATAAGTGACTAATTACTCTTGCATTTATTTATTTTAGATTGTAAATGATTCGAGGCATTGAGGAAGGGTAAAGCTCTTGTGAACTAGCTTAGATTTTGGTTGTTCGATTGAGGGAGGTGATGATTTAATTGGATCTGAGACTTAGTTTAGTACTTCTGTGATTTTGAATTGATTAACTTATTGATTGGTCTTTGGATATACTTGAAGTTGATGATTGTGATCTTGATAATGCTTGAATGAATAAGATATTGCATATTGAATTTGATTAAAGTATGTTCTAATAGTGTAGTGTACTTGAGATTTGGTACAATGTGTTATAC
Organism: Jaltomata sinuosa; assembly: GCA_003996215.1. Classification (NCBI taxonomy): domain Eukaryota; kingdom Viridiplantae; phylum Streptophyta; class Magnoliopsida; order Solanales; family Solanaceae; genus Jaltomata; species Jaltomata sinuosa. The sequence goes on from QJPP01007377.1 coordinate 37,314, forward strand.
CCTGAGAGATAGAGAATTTGGAACCATAGTTTGATATTGGTTAAGGGATCAGGTACCATGCCGGTATGATGCTGTTATTACTATTATGAATTGGGTACCACGCCAGTACGCTGTTATCATTACCATTATGGATTGGGTACCACACTGATATGGTACATGGACCCTAGTGCATCCCCTGTAGGTCATGACTAGTTGGGTAGAAATAAGTCCCTTTAGCATGTGTGTACAACTTAGTGTTTGAGGTGTGAGTTAGTATGATATATCATGATAATAGTGAAAGCAAAGGGAAAAACAAATAAGAGAAGGAAATGGACATAGAGCCATGTTTTGATATGATTATTTAGATTGTGAGTTCTTAATTCTTATGATAATATTAGGTGACCTATATAACCTATTTTTAGACATTGTTTGGTTGATTTGAAGTGATTGTTTTATTGGGTAAACTACTTGTTATGTGTTCAAGCTCCTATCTACTTATTATTTGATTTATGTTGTATACTTGTTCTAAATTGAGTCGACCTATGATTCCTACCTGTACATAGTATTTTGTACTAATACTACCTTGTACTCTTCTTTTGTTGAGTGCTGACTATGTTCCAAAGGCTTAGACGATACCTCATCTCTAGTGTTGATAGTTGATTCAATCCAAGGGTAAGCACTACATCTTCAGGCCACCATGGATCTTCATACTGGGTCTTGTCCCTCTTTCGGGCAAGGGGAATTTTCCTTATTTCTTTAGTTTGGATATCTTAGACATGCTTTTTTTGACTTAAAGTTCTTGTACAATGACTTTCAAGTTTTGGGGATTGTCATAGATAGTTGAAATATTTTTGCACTTACATTTTGTTGGTTTTTTGGGTATTACTATTTTAATGTTAGTTTGTTATTATTTCATCTAAAATGGCTAATTAATTGGGTTAAGGTTTCGGTTGGATGGTTCTCCCACAAGAGGGTTAGTGATGGTGATACTCATTGTCATTTGGGTTATGACAAAGTTAGTATTAAATCTCTAGGTTTGTCGATCTTGTCGTACAAGAACATGTTTAGTAGAGTCTTGCGTAATGGTACAGAGACGTCTGTACTTTTCTTCAAGAGGCTGTAGGACAGTACAAAAACTCAATTTCTTCTTTCCTTCATGCTATAACTTTATTCCAATTGGTATTTGGTGATCTAAATTGGTATCAAACTTAATTCACCCTTATTCTTACTGATAGTGAGAATAATACGTGCATCGGGGGCGAGATCAAAGGTACCTAAATTTACAGTTGGGGTTGTGGTTCATGGAAGAGGATAGGCAAGATGAGGAACATGTAGATAAATGAGGGGTTGGGCTTAGGCTGCAGTACTGGCTCGGGAGAGGTCAGAATCTCCTCCCCATAAGAGGATATTCTTGAGGCTGAAGCGATACCAGTTTAGGAGAATGAGGCAGCACTAGTTCAGGGATGTGTAGCACTGATTCAAATATCTTCGGCTATGATTCAGTAAGTTTTGAGCTTCTTGAGTGGGTTATCTTGGATCGAGGCTACACCTATTGTTCCCATTGTGCAGCATCCGAGAGTACAACATATTGCTATTATAGCTCCTTTGATGGATGAGGCTTCAGAGATAGGTATCTTCCCAATATAGGTAACAGGTCCAGTGATGATCAGAGACGAACATGAAATATTTTGTAAGTTCATCAAGATGAAGCCTCGATCTTTCATGGTCATGAATCTGAGGATGCATATAATTTATCAACGATTTCCAAGAGCGACTTCATAAAATGGGGATAGTTGAGAGATATGGGGTTGAGTTCATCACCTTTCAGCTTCAAGGTGATGCTAAGATGTGGTGGAGATCCTATGTGGAGTGTAGCATTGTTAGGTCACCTTCATTGACTTGGCATTAGTTTTATTCAGTGTTCTTAGAGATGTATGTCCCACATACTTTGAGGGATAAGAGGAGATATGAGTTCACCAGTATCGAGCAGGGGAGTTCATTAGTTACAGCCTATGAGGCTTGATTTCATTCACTCTCCCATTATTAAATGCAGTTGATAAATATATGAGGAGAAAAGGATTAACCATTTTGTTAAAGATTTGAACACAGGTCTTTATATTTTGGCTCTACAGATGGGATCCTCTAGTAGGTCTGATGAAGTGGTTGAGTTCGTGAAGAGTGTTAAGGGTGTGATACACGAAGGTTATACAAAGGTGGTAGCAAAGAAGTCTCAGACAAGGGGAAACTTCAGTAGTTTGTCTTCTTGGTATCATAGTTTGAAGGGGTACTCGGCATTCCATATTTAGTTAGCTATGCAGGTGTCAGTTAGGGGTTCGTCAGGGGCCATCCAGCCCTCTCCATATTTTGGTGGTTATCTTACTTCTTCTGCTTTAGTGTAGTGACCCACCCTAGATCAGACTTGCTATGAGTATGGTAAGGTTGGTCATGTTTGGAGGAATTATCTTAGGTATCGGTAGGATGGTCAGTCAAGCCAGCAGCAGGATCCCTAAGCTCTGGCTCTGGCAGGTAGATGAGGTAATGGTTAAGGTAGAGGTCGTTCAAAGGAAGGGTGTGGTGGTCTCCTGGCAGTTATGGGTAGCAACCAGCCTAACAAAGGCAGTGGTCATACTGATTGGAGTGGTACTTAACTAGGTAGGGGTGACACACAAGTAGGTGATAAAGCCTATTTCTATGGTTTTCTAGGCAGGCCCGAGGAAGAGGCATCAGGTGCAATGATCACTCATACTATTCTTGTTTTTGATCGGATGGTTAAGGTTTTATTTTACCCTAGTTATACTTTCTCTTATGTATCTGTTGGTTTTGGTGTGTGGTTGTACATACTGTATGAATTACTTGATTTTCATGTTCATATGTCTACCCCAATTGGTGATTCTGTAGTTGTTGGTAGAATTTATCGTGCTTGTCATGTTATTTTTATGGGGCGTAAAACCTAAGTTGATTTAGTAATTTTGGATATGGTGGATTTTGACATTATTCAAGGAATGAGTTTTTTATCTTCTCATTACACTATTTTAGACTATCACATTAAGACAGTAAATATGGCTATGCCAGGAATGGATAGACTTGAGTGAGAGGGTAATTATAGTCCTGCTCCTATGATATTGATATATATTTTTCTTTCCAAGATTTTGATACGTAGGGAGTGTTTGACATTTTTGGAACATCGTTTGGAAATTATTGCAGATGTCCTACCTAAAGAGTTAGTGCTCGTAGTGTGTGAGTTTCAGGAGGTATTTTTGGTAGATTTGCACGATACCGTGACATTGACTTTTGTATTGATGTCCCACCTAAAGAGTTGGTGCTCATAGTGTGTGAGTTTTAGGAGGTATTTTTGGCAGATTTTCCTACCATGCCACGAGACCATGACATTGACTTTTGTATTGATTTAGAGCCGAGTACTCATCCCATTTCCACTCCCCTTATAGGATGGCGCCAACTAAGTTGAGGAAGATATAGTCGTAGTTGCAAGAATTTCTTGCTAAAGGATTTATCTGTCTGAGTGCCTCCCTATGGGGTGCTCTAGTCTTGTTTGTAAAGAATAAGGATGGTAGCCTATGTATGTGTATATACTACAAATATTTGAATAAGGTTACGATCCATCACAAGTATCATCTTCCTCGTATCGGTGATTTGTTTAACCATTTGCAAGGTGCATCACTCTTTTCTATGATTGATTTGAGGTCCTAATATAATCAACTAAAGATTCAGGCCACTGATATTCCTAAGACTACATTTTGGACCAGGTATAGGCACTATGAATATCTAGTGATTTCTTTTGGGATAACTTATATGCTGGTGTTTGATGGTATATTTTACTTCTTTAACCAAGAATAGATGAAAGTTTTCAAGCAACCGTTGTTAGATTTAATAATTCTCTATGTTTATCTGAATGAAATTTAACCAAGGCCAAAAAGAGAGGAAATAGAGTTGAAGAAGACATTGTGACGACTCAAAGACACTAATCCTCACAAGAGTGACAAATCATCACTCCATCTGTCAACCTAAACAATCAAGGAAGCTCAACTGGAGTTGGTGATGAGTCAATGTGACTAGTCATCACAAGAGTGATGTGTTTTCACTCCATCCGTCAAGCTAAACAGTAAAGAAAGCTCAACTAGAGTTGGTGACGAGTCAATGTGACTAATCATCACAAGAGCGATGAGTCGTCACTCCATCCATTAAGCTAATAAGAACAAGCAGCTCAGCTGGAATTGGTCATGAGTGAGTGTGACGATCAATCACACTCCTGACGAATCGTCAGTCAAGCATCACAGTGAAGGCGGCCAAATCCGACTTTATTTTTGATTCAAAATTTTCTGACACTTACAAATACTGAATTTAGGTTTTGTCTTATCATCTTTTGGTATCTCTTCTTCGTCCCAGACAATACGTAATGTATTTACTCGCCAAGTATTGCAAGCATTGGGTTTCAAAACAATTGCTTAGGTTTTTGTCAAGAATTGAAGTGTTGAATTTCATTGTTGTAAGAACTATTCTTTTAATTATGAATTACATTGCTTTCTTCATGTCAAGAATCATTAGTGGACAAAAACCCCACAACTATGGTTGTGGGATCCATGGCAAAATAACAAGGTAGGGTTGATTTTCGTGTGAATTCAAATTATATACATGAATGTGTTGTTATTCTTTATATTTTAATAGATTTAATGGTTACAAGCACTAGTAAAAGCCCTAAGTTTAACTTGCTTGAAATAAGAGGTTAAAATCGGGAAAAGTATGAACAACAAGGATTCGGAGCCTCTAACCTCCGTCTCATGAGTAATACTCTAGCGAGATAAATCAACTTGAGGCTAAAATTGAGTTTTGTATTTCCATCTTTTCAAGTTTGAATGAATTGAAGGGAAAATTGTCTATTTGGGTTCATAAACGTTTAGACGTACTTTTGAATTCAATTCCTTCACATTATTTGTATGAAACAATTTCGTTATCAAGATTAACCCAAAGGTGTTATAGATCCATGGTGAACGCATCCCTAGTTTGCTTTCTTTACTGGTTCATATTAATTTTTAAAGTATTGTTTGCTACTCAAAACAAGTCAAATATTCACTCAAAATCACTCATTATAAAACTCCTATTTTTATGGAAATCATAGATTAATAGTCACTTAAGCCACAAACGACTTTGTATTCACCATATTCCCTGTGGGATTCGACCCCAACCTTTGTTGGGTTATATATTTGACAATGACCTCTTATACTTCTTAAGAGAAGTGTAATTTGGATGAGATAGATGAACCTCGACAATGACATCAAAATTTAATACGCGTAAATTACACCTCCCTTAAGAAGTATGAGCAATCGTTGTTAAATATATAACCCAACAAAGGTTGGGGTCGAATCCCACAGGGAATGTGATGAATACAAAGTCGTTTGTGGCTTAAGTGACTATTAGTCTATGATTTCCATAAAAGTGGAGGGTTTTGTAACGAGTGATTTTGGGTCAATGTTTGACTTATTTTGTGTAGCAAACAACGCTTTAAAAATTAATATGATTCAGTAAAGAAAGCAAACTAGGGATGCGTTCCCTATCGCTTTATAACACCTTCGGGTTAATATTGATAATGGATTCGTTTCATGCAAATAATGTGAAGCACTTGAATTCAAAAGTACGTCTAAACGTTTCTCAATCCAAACAGATGATTTTCCCTTCAATTAATTCAAACTTGAAAAGATGGAAATACAAAACTCAATTTTAGCCTCAAGTTGATTAATCTCGCTAGAGCATTACTCAATAGACGGAGGTTAGAGGCTCAGAATTCTTGTTGTTAATCTTTTTTTCCTGGTTTTAACCTCTTATTACAAGCAAGTTAAACCTGAGGCTTTTTCTAATGTTGCAACCATTAGAAATGTGTTAAAATGAAAAGAATAACAGCACTCACGTATATAATTCAAATCCACACCAAAATCAACTTTCACGACCCAAACCACCGCGAGTGGCACCCACCTGAAACCCCTAGATGATTGAACTAATTACCAACCCAATACTTAGTAAGCCTAACAGCTCAAAATCCATATTGCATTAAAATAAACTATCATTCATATCTAAACCAGAAAGCTTATAATATCCTGTGGAAATACCCCTAGAACTGAAAGAAATCGTACCAAAATGTTCGCTCCCAAGCACATACGCAAGTGTACATGGTCGTGCAAGTAATATAGTGGCTCTTGAGAGCCTAATATTGATCCCACAGGGATTTCTGCTTAGAAAACAATCTAATCTTAATTAATACTATTGGCATTAAACAAATGTGATTCGCAACCAAGAGTTGAACTTTGTTTAATAACTAAAGACTAGAATAACAAAGATGTGAAACTTTGGATTGTAAGCTATATATGGAGAAATACAGGGTCGAGGCAATTACTACACAATCATGGTTAAATATGGTTTATAGCCGGTGTTAATGTTTATCATGATCGTTTATTTACAGGGTTGATATTATAACCCCGGAATGGTCATCCTCTAAGTCATCTATCCAAATTAATCTCACAACTACATCGTTGAGCGGGGATGTGAGTCTTTAACTTGGATGCATTCAACATTCTTCCTATTTTATTAACCAAGTGGGGAGTTTAGGTATATATCTCTATCCTAACCACAAATCATACTTCACAATTACTAACTAATAACAAAAGATATGATCCACACCTACTACATTCTTCATATTGTCTCTTAACTCCTATGGTCAATTCGTTTTGAGACTTGGTTGTATCCTAAAGTTCATGACGCTTTAGAATAGTTAAACTAGAACATAAGAAAAATCACAAGACATGATAAATAATAAACCAACTAAATATCCATAATCAAGCAGTCAGTTTGTAGCCTCAACCCTAGAACGAGGGTGTTTAGCCACTCATACTCTACTCTACGATTACAAAAGTGTTGTAGTTCATACAAGAATTAAGTAAACAAAAAGGAAGAGATTAAGAACCCTAAGGCAGCCTTCTCCTTGTATTTTTGCAATCCAAAGTCGTCCAAAGATGTTTACAATTGAAACCAAGTGTCCTATTTATAGTGGGGAATCAATTTCACGCGTCGGGCACAACTAGCATGACACACTTCCAAACGCGGAAGCTAGGCATAGTGCCATGGCCTCCAACGCACCAAGAAGCTGGCGTGCCATGTTTCCATCATGGATCTTCTCTGGAAATTGGCAGCTACAATTTGTACCACCTCCATGTCACACCACCCATAGAGGAGGCTAGCCACCGTCGCACGGGGTGGTTCTTTTGACGTCTATTTTCGCTCTCACGAACTCTTTACATCTTGCTCTGATTTACCATGGCTTGTGGCTTGTTTGTAGGATCCATTTAGCTTCCATAAATCCTCCAAAGTACTCCTACAAGATCTCACAATGAACATAAGTCCATATTACACAATAAAGCTCATCAAAGGAAACTAGAATAGGCATAGGTCAAGCTAGCAAAGCTATTTTCCTCGTCTAAACTCTAATTGATCTTTTTACTCATTATTTGTTCAAAATGTTGCACAAACACTATAACCAAATATGTTAGTCACAAAGAACACCCTTTACACACTACATACCTCAATAGTATATCAAGTTATCCTCAAAACTAAGCTAAACATGCATAGTAATGACACTTAGGTGTATAAATACGCCTAAGATCACCACCCCATACTTAAAGCCTTGTTCGTCCTCGAACAACTCTCTACACTAATCACACTTTAGGAAGACTCCATCACTACACTAAGATTCTCAATCCAGGACTACGACAATCCTATGAATAGCTAGTTCTACATTAGGCATGCCACATTACAATTAGAATCACATGAAGACTACTTCAAAACATCCTAGCCTCAAGAGTTGATTCTTATGAGTTGACAAACTCATGCATAGTACTTTTTTTGTTTTTAACAGAAGCCTTCATCTATTAATTTATTGAGGACATGATATGTCCAAAGGAGCATACAACATCACTCACTAAACAACTTGGGGACATTCTTTCCCAAGAAGATTCGCGCAACAAGGAAATGGCAACTTTAGCCACATTATGAGCAATAACATTAAGTCTTCTAGAAATATGTAAAAACATAACATAATCTAGACATGAAGACATATTCCAAATATCTTCACAAACTACATACATATCCCAAGTGGCCGTCACATTTTTCTTCAAGATATCTACGATAGCTTTCGCATCAGAGAAGATATAAAGTTTCCTCCATCAATTCTGTAGCACTTTTTCAATAGCTATTCTAATTGCACACTCTTTAGCAGTCATAAATTTCCCAACAAATTGTATAGGGGATCTATGGGAATGAATCAGAATACCCTTGATATCCATAGCAACCAACCCATGTTTTCCTTCTCCGACTTAACTTGTAACCGTACATCAACAAATAAACAAATCCCATCTTCGGGCACTATTAATTGATTTTCATAATTCATTGTTGAGTTACCAGTTGGGGAAGCACCAGACATTATTTCATGAAATTCATTATACTCAATTAAATCTTGTGCCATTATGTCCGGAGGATTAGTTATCTCATTATTAAAATACCAAGCATTTCTAGACTTTCATATATGCCACATGATCATTACCGACAAATTCAGAATACAAGCAGAGTTCGAACAATTTTGTGCCATAGTAATCTTATCATGCCACCATAGAGAGAAGTCACTAATATTATCAAGATCACTCCAATTAATAGGGCTCATTTTACAAATTATTTGAGAATCATTACACTTAAAAAGCATGTGTTCCACTGTTTCATTTTCTAGACCATATTTCTTACAGACACTACTCACATGATGTAGTCATTTTCTAATAATATTGATTAGTGGAAAGGTATTAAGCACAGACCTTCTTAAAAAATATTTATGTTTATTTTTTATTTTCATTGCCCATAGAAAATCCCAAAAAGCTTTAGGGAAAGCATGACTATTGGATTGATCTATATTACCCTTACTCTTCCCCTGCTTGGTGATAATTTTTGCAGGTGATAACCTGATCTAACTTCATAAGTTCCCATTTTCGTAAAGTGCCAAATTAATTTATCCTTGAAACCTATAGTAGATAATGGAATAGTTAAAATAACATTAACATCATTCGAACAAAAATGTCTATTCAATTCATTCATCTTCCATGTTTAAGTATCAACATTAATAAGATCAAGAACCTTTAAATTTAAAATTTCAACAGCAGTAGTTTCGTAAGGTCTAAAACCAGCATCATTTGGAATCCAGGGGTCTTTCCAAACATAAACTTCCTCACCAAACAATACTTTTCCAAATCCACGACGCTGATGAAGTTGTTGTAGCCTTCATGAAAGAAACATTTGGAAAATACTTACTTTTTAGAATTCTAGACAAGAGTAACTCAGGATTAGGAAATATTCTCCAAGCCATCTTAGACAACATAGCCTTATTAAAAGCCTTAATATCTCTAAAGCCTAGCCCCCAACTTGCTTTTCGTTCACAAAGTTTGTCCCATCTCTCAAAATAAATCTTTTTTTCTTATCACTCTGACTCCACCAGAAGTTAAAAATTATGGAAGTTATTTCCTTACATAAGCCCTCGGGAAGTTGAAAACAAGATAAAGCATACGTGGGTACCGCAGTTAAAACCGCCTTTAGCATAACCTCTTTTCCGGTCGAGCTTAAAAACATTCCTTTCCATCCTTTAATTTTAGCCCACACCCTATCCTTAATAAAATCTAACATCTTATTTTTAGACTTTCCTATCACTGTTGGTAACCCAAGATACATACCCATTCGATTACCTTGGTTTTGACCTAATATAGAGAAAATATTTGCTTTTCAGCGTCTGAAATATTCTTGCTAAAATAAATAGCAGATTTCTCTACATTAATCACTTGGCCTGAACATTTAGCATATGTACTTAATATGTCAACAATAGTTCTAGCACTCGGACTATCGGCCGAACAGAAAATTAAGGAGTCATCAGTGAAAAGTAAATGTGAAACAATTGGTACATTTCTATTCAAACTTAAACCTCAAATTTGACCCTGATCTTCAGCCTTTTCAAGGAGTTTTGAAAGACCTTCAGCACAAATCAAGAATTAATAAGGTGATAACAGATTACCTTGTCTTAGTCACCTAGTTGGTTTAACCCTACCAACAACTCCACCATTTATATTAAATCTATAGGTCGTAGAAGTTACATATTCCATTATCCAACCAATGAATGTTTGGTGAAAACCCATTCAAGAGCATCTCCTTTACAAAGGTCCATTCTACTCTATTAGACGCTTTAGACATATCAAGTTTCACAGCCATAAATTTTTCTTTTCCTCTTATTTTATTTTTTAGCAAATACATAAATTCTTGAGCTAGCACAACATTATCAATGATTTGCCTATTGCCTACGAAGGTATACTGGTTAGGCAAGATTATCATAGGTAGAACTTCCTTCATTCTAGCAAATAACAATTTGGCAATAATTTTATACACAGTAGAGCATAAACTGATAGGCGTATATTGAGCAACAGAGGTAGGAATCTTAACTTTAGGGATCAAAGTAATTAAGGTTTGACTCCATTCTGGGATTAAAATTCTTGAAGAGAAGAAACTCCTTATTGCTTCATAAATATCTTTACCAATAATGTGTCAGTATTTCTGAAAAAATAAAGGAGTCATACCATCTAGTCCAGGAGCTTTTAAAGGATGCATAGAAAATGCAGCCTTTTTAATCTCTGCATATGATATTTCTCGAGTAAGTCTCCTATTTTATAGCCTCATTAAGAGAAATATGAATTTAAGGAATAATATCTCCAAGATCTGTCGGCCTAGATCTAAAAAAGTCATCATAAAATTCTTCTACTATCCTCAATATGCCTAACAGATCTGATACCCAACTTCCATTAACCATTTGAAAGCCTTTAATAGCATTTCTCCTTCTCCTATGAATAGTTGTCATATGAAAAGAATAGGAATTTTTGTCACCTTCTTTTAACCATAAAGCTCTAGACTTTTGTTTCCAAAAAATCTCTTCATCATTATAGACCTGACCTAAATCTTTTCGAAGCATTTTAAGTTTATTAAGATCTAGGCCATTCAAACTCTTCCGAATCTCCTCAACTCGTTTCTTAATCTCTAAGACCTTTTTCCTAGAGTTACCATTGCATCCCTTTAACCACTGAACTAAGGAATGCTTACAGTTCTTTAACTTTAGGTAAAAACACAATTGCTCAAAACCATTGTAATCATTATTCCAAGATCTCTGAATAATACTCGCTACTTCCTCTTTTTCACACCATCTCTTATCAAAATAAAATTTATTCTTTTTCTTCACAGGTCTACTAGCTTCAGTAGAAACAATAAGAGCAGCTTGGTCAAAAGCCTTGGTATTAACATGAACAACATTAGCACTATCAAAATTAGCTCTCCAGTCAGGGGACACTAAAGTCCTATCAAGAGGCTCTTGGATAACGCCATCATTTTCTTTATACCACCACCAAGTCAAAGGTATACCTTTATATCCTAAATCAATAGCATTAAAGGTCCAAAAAAAAAATTGAAATCAGTAAAAGACCATGATTCTCTAAGCCTTCCCCTATATTTTTACGAGTTATCAATAATATCATTAAAATACCCAGTAATTAATCCAGGATTGACCCCACTTTTGTGAGTGAGCTACAAGTTCATTAAACTGTCTTCTCCTAGTGATTAGATCGGTACTTAAATATACGAAAATGTACATAAATTCACAATCAGTAATTTGATCATACATTAAAATTTAAATAAAATGATTGGAGGAAGAAAAGTGATGACCCTAGATATCATCCAACCATAGAACACACAAGCCTGATAAGCCAACGGGATTCACAACCTGTTAATTGGGCATTCTAATTTGTCATTGCCATCTCTTAATTCTAGTGCTTTTATTCTTTGTTTCACACAAAAAAATCAAACTCTGGGTGTGGAGTCGCATTGTCTCCTTAACAAAGGGAACAATCAAGGACCCCTCTAGGCATCGACAATACCATACCATAATCTTCATTAAGCTGAGGGAAGCCATTTAGGGGTGGCCTCCCGCTCCACCATAATTTTATTCTCTTTCGTATCCATATCAATAGTCAATATAGTAACATTTTTCCATTTATCTATTACACTGTGCATGCTTTATTCCATAACAATCTCACCCAGATTTTCACGATAAGCTTTTAATTTTATAGGCTTGTCAACACAATCAGAAGTACCAGTAAGCCTCGCCTTTCATTTCCATGTTTTCTAATTTGTTCCCTCACAATGATTAGCATTCTTGGGATGAATTAGATTAGTATTTTCATTCAAAGATTCAAGTCCTAAATATTAAGACAAGACCTCACAATAAGGTTCAGGAGTAGTAGTACATACCTGGACTATTTCCCTTTGTATGGTAATTATTCTGTCATAGTCTACTAGATGATTAGTGGTTGCAGTAGCCTTGTTTATGTTTTCTGGAAACTCCTGGGTTTGAATCTGTGCATTATCTTTATTTCCTTTTAGTAGTCTTCCATACATATTCTTATCCAGTTGCAGATGTTCACAGATATATTTCTTCTCCAAACCAATATCTAAACATTGTGTTTTAATACCAATCAAAGTTTCCACTCCCGTGTTATTCCAATCACCATCAGTTTGCTTCTCTTGTGATCCATACTTTGTTACCTCCATAGGCTTTATTTGATTTGATTCTGCTATGTCCAATACATCATCATTAATCTCATTCGATCCGCAATTTTCTTCCCGTTTGAATTAATTTGATCCAATCCATGGTAATCATCATCCCTTATACCCGACTGCATATTAGTTGATTTGGACCCTTCTTCAAGATGTAACAGACTTTTTCCTAGTTCCTGCAACTCTTTTCCCATGGTATGACCATCATTAGAGTTCATGCCTTCATATTTTTTATTTTCTGAGAAAACTATGTGATTTTCTGCCTTCATCCATGTCCCAAACTGATCATTTTTTAGAGAGTTTGATCGTATGTCTTTTGATCTTACTACACAAGTTCTCTCATTATGTCCGAGCAAGTAATAGCAAACATAAGGCAGGTTTTAATTTCGTATTTCAACCCATGTATTTTCTACTCCTAATTTGATCAACTTACCTCTAGGCAATGGCTTGGTAATATTAATCATGACTTTGAGCCTCATATATTGTCCCTCTTTTCTCCCATTTTCTGGAATTACAATGTCAACAATACCAACCAAAGCATGCCCTATTTTGTGCCCAACCTCCTTTGACATCCAGTGTAAAGGGATGTTCCAGACATGAACCCACATATTACACAAGAGTAACTCAGGATTAGCAATATTCTCCAAGCCATCTTAGCCAACATAGCCTTATTAAAAGCCTTAATATCTCTAAAGCCTATCCCCTCACTTGCTTTTGGTTCACAGAGTTTGTCCCATCTCTCAAAATAAATCTTTTTTTTTCATTACTCTGACTCCACCAGAAGTTAGAAAGTATGGATGGTATTTCCTTACATAAGCCCTCGGGAAGTTTAAAACAAGATAAAGCATATGTGGGTACCGCAGTTAAAATTGCCTTTAGCATAACCTCTTTTCCGGTCGGGCTTAAAAACAATCCTTTCCACCCTTTAATTTTAGCTCATACCATATCCTTAATAAAATCTAAGATCTTCTTTTTAGACTTTCCTATCACTGTTGGTAACCCAAGATACATACCCATTTGATTACCTTGGTTTTGACCTAATATAGAAAAAATATTTGCTTTTTCAGCGTCTGAAATATTCTTGCTAAAATAAATAGCAGATTTCTCTACATTAATCACTTTGCCTGAACATTTAGCATATGTACTTAATATGACAACAACAGTTCTAGCACTCGGACTATCGGCCGAACAAAAAATTAAAGAGTCATCAGTGAAAAGTAAATGTGAAACAGTTGGTCCATTTCTATTCAAACTTAAACCTCAAATTTGACCCTGATCTTCAGCCTTTTCAAGGAGTGTTGAAAGACCTTCAGCACAAATCAAGAATATATAAGGTGATAATGGAATACCTTGTCTTAGTCCCCTAGTTGGTTTAACCCTACCAATAAATCCACCATTTATATTAAATCTATAGGTCGTAGAAATGACATATTCCATTATCCGGCCAACGAATATTTGGTGAAAACCCGTTCAAGAGCATCTCTTTTACAAAGGTCATTTCTACTCTATCATAGGCTTTAAACATATCAAGCTTCACAACCATAAATTTTTCTTCTACACTTCTTTTAGTTTTTAGCAAATGCATAAATTCATGAGCTAGCACAACATTATCAATGATTTGCCTATTGCCTACGAAGGAAGACTGGTTAGGCAAGATTATCATAGGCAGAACTTCCTTCATTCTAGCAACTAAAAATTTGGAAATAATTTTACACGCAGTAGAGCATAAACTGATATGCCTATATTGAGAAACAGAGGTAGGAATCTTAATTTTAGGGATCAAAGTAATTAAGGTTTGACTCCATTCTGGGATTAAAATTCCTGAAGGGAAGAAACTCCTTATTGCTTCACAAATATATTTACCAATAATGTGTCAGTATTTCTGAAAAAATAAAGGTGTCATACCATCTTATCCAGGAGATTTTAAAGGATGCATAGCAAATGCAGCCTTTTTAATCTCAGCATCTGATATTTCTTGAGTAAGTCTCCTATTTATAGCGTCATTAAGAGAAATATGCAGGTAAGGAATAATATCTCCAAGATCTGTCGGCCTAGATAATCTAAATTAGTCATCATAAAATTCTTCTACTATCCTCACTATGCCTAACAGATCTGATACCCATCTTCCATTAACCATTTGAAAGCCTTTAATAACATTTCTCCTTCTCCTCTGAATAGTTGCCATATGAAAAAAAGAGGAATTTTTGTCACCTTCTTTTAACCATAAAACTCTAGACTTTTGTTTCCAAAAAAATATCTTCATCATTATAGGCCTGACCTAAATCTTTTCGAAGCATTTTATGTTTATTAAGATCTAGGCCATTAAGACTCTTCTGAATCTCCTTAATTCGATTGTTAATCTCTAAGATCTTTTTCCTAGAGTTACCATTGCATCCATTTAACCACGCAACTAAGGAATGCTTACAGTTCTTTAATTTTAAGTAAAAACGCGATTTCTCAAAACCATTGTAATCATTATTCCAAGATCTCTTAATAATACTCGCTACTTCCTCTTTTTCACACCATCTCTTATCAAAATAAAATCTATTCTTTTTTTTCACAGGACTAGCTTCAGTAGAAATAATAAGAGCAGCTTGGTTAAAAAGCCTTGGTATTAACATGAACAACATTAGCACTATCAAAATTATCTCTCCAGTCAGGGGACACTAAAGTCCTATTAAGATGCTCTTGGATAACGCCATCATTTTCTCTAGAACACCACCAAGTCCAAGGTATACCTTTATATCCTAAATCAATAGCATTAAAGGTCCAAATAAAATTTTTGAAATCAGTAAAAGACCAATATTTCTAAGCCTTCCCCTATATTTTTCCGAGTTATTAATAAGATCATTAAAATCCCCAGTAATAATCCAGGATTGACCCCACTTTTGTGAGTGAGCTACAAGTTCATTAAATTGTCTTCTCCTAGTACTTAAATATACGAAAATGCACCAAATTCACAATCAATAAGTTGATCATACATTAAATTTTAAATCAAATGATTGGAGGAAGAAAAGAAATGAACCTGGATATCATCCAACCATAGAACACACAAGCCTGATAAGCCAACGGGATTCATAACCTGTGAATTAGGGATTCTAATTTGTCGTTGCAATCTCTTAATTCTAAAGCTTTTATTATTTGTTTCACACAAAAAAATCAAGCTCTGGGAGTGGAGTCGCATTGTCTCCTTAACAAAGGGAGGAAGCAATATAGGGGTGGCCTCCCGCTCCACCATAATTTTATTCGCTTTCGTATCCATATCAGTAGTCAAAATTTTAGCATTTTTTCTTTTATCTCCTACACTGTGCATTCTTTATTCCATAACAATCTCACCTATATTTTCATGATAATCCTTTAATTTTATAGTCTTGTCAACACAATCAGAAGTACCAGCAAGCCTCGCCTTTCATTTCCAAGTTTTCTAATTTGTTCCCTCACAATGATTAGCATTCATGGGATGAATTAGATTAGTATTTTCATTCAAGGATTCAAGTCCTAAAGATTAAGACAAGACCTCACAATAAGGTTCAGGAGTAGTAGTACATACCTGGACTATTTGCCTTTGTATGGTAATGATTCTGTCATAGTCTACTATCTGATCAGTGGTTGCAGTAGCCTTGTTTATGTTTTCTGGAAACTCCTAGGTTTGCATCTGTGCATCATCTTTTTTTCCTTTTAGTATGCTGCCATACATATTCTTATCCAGTTGCTGAGGTTCACAGATATCTTTCTTCTCCAAACAAATATCTAAACATTGTGTTTTAATACCAATCAAAGTTCCCACTCCCGTGTTATTCCAATCACTATCAGTTTGCTTCTCTTGTGATCCATACTTTGTTACCTCCATAGCTTGTATTTGATTTGACTCTGCTATGTTCAATACATCATCATTATTCTCATTCGATCCACAATTTTCTTACCGTTTGAATTAATTTGATCCAATCCATGGTAATCATCATCCCTTATACCTAGCTGCATATTAGTTGATTCGGCCCCTTCTTCAAGATATAACAAACTTTTTCTATTTCCTGCAACTCTTTTTCCCATCGTATGATCATCAGTAGCGTTCATGCCTTCACGTTTTTTATTTTCTGAGAAAACTATGTGATTTTCTGCCTTCATCCATGTCCCAAACTGATCATTTTTTAGAGATTCTGATCGTATGTCATTTGCTCTTACTACACAAGTTCTCTCATTATGTCCGAGCATGTAATAGCAAACATAAGGCAGGTTTTAATATCGTAGTTCAACCCGTGTATTTTCTACTCCTAATTTGATCAACTTACCTCTAGGCAATGGATTGGTAATATTCATCATGACTTTGAGCCTCATATACTGTCCCTCTTTGCTCCCATTTTTTGGAATTAAAATGTCAATAATACCAACCAAAGAATGCCCTATCTTGTGCCCAACCTCCTTTGACATCCAGTGTAAAGGGATGTTCCAGACATGAACCCATATATTACACACATTAAACACCGGAGAATCACTCGTCAATCTTGATTCCCAAGGATGAACATTCAGGAGGTATTTGTCATACAACCATGGTGTCCCCAATCAAACTTTATCCATGCTTAATTTGTTTTTAAAAATAAACTGAAAAAAATTCCATCCTACTTCCTTTGTTTGTAGTCCTATTGGGTTTCCCCAAGCCAACAGAATAGTGTTTTTGATTACTTGAAAATTCGTTATTTTATCCGACATCACCTTACCTAAAAGACTTACCTCTCAATCCTTTAATCTTGACTGTATGTTTGGGATTTCAATTGCCACAGCCTCTTGTTTTTCCTCGGTTAGAATAAATTGGTGTAGCCATTGTATGATTTCGTCTGCCATCTTTCCAATTGTAGACTTGACTTGCCAAACGGAGTAGAATTAACCCTATGAGCATCTTAGTTTTATAAAATTTTGTGTCTTTTGAAATATGAAGTTGGTTAGGTTTTAAACAGGGGAATTTTCAGAAATTGATGAAAAAGATTAAAGTGAGGTTTGATGGTTTTACTTTTGGGTTTATAAGGGACAAGAAAAGATTCATAAATTGCTGGAGGAAAACGGATTAAGTTGGAGCTTTGATGTATTGTCTTGTGGGTTAAAAGGAGATGGGGAAACCTACCGAAATTGCTGGGAATAAGATCGTATTAATGTGGGTTCAATGGGTTTACTTGTGAGAAGGTAGAAAATTACTGGGAATAAGTACTCATGCATAGTACTCAACAAAGAGATCACATAGCCACCTATTAATCATCAAACAAGCACCCTCACCACAAGAGAGTTACACATATTTACTCACACATATGAAAGTTAACACAAGAATGGGTGTACGAACCAAATTTCGCTCACTCTCACAAAGAATTCACATGTCACATAAGATGAACCATAGGCTTGCTCGTAGTGTAGTACTCCACTAATATCAAAATGTCAAAGTTCAAGATCAAGTAGGACTTTAAGGGTTGTAATGTAGGCTAAGGTACGAGTATGAACTATTTGGTCAAGAATAGTGACTATCTTCCCTAAGCGCTTTAATACATCACACTTTACATTGAACTCGTCTTCAACCACCCTATTTTACACCATTATTATCTTCCCAACTCTCTTTTGCATTGCCCATCTTTTTAAGCTAGCTTACACATCTTTAGTAAGGAGTATGTGCCATCACCACATGATGAAGACTGCCAACAAAGGTGTGAGCTAATACCTTATTAGTCTGCTGGTGATACGGGAAATCCCGTAGAAGAGACTTGAATCTCTCCCATGCATGATAGAGATTCTCATCTGGTTTATGCTTGAAGCTTAGAATCTCACTTCTAAACTTTGCAGGTTTGTCTGACGGGAATAATTGGATAAGGAACTTCTTTGCTAAATCATCCCATGTTGTTATCGAATTTAAAGGTTCTACCTTCAACCATTTATTTGTTTCTCCCAATAGTGAGAATGGGAAAGCGTGAGGCTCACATAGTCTGTGCAGACCCCTTCGGGAATGAATGTGTCACTGATCTCCAAAAAGTTCTGGAGATGACCCTGTAGATCCTCATGTGACATGCCTATAAACTAGCCGCTTGTGTGCAACAATTGCACCATATTATCTGTTTCAGTTCAAATAGGCCCCCTGCAGTTGCCTTTTGAATGCAAGAGATCACATTAGTTGCGAGTTGGATTGCCACTTCGCGCACTGTACTGCAAGCTGGTGGTGGTTTCTCTACCATAACTGCAGGAATAGTCTCAGACGGTTGAACTTGCTGGTTTTGATCGAGGAGTGTTGCTTCTCTCAACGTTTGGTGCAAGTGATGCTCTAGTTCAGGAAGTGGGTCAACCAGTTTGTTATCCCTTGCCAGCTTGCTCAAGTTTAGAACTTGTACCTACAAGTTCAGTAGCTAAGATCAAGTTGTTAGCACTTATAAAATAAAATAGTAAAAAAAAAATCAGACGGTTGCTAATTTTCTAGTCCCCGATGACGGCGCCAAAAAACTTGTTCGCTCCCAAGTGCACACGCAAGTGTACGTGGTCGTGCAAGTAATATAGTGGCTTTTATGAGCCAAATATTGATCCCACAAGGATTTGTGGTTAGAAACAATCTAATCTTAATTAATACTATTAACGTTAAACAAATGTGATTCGTAACCAAGAGTTGAACTTTGTTTAATAACTAAAGACTAGAATTAACGACGATGTGAAACTTTGTATTGTAAACAATATATGGCGAAATCCAGGGTCGAGGCAATTACTACACAATCTTGCTTAACTGTGGTTCATAGGTGGTGTTAATGTTTATCGTGATCGTTGGTTTACAGGGTTGATAATATAACCCGGGAATGGTCAACCACTAAGTTATCTATCCAAATTAATCTCACAACTACATCATTGATCGGGGATGTGAGTCTTTAACTTGGATGCATTCAACATTCTTCCTGTTTTATTAACCACGTGGGGCGTTTAGGTATATCTCTATCCTAACTGCAAATCATACTTCACAATTTCTAACTAACAACAAAAGATATGATCCATACCTCCTACGTTCTTCATTACGTCTTTTAACTCCTATGGTCAATTCGTTTTAAGACTTGGTTGTATCCTAAAGTTCATGACGCTTTAGAATAGTTAAACTAAGAATATAATAACAATCACAACATGATAAACAATAAACCAACTAAATATCCATAATCAAGCAGTCATTTTGTAGCCTCAACCCTCAAATAAGGGTGTTTAGCCACTCATACTCTACTCTACGAGTACAAAAGTGTTGTAGTTCATACAAGAATTAAGTAAAGAAAACGAAGAGATTAAGAACCCTAAGGCAGCCTTCTCCTTGTCTTTTTGCAATCCAAAGTCGTCCAAATATGTTTACTATTGAAACCAATTGTCCTATTTATAGTTGGGAATCAATTTCACTCGTCGGGAACTATTTGCGTGACACGCTACCAAACACGGAGGCTAGGCAGCATGCCACGGCCTCCAACATGCCAAGTAGCTAGCGTGACATGCTGCCATCACGGCTCTTCTCTGGAAATTGGCAGCTTCAAGCTGTCCCACCTCCGTGTCATGCCACCCATAGCGGAGGCTAGCCACCGTGGCACGGGGGTGGTTCTTTTGACGACTATTTTTTCTCCCACGAACTCTTTCCATCTTGCTTTGATTTCCCATGGCTTATGGCTTGTTTGTAGGCTCCATTTAGCTTCCATAACTCCTCCAAATGTCTCCTACAAGATCTCACAATGCACATAAGTCCATAAAACACAATAAAGATCATCAAAGTAAACTAGAATAGGCATAGCTCAAGCTAGCAAAGCTAGTTTCCTCGTTTAAACTCTAATTGATCTTTTTAC
This sequence comes from Jaltomata sinuosa, assembly GCA_003996215.1. Classification (NCBI taxonomy): domain Eukaryota; kingdom Viridiplantae; phylum Streptophyta; class Magnoliopsida; order Solanales; family Solanaceae; genus Jaltomata; species Jaltomata sinuosa. The sequence continues at coordinate 57,800 of QJPP01007377.1, forward strand.
TCATTATTTGTTCCAAATGCTACCCAAACACTATAAACAAATATGTTTGTCACAAATTACACCCTTTACATACTACATACCTCAATAGTATATCAAGTTATCCTCAAAACTAAGATAAGCGTGCATAGATAATAATACTTATATTTATAAATACGCCTAAGATCACAAAACATGTACCAAATGTCTAGAAATGGGATGCAACCCCAAAAATAGAGAATTATGTCCGAAACAAGTAGAAAAATGCTAAACTAGAAGAAACCATGGTAGACCGAAGGAAGCAGCTCACCCTTGGAATCAGGATTCGTTGGGACTAAATTTGAGGTCACGTCAGAGCAGCTGGAATATGTCTTGTACTCACAAAAAGAAAGGAAGTACAGAATCAGTACACAACTATAATGTACTGGTAGGATAATCGGCTAGCTCCAACAAACAATATATGAACAATAAACTATAACCAAGCAAAGTAGTAAAAACATATAACAACAACCAGTAATGTATCTACAGACTCTAAGTCTACCTTCTAACTTATCAACCACATGTAACAGGTTCAACAACCATTTGAAAAATGAACAACAACAATAACACTTACCCCTTTTTACATCACAGGGACCAACTAAGGATCCCTAGACCAAACCTTAAGTATTAACATGCAATGCCTGATCCACCTTAGGACCAACCCCACATTTAAGTGTAACAACTCGGCCATTCAAGGACCAATATGCACAATCACAATTTAAGAAATCAACCCGGTCCACTCATGGAACCATTAAAAAAATACTATTAACAATGTATAATTTAATCTATACCAGGAGTGGTACCCTATCCAACCGACCTAAAACCTTTACCAGGCATGGTACCCGAGCCAACCATTAGTATCCCGTACCAGGCATGGTACCCTAGTCAACCGATAGATATTTTGTACCAAGCGTGGTAACCAAGTCAACTGAATGTCACAGAAAACCAACAGTAACAATTAAGTAAACAGAAACACACTTGTAAAACCAACAATCAATAACCAAGTTCATTTCACATAATTGACACCCAAACATTTGGACATTCATAACTTCATTCCCTGAGCATGCAAACACATAAGTCACTAAGCTGAAGTTACATGAACATACATGGCATTTTGTAAAACAATAACCATCACCTACCTTAAATATCTTGGAAACTTTACTGGACCAAATCCTTCCCATTTTCCGAAGCTTTTGCTTGTTCTTTGTCTAAAAACAATTACAAATAACTATGATCAATCCAAATAGCCTACTAATAATCGAATTATACTCAAATTCCAATCCCCAGGACAACCTATGATCATTCCACCCATCCCAGGGCTTTATCACCATCAATTCACCTAAAATATACTATTTAACGGTTACATTAAGCAAACAACAGTGATTTATATATGAATAACCGATAGAAATCATAACCCAAGAATTACACAACCTAGAATCCCTTTTTTCTTTGGATTCTCCATTATTAGGTTAACCCAAACCTTCCCGCAAACTCGTAGTTAATGATTCTACTATGTAGGAAGCATAGTACTAAGTTAGGGGAGTGAAATCCTTAGCTTTAGGTCAAAATTTAGTGGAAAACTGCCTTGAAATAGCTAAAATCTCCTTAGCCCTTCCCCAAAATGTTCTTCTGAAATTCTGAAAGTTTTTAGGGAAGTTTCTGCATTAATCTCAACTTATTCCGCTATAGAAGTTTGTACACCGCTATAGCGGCATCGCCATAGTGGAACAGACCGCTATGGCGGTACAGACCAGTGTTAACTTCCACTATAGCAAGAATTTCTCTGCTATAGTGGAAGTCATTGTAGCGCAGTGTCAACCGCTTATAGTGGTTGACATGAGACATATCCTCAGAAAATCCTCCAAAATTGCCCATTTTACAATACACCCTAAAACCTGATGTTTCGGATCAACCCCTTCACGTCAACCTTAATACCGGGAGTTCTACTCACCCGAATTCATTTCCAAAAAGTTCCCCAGACTCCTTAAGGTCTTGACTAATGTAAAAACTAGCTCTACCTAGGATATAGTACAAAATACTCACTCGGATTACCCTAGACACTACCTCGCTCAAAATTCAACCGAGTCTAGCCTAGTCAAAAATTTCCAACTCCAAAACTTGAAAGTTTTCTAACCCAAAACTTTACATGAAGTGTTTATCAATAACAACGGACTCGTTCATTACAATAGATACCAATTTACCCATTGTTTGTCCCCAAATGATCAATCTCGAAAAAGATGATTCAAAAGAGGGAAAGAGTAGTACCTGAAGCCTCAAACAAGTGAGGGTACTTATCCCGCATGTCCTTTTCGCTTTCCCAAGTGGCTTTCTCAATTGGATGATGCTTCCATTGAACTTTCACCGACCTGATCACCTTTGTCGTCAATTTCCAAAAATCCCAATCAAGAATCGCAACTGTTTCCTCTTAATATTAAAGATCCTTGGCTAGAAAAATAGAATCCTATTTGATAATATACTCCCCATCCCTATGGTACCGCTTCAGCATGGATACGTGGAAGGCTGTATGGACTCCAGATAAATTCAGTGGCAATGCTAACATGTAAGCCATTGGCCATACAATCTCAAGAACCTCGAATGGACCGATGTACTAAGGGCTAAGCTTGCCCCTTGATAACGCTCAAAAATACTCTCCAAGATAGAGGTATCAGCGATAATTAATCAAAACAAAATTTGTATTACCTAATGGCAGTCGAGGTCGATCCCACAAGGAATGGATAATAAGCTAGAAAGAGTGTAAGAAAAGATCTCACAACGAGAGTTTTTTGTTCGAACAACAAATAATGTAAAAAGGGGGGAATTGGGAATTTGTTACAATTCGAATTACAAACAAAACAATAAGTAAAAATTTTAGGTGTAACAATAGAGAGAGAATGACTAAGGGTGTGCTTCCGATGGGACTCAAAAATGAGTCAAGGTACTTGCTTACTTGCCTAATTTCTCTCTAAACAACATAGGTAGCAATGGTTTTAGGCATGAAAGTTAATCTTTCGATCACACGATCATTTATCTAACTGCCTTTATTCAAGAACCATTAGTCATGCATAAAACAACCAATATATGCTTGGGGAGGTCACACTATTTCTAGCTTAGACCCTTAAATGGGTGTTTCCGGTAAATTGAACTATTTCTAGTCTTAATATAAGTGGAATCCCAAGTACCCACTAGCAATTTTACATCCTAAATTGTAAACCCCTTTCTCAAGTAAGAACACAATCAGGTGAAGTAAATCAATGTTTGGAACCACCAATTTTATAGTTAAAACATGATGAAATCATGAGACCCATGTTCTATTAGCAATTAGATAAACAAATAAGCAAGACCCATACCTTTAATCAAGTAACCATCATCAACACATCCTTAGACAAGATACTTAGCTACTCATGCTAAAGGAAGAAAAAAGTATACCCATAGGGAAATTCAAATTCCTTTTCATATAAATATAGCAAGAATCAATATCCAAGCTCTTAATATCAAGCCCAAGGTTGAAGATTGAGAGAATGCATTGAAACCCCCTTTCTTTCCTTGGGAGAGAAACTTACTTCTAGAGTTCAAAACAATTCAAAACTGTGGGAAATTATTCTTGAAATGGGTTTTAGTAAGTTCCTAATTCGTCATACAAAGATGGACAAAAACTCCCCCAAGGGTCGTTTATACGCCCCCAAGCAAGCCAAACTTCCCATGTTGACCGCCTTCTGGCTCAATGTGTATGCCACCATATTAGCCTTGCCTAGATGGTACTGGATAATCACATCATAATCCTTCAAAAACTCCATCCACCTCCTCTGCCTAAGGTTCAAATCCTCATGAGTAAATATGTGTAGAAAGTTGTGATGGTCTATGAACACTTCACACTTGACACCATAAAGGTAGTTTCCTCCAAATGTTTAGCGCAAAGACCACCACTGCCAAATCCAAATCGTGGGTTGGGTAACTCTTCTCATGGGGCTTCAACTGCCTTAAAGCATAAGCTATCACATTCCTATCTTCCATCAACACATCATCCAAACTCGAATGTGAAGCATCACAATACACAATGAAATCCTTACCTTCAACAGACAATGATAAAATGGGAGATGTGGTAATAAGTGTTTTGATCCTTTCAAAGCTTTCCTCACACTTGTCGGACCAAACAAAAGGTACCTCCTTTTGAGTCAACCTCGTCAAGTGAGTAGTAATGGACACAAAATCCTTGAAAAACATGCAGTAGTAGCCTGCAAGTCCTACAAAACTTCTAGTCTTTGTCACCCAGCTAGGCCGAACAAAACTCTTAACTACCTTAATATTTTGGGGATCCACCATCACAACCCTTTTTGACACCACATGCCCCAAGAAGGCAACTGAATATAATCAAAAATTGCACTAGGAAAACTTGGCATATAATTTTTGGTGCCTCAAAATATCCAAAACAATTCAAAGATGCTCCGCATGCTCCTCTTTATTCTTTGAGTAAATCAGAATATCATCTATGAAAACAATGACGAACGAATCCATGTATGATTTGAAAACCCCATTCCTCAAGCTCATGAATGCTATTGGCACATTGGTCAACCCAAATGACATTACCAGGAACTCATAATTCCCATACCGAGTCCAAAATGCCATCTGAGGGATGTCCTCAGGCCTGATCTTTAGCTGATGGTACCCTGACCTTAAGTCAATTTTCAAAAATACAGACGTACCCTGCAACTGGTCAAAGAGGTCATCTATGCGGGGGAAAAGGATACTTATTTTGTATGGTGACCTTGTTCAGCTTCCTATAGTCTATACACATCCTCATACTACCATCTTTCTTTTTCACAAACAAAACCGGAGCACCCCAAGGTGAAGCACTAGGATGAATAAAACCTTATCTAGCAGTTCCTGAAGCTGAGTCTTAAGTTCTCTTAACTCTGCCGAAGCCATATGATAAGGAGGAATAGAAATTGGGTGAGCGCCCTGCTCCAAGTCTATGTAAAAATCATGGCGCTATCCGGAGGCATGACAGGCAAATCTGCAGGGAATACCTCCTGAAATAAAAAAGGGCTCCACACTAACATCCCAAAAATGTGACAAGAAAGTCAAACAACCCTTTCCCACTAACTTCCTAGCCCCAAAAAAGGATATAACCTTTGTCGGCTTAGGCCTGTATACACCTTCCCGCTCTAGCCTATCCTTTCCCAGAATCTCTAGACTCATTGTCTTGGTATTACAATTCAGTACAACATGATATGGAGATAGCCAGGTCATACCCAAAATAACATCAAAGTCTAGCATGTCCAAAATAGCCAAATCTACCCAAGTGTGAAATCCCACAAAAAACTATAGGGCAAATACGATATAAATGGGTAATTACCAAAGACTCCCCAACTGGGGTAGAAACATAAATAGGGGAATAAAGGATATCACAAACCAAATCCAGACCCAAAGAAAATTTCATAGAAACATATAAATAAGTATAACCTGGGGTCAAAAAAAATAAAGGCCATCCTGTCACATACTAGAATTGTACCTATAATCACAGCATCTAATGCCTCAGCCTCTGACTTTCCTGGGAATGCATAACAATGAGCTCGATCATTAATTCGACCAAATTTCTTGAATTATTGCGCCACTCCCCTACCTATGCCACCATTTCCCTTGTTTCCCCAGCCTCCCTGAAAGTTACCTCGCCCACTCTTTGGATGACCCCTGGCATAGCCACCTCCACCTGCCAGAACCACAGCCATAGACTGCTGTTGGGTATGATTACCTACCTGTCTGTGGGGGAACTCCCTATTTAAGTGACTCGGATAACTACAATGAAAGCATTTGCAGTCAAGAGTAGGCCTTCTAGTAGAAGAATAAGAAGCCCCCTAGCCTCTAGGAGCTAAAAACTACTGACTGGCTCCTAGACGACCACCTATAGAAACTGGAAGGACTGACTGAATAGGACAAGCAGAATACACTTGCAAGTTGTGACCCTTGGAGTATGAACCACTAAAATTATTGTCATTTTGATACTTCTTAGCTAACACCTTAGCCTGCCAAACCTGCCTAACCCCCTCTAGTTTCTTCACATAATCTTTCATTTCATTAAAGCTCTTCCTTGGAGAGTTCATATGCACATACAACACTTGCAACTCATTATTCAGACCCTTCATATATAGATGAATCCTCTCCTCCTTAGTACCCTGAAGCTGAGTAGCATAATGCAACAACGCATGAAATTTATCCTCATAAGCTAAAGCCGATATGTTACCCTGCTCAAGAGCCAGAAACTCTTCCTTTTTATGATCCCTCAAAGTGTGAGGCACATACTTCTCCGAGAATAGAGCATGGACTGTGCCTAAGTTATTGGATACAAAGCTGATTGTCGAGATTCTACATGAGCTCTCCACCACTGTTTGGCATCACCCTAAAGCTGAAAAGTCACAAACTCTACCCCATGATGTTGCGCAATGCCCAGCTTATGCAGCCTTTCATAACAGTCTAGAATCAACTAAAAAGCATCCTCCTTCTCGTACCCTGAAACATTGGAGGTTTCAAATTCAATAACTTGGTCATCTTCTCATGTTCATTCACAGTCATAACAGGACCTAGCATCGGACAAAAAAAGTCATCAATACTAGATTTTGCATCCATCCTAGGAGCCACTGCAACCGCTTGCTGGGTGCCTGGAACCTGATCTGTTGTACCCATTGGGTGGCTCCTGCACCTACCAGCCCACTCAGAAAAGACCACACTTACTGAAATGCCTCGGGCATTATAAAGGGAAGACCTGTACCTCCAGTCGGTGTCGCCTCCTCCTGTTATGTGCCCTCCTCAAGAACAGCCTCAACTTCTTCCTTGACATGATCCTGGGGTGGGGGAGGGTTTGCCTCTGTTGGTTCAGCAGATGCCTAAGCTTCACCCCCAGCAGGTGCTGCTCTTCCTCTGCCTCTACCTCTGCCCCTGCCCCTTCCCCTGCCCCTTCTCCTTCCCCTGGCTTCTGGTTCTACCATCAAAATGGCTGCCCTTACTCTATTGTGCCTCATGTTAACCATCTGCAGACAAAAGAGTGAAAGATGTTAGATACCAATTTGTATCACCAGATACCAATTAGAATCAAGTTATAGCACGAATGAAGAAAGAAGAGATAGTTTCCTAAAGTCCTATAGCCTCTCGAAGAAAAGTATATAGACATCTCCCTACTGTTCTACAAGACTCTACTACACCCTTTTTGGTATGACGAGATCAATAAACCTAGGGCTCTTATACCATATTTGTCAGAACCCAAACTGCCGCGAGTGGCACACACAGAAAACCCCCGGATGACCAAACCAATTACCAATCCAACACTTAGTAAGTCTAATATCTCAAAACTAGTATTGCATTAAAATAAACTATCATTCATATGTAAAGAAGAAAACTAATAATATCCTCCGGAAATACCCCTAGAACTGAAATTCATCTTACCAAAATATCTACCAAATGTCTAGAAACGGGGATGCAATCCCAAAAGCAAAGAATTAAGTTTGAAACAAATGGACTAAATGCTAAAGTGGAAGAAACCTTAGTAGCCCAAAGGAAGCAACTCACACTTGGAATCTAGATTTGCTGGGACTAAATCTGAGGCCACGTCAGAGCCGCTGGAATATTTCCTGTACTCAGAAAAGGAAAGCAAGTGCAGAATCAGCACACAACCACAGTGTACTGATAGGTTCATCGGCCAACTCTAACAAATAATAGATGAATAATAAACTATAATTGAGCAAAGGAGTACAAACATGTAACAATAGCCAATAATGTATCTACAGACACTCAGTCTACCTTCTAACTTATCAACCACATAAATCAGGTTCAATAAACATTTGAACAATGAACACCAACAATAACACTTACCCCTTTTTACATCACCCGGACCAACTAAGGATCCCTACACCAACACCTAAGTGTAAAAATGTGATGCCCAGTCCACCCTAGGACAAACCCCGCATTTAAGTGTAACAACTCGGTCACTCAATGACCAATATGCACAATCACAATTTTAGAAATCAACCCGGTCCACTAATGGAACCATCAAAAAAATACAATTAATAATGTATAATTTAATCCGTACCAGGCATGGTACCTGAGCCAACTGCCATAGAACCTGTACCAGGCATGGTACCCAAGACAATCATTAGTATCCCATACCAGGCTTGGTACCCGAGTCAACTGATAGATATTTCATACCAGGCGTGGTACCCGAGCCAATTAAATGTCACAGAAAACCAAAAGTAACAATTAAGTGAATAGAAACACACTTATAAAATCAACAAGCGTTAACCAAGTTCATTTCACATAATTGACACCCAACATTTAGACATTCATAACTTCATTCCCTAAGCATGCAAACACATACGTCACTAAGCTAAAGTTACATGAACATACATTGAATTTGGTAAAATAATAACCATCACCTACCTCGAATAGCTTGGAAACTTTACTGGACTGGAGTCTTCCTATTTTCCAAAGCTTTTGCTTGTTCTTGGTCTAAAAATAATTACAAATAACTACAATCAATCCAAATGGCCTACTTATCCAGGATTATACTCAAATTTTAATCCAAGGCCAACCCATGATCATTCCACTAATCCCAGGGCTTTCCCACCATCAATTCACCTAAAAACTAGCATTGAACAGTTACATTGAGCAAATAAGGGTTATTTCATCATGAATACGTGATAGAAATCATAACCTAAGAATTACACAACCTAGAATCCTATTTTTTTTATTCTCCATTCGTAGGTTAACCCAAACCTTCCCCCAAGCATGTAGTTAATGATTCTACTATATAGGAAACATAGTACTACGTTAGGAGAGTCAAATCCTTACTTTTAGGATGAAATTTGAGGGAAAACTGCCTTGAAATCACAAAAATTGGCGTACCCCTTCCCCAAAATCTTCTTTAAAAATTCTGAACATTTTTGGGGAAGTTTCTGCATAAATCCTGATTTATTCTGCTATAGCGGTCCATACACATCTATAGTGGTGTTACCGTAGCAGAACAAACTATTATGGCAGTGCTGACTGGCATTGACTTTTGCTATAGCAAAAGCCGTTGTAGCACAATATCAACTGCTATAGCGGTTGACATAAGACAAAACCTCGAAAAATCCCCCAAAAGTGCCCACTTTACAATACACCTTAAAACCTAACATTCCATATCAACCCCTTTACGTCAACCTTGATACCAGGAGTTCTACTCGCCTGAATTCACTTTTGAAAACATCCCCGGACTCCTTAAAGTCATAACTAACAGAAAAACTAGCTCGGCCTAGGATATATTACCCAATCCTAACCTAAATTATCCTAGACCATACCTTTCTCAAAACTCGGCCAAGACTACCCTAGTCCAAAATTTCCAACTCCCAAACCCAAAAGTTTTCTAACCCAAAACATCACACGAATATTTAATCTGTAATGATAGACCCGGTCATTACATCAACCCTACCTTGTTATTTTTCCATGGATCCCACAACTCTACATGTGGGGGTTTTAGCCACTCATGATTCTTAAGATGAAGAAAGTAATATAATTCATAATTAAAAGAAGAGATCTTACAACAATGAAATTAAACACTTTAATTTTTGACAAAAACCTATGAATTTCTTATGAAACCCAAAGCTTTCAATACTTGGAGAGAAAATATGTTATGTATTATCTGGGACGAAGAAGAGATAACAAAAGATGATAAGATAAAACCTAAACTCAGTATTTATAAATGTCAGAAAATTTTGAATCCAAAGTCGGATCTGGCCGCCTTTATTGTTCCTGCTTTACTGAAGATTCATCAAGAGTGTGACTGATTCTCACACTCACTCATCACCAATTCTAGATGAGCTACTTGATCTGGTTAGCTTGACAGATAGAGTGATGATTTGTCACTCTTGTGATTATTATTCACCTTGAGTCATCACAATGTCTTCTTTATCCTGATTTCCTTTCTTTTTGGCCTTGATTCAATTTCTTGTAGATAAACATAGAGAACCATTAAATCTAACAATGGTTGCTCAAACACATGGATTTATTCTTGGTTATAGGAGTAAAATGTGTCATAAAACACTGGCACATCACTAACTAATGCCCCAGCCACTTTCATGGGATTGATGAATAAGATATTTAAGACTTACTTACACTCATTCCTGGTTGTTTTCATTAATGACATAGTTTAATCTAAGAGTGAGGAGGAACATGAAAATTACCTAAGGTTTTTTTTAGGTTTGAAAAAAGAGAAGGAGCTTTATGCAAAATTTTCTAAGTGTGAATTTTTGTTGGCTTTTATGTCCTTTTTAGACATGTGGTTTTGAAGGAATGGGTGATAGTAGACCCGTAAAAGATTAAGGCGGCTAGGAATTGGGCTAGTCCCATTTTGGTAACTGAGGTTTGTAGCTTTGTGGGATTGACCAATTATTACCGTAGGTTCCTAAAGGCATTTGCTTCTATTGCTACTCATTTGACTCGTTTAACCCAGAATGAGGTACCATTTAATTGGTACGATAAATGTGAGGAAAACTTCCAAAAGCTCAAGACCCTATTGACTACTGCTCTCATTCTTACCTTGAAAGAAGAAGGTAAAAATTTCTTTGTTATTGTGATGCCTCATATTTTGGGTTAGGTACTATTTTGATGCAGGAAAAGAATGTTATTGCCTATGACTTGAGGTAATTGAAGGTCCATGACAATAATTACCCTACTCATGACTTAGAGTTGGTTGTTTTGGATTTTGTTCTTAAGATATGGAGGCACTACTTGTGTGGTATTCATTGTGAAGTATTCACAGACTACTGCAGTTTACAACATGTGTTCAGATATTTGAATTTGAGGCATCATTTATGGATGGCGTTGCTTAAAGACTATGATATTGTAAAACCCCAGAATTTAAACCAGCTTCTAAAACTCAGAACTTGGGAAAAAACACAAAAAAACCCATTCCAGGAAAGCCCCACGGGCTAACCCATGGGTGTCGAAGGTTTGATGGACAATCAGGGTACCCGTGAGAGGCGACCAGGAGCCCTTCCCAGCCGGATCCAATCCTATGGGGGACCTGACGAGCGTCAAAAGTCCGATGGGCCGTCGGGCAGCCCGTGAGAGAGGGCCAGTCGCCCTGACCCAGCCTCTCTTTCCCCGATGGGCTAGCGCCACGGGCGTTGTCAAGGCGACGGGACGTGGGAGCCTCCCATGGGAACCATCCAGGGGACCATCCCCACCTATCCCTTTTTGACGCTAGGGCAGAAAGGTCATCGCAGGTCCGACACCCGTCGGGCGGCTTGTCCGGCAGCGAGTTTTCCAAGAAATTTTAGCTTTAAGTGGGGGCAGTCCAGTCTTTTCCCAGTTATTTTTCTTCAGCCCCTAAGACATTTTGGGAAGAATTAAAGGGTCTCTATCTCTATTTTCCCTCATTACTCTGAAATTGTCCATACTTAGCAATCTCTCAAGAAATAGAGTGCTCTCTCTCAAGAACAAGTCAAGGAGGGTTCTCTTCCAAGTTTCTCTTAGAAATCCAAAGTTTCAACCGTAGAATCTTCATCTAGGCATGGGAGATTTCACTAGTGGGTTCCTTTCACCCATTAGGTCCCTATCACTCAGTCAAATCCCTTCACTCTCTATGAATGCTAAAACCTAGGGTTCATAGACCTTAGAGATTTCTTATGTTATGAAATTTGCTTAGCCCATGTTTTCTTGGAGAACTAGTATATTTCATGTACAGAATTCAGAACCCTAACTTGTTATAATTTTCAATATCCTATAGATTATACTTGTTAGGCAGACTCAGTCAGATGATAAAATTTTAGAATGTGAATGTCATATCCTAAAGCATGGTTATGTGCATTCCCAGATTATATCACTATTTTGAGCTATCCAATGTTATAGTTGCATGCTAGCTTATATTCAGTTGGGAGTAGACTTAGTACCGAGCGGACTAGGGATGAGGTCTTAGCTATCAGTTTAGGCTATGACCCTTAGTAGCAATCCCAAAGTTTAAGAACTACGGCACCACCGTAGGTTTGAAGGAGTTAGCTGTCAGACTAGGTTGTACCTCCTTGTCCCTTATGGACATCAGCAGTGGATCCACATCAGACTCATTTGTACCTTTGTCAAGGTATGAATGCCCTTTCAATCAAGGGTTATAGGTTGGCCCCATAGTTAGCTCAGCTTGGGGTATGTCAGTAGTAGTATCTCCCACAGTCAGATTCATGTGCTTTGACCTTGTATTCAATATTCATGTTCAGTATTCAGATCATCATGTTATTTCATAATTTATACTTGGTCATTGCATTCAGTACAGCTCTCAGTTACAATTCAGTATATTTAGTCTTATGTTCAGTTTTATATATTTATATATATATATATATCATTCAGTCCGGGCTTGTATCCTTCATGCTCAGTACATTCAAAGTACTAACACATACTTTTGTGCTACATTATTTTATGATGTAGGTTCAGGCACTCAGTATCCAGATCGCACTTAACTCAGCCTCTGATCCGTACTCAGCGGCTCAGTGGTGAGTCCTCAATAGTTCGGGGACAATAGACATGCCTTCATTTCAGTATTTACCTTCAGTTTTCCATTTTGCTATAGTTAGCTAGGGGCATGTCCCAGCAACTCCTACTCAGTTAGATGGCTTTCAGACATAGACTAGATTCAACATTTTTAGTATTGTTATTCAGTCAGTACTAAACTAGATTCTTATATATTCAGATTTTATTTGGGTTTTTTCCCACTTTTAGATATTTAATTACTTTAGTTTTCTGCACAATACTTATCTTTAACTGGTTTTACTTAGATATTCCATGACATGGATTAGCTTGGGGTTACTCATGACACTAATTACCATGCCATGTCTAGGGGGTAGCCTTGGGGCGTGGCAAACTTGGTATCAGAGCATAAGGTTCAAGTGTGTATGTCTGAAAGATGCATTAAGTAGAGTCTTCTTCATGGGTGTGAAGCATGCCACACTTATGGAGGAGGGTCTATGAGACGTTATTAAGAATATCTTCCCTTCTTTTCTTTCCAGCTCATGCTATAGAGTGTGAACTCTAATTGATCTCTCTCTATTCTAACTCGTGCTCTTTGCATTTCAGAATAATGCCTCCAAGAAGAGCTAACGCTAGAAACCAGCCAGCAGCCCCAGCAGACCCCTTGAATGAGCAGGTTACGCATGCCCAATTCAGGGCTACCTTCCAAGTGCTCGCTCTAGACATGACCGCTCAGGTCAACTAGCAAGCTGTCGCACTAGCTCCGCCTCATATCATTACTGTTGTATCCAGAAATGACTCTGTTCGAGGAATTGTATGGGGTAAGATGTAGATTTTCCATTAGTTGGTTTGGTGCATTTGAGATGAGACTGTGGGGTACTGATCGTCAGAGAGACTCAATAGAGAACGTAAATTTTATCCAAGTAAAGCTTATAGCGACTCAAAGCAAGCAAAAAGAGTATGCAAATAGAAAGGTAAGAGATATGCATTTCATGGAAGATGAGCAATTATTGCTCAAGGTATCACCCATGAATGGTGTTATGAGATTATGTAAACGTGGAAAGCTTAGTCCTAGATTCATTGGACCCCTTGATATTCTTAAGATTTTGGGGCCAGTGGCCAATAGATTGGATTTTCCTCTGAGCTTATCAAAAGTTCATCTTTTGTTTCATGTGTCGATGCTTAAGAAGTATCATGGGGATAGTGAATATATCATTCATTGGGATTTTGTCTTGTTAGATGAAAACCTCTCTTATAAGGAGGAGCCTATTGCTTTCCTTGATAGGGTTATCGATAAATTAAGTGCTAAAAAGATTGTGGTTCGTGAAGTTCTAGTAAAAGAACCATCCTATTGAGGAGGCCACTTAGGAGACCAAAGCAGATATGTGTAGCAAGTATCCATCCATTTTTGCTAATTCAGGTAACTCCTTATTTTCCCCTTTTCTTTATTGTTGTCATTTGAGGATGAACAATTGGTTAATTGGTATTTGATGTAATGACCCATCCCATTGTTATAGTGTTGTTTAGGGTGTAAGTACCCGGTTAGAGTTTTTTCTAGGATGAGAATATATAAAATCTCAAGATACGGTTATTTTTTATTAAAAAAACTATGATTTGGGCTTCATGGTGTAATATCTGATGGTGTGGTGTTCTTTACTGGATAGTTGAGTGGTATAGGATCTTGTAGGAAGTTTTGGGACAATAAATGGATTCGTAGAACTCCAGTGATAGAGGTTGCCGCCTTTGGATATTTATTTGATGTCAAAATATCAAGGCTTATGTAGTGAAATGGAGTGATTTAGCTGAGTTCCCAAGGTTTTATATTAAGGACCGCTGTAGCAATGGACATCCCATTGTAGCGAGACGATCATAGCGGTCGCAAGTTATTTGGTTATGTGGTTCCCAATTTCTATTACCTCAAATAGGGGTACTCAGTTAACCTCTAACTTTTGGGAGAAGTTGCATGAGGAGTTGGGTACTAGGTTAGACTTTAGTACAATTTTCACCCTTAGACTGATGGGCAGTTTGAGTGGATGATCCAAGTATCAAATGACATGCTCAGTGCGTGTGTGATATATTTTAGAGGTTATTGGGACCAGAATCTACCTCTGACAGATTTTGTATATAATAATAGCTACCATTTGAGCGTAGATATGGCTCTGTTTGAGGCATTGTATTGGGGAAGATATAGATTTTCCATTAGTTGGTTTGATGCATTTTAGGTTATACCGTGGGGTACTGATATTCTGAGATACTCAATAGAGAAGGTAAAGTTTATCCAAGTAAAGCTTACAGTAGCTCAAAGCATGACAAAAAAGTATGTAAATAGAAAGGTAAGAGATATGCATTTCATGGAAGGTGAGCAAGTGTTGCTCAAGGTCTCACCAATGAATGGTGTTATGAGATTTGGCAAGCGTGGTAAGCTTAGTCCAAGATACATTGGACCCTTTGATATTCTTAAGCTTTTGGGGCCAGTGGCCTATAGATTGGATTTGCCTCTGAGCTTATCAGAAGTTCATCTTTTGTTTCATGTGTCTATGCTTAAGAAGTATCAAGGGGATAATGACTATATTATTCATTGGGATTTGGTCATGTTAGATAAAAACCTCTCTTATAAAGAGGAGCCTAATTCTTTCCTTGATAGAGATATTGATAAACTGAGTGCTAAGGAGATTGCGTTTGTGAAGGTCCAGTAAAAGAACCATCCTATTGAGGAGGCCACTTGGGAGACGAAGCAAACATGCGTAGCGAGTATCCATATTTTTTTTCTAATTTAGGTAACTCCTTATTTCCCCTTTTCTTTCTTGTTGTCCGTTCAGGATGAACAATTGTTTAATTTGTATTTGATGTAATAAACCATCCCATTTTTATAGTGTTGTTTAGGGTGTAAGCATCTGGTTAGAGTTTTTTCTAGGATGAGAGTATATAAAATCTCATGCTAGTGTGATTTCTCATAAAAATCTATTATTTGGGTTTCATGGTGTAATATGTAATGGTGTGGTGTTCTTTAATAGATAGTTGGGTGGCATAGGGTCTCGTAGGAAGTTTCAGGACAATAAATAGATTTGTAGAACTCCAGTTATAGAGGTTGCCGCATTAGGATATTTCTTTGATGTCAAAATATCAATGTTTATATTGTAAAATGGAGTGATTTAGCTGAGTTCCCAAGGTTTTATTTTTGGGACCACTGCAGGAATGGACATCCCATTTTAGCGAGACCATCATAGCAGTCAGAAGTTGTTTGGTTGCATGATTCCCAATTTCTATTACCTCGGATAAGGGTACTCAGTTAACCTCTAACTTTTGGGAGAAGTTGCATGAGGAGTTGGGTACTAGGTTGGACTTTGGTACAAATTTTCACCCTTAGACTGATGGGCAGTCTAAGCGGATGATCCAAGTATTAAACGACATGCTCCGTGCGTGTGTGATAGATTTTAGAGTTCATAGGGACCAAAATCAACCTATTACAGAGTTTGCATATAATAATAGCATAGATATGGCTTTGTTCGAGGCATTATATGGGGGAAGATGTAGATTTTCCATTGGTTGGTTTGATGTATTTTAGGTAAGACCGTGGTGTACTGATCTTCTGAGATACTCAATGGAGAAGGTAAAATTTATCCAAGTAAAGCTTATAGCGGCTCAAAGCAGGCTCAAAGAGTATGCAAATAGAAAGGTAAGAGATATGCATTTCATGGAAGGTGAGCAAATGTTTCTCAAGGCTTCACCCATGAATGGTGTTATGAGATTTGGTAAGCATGGTAAGCTTAGTCCAGGATACATTGGACCTTTTGATATTCTTAACCTTTTGGGGCTAGTGGTCTATAGATTTTATTTGCTTCTGAGCTTTTTGGAAGTTCATCTTTTGTTTCATGTGTCGAATCTTAAGAAGTATCATGGGATACTGACTATATCATTCATTGGGATATGGTCTTGTTAGATGAAAACCTCTCTTATTAGGAGGAGCCTATTGCTTTCCTTGATAGGGTTATCGATAAATTAAGTGCTAAAAAGATTGTGGTTTGTGAAGTTCTAGTAAAAGAACTATCCTATTGAGGAGGCCACTTAGGAGACCAAAGCAGATATGTGTAGCAAGTATCCATCCATTTTTGCTAATTCAGGTAACTCCTTATTTTCCCCTTTTCTTTCTTGTTGTCATTTGAGGATGAACAATTGTTTAATTGGTATTTGATATAATGACCCATCCCATTGTTATAGTGTTGTTTAGGGTGTAAGTACCCGGTTAGTGTTGTTTAGGGTGTAAGTACCCGATTAGTGTTTTTTATAGGATGTGAGTATATAAAATCTCAAGCTAGGGTGATTTCTGATAAAAATCTATGATTTGGGTTTCATGGTGTAATATCTGATGGAGTAGTGTTCTTTAATGGATAGTCGAGTGGTATAGGGTCTCGTGGAAAGTTTTTGGACGATAAATGGATTCATAGAACTCCAGTTATAGAGGTTTCCAAATCAGGATATTTCTTTTATGTCAAAAAATCAAGGTTTATGTTGTGAAATTGAGTGATTTAACTGAGTTCCCAAGGTTTTATTTCAGGGACTACTACAGTGGGGGACATCCCATTGTAGCGGGATCGTCATAGCAGTTGGAGTCCTACCACAGCCAGCCTAGCCAATTTCTCCATAGTGAGCCTAGCAAGAAAAGTCTTGCCACAACGGCTTTGCCATAGTGAAAAGGCGACCGGTGCAGCAGAAGATGGGGGGCGAAATGCCTGATTAATGCCACTTTTCAGAGTTTATTTCCTAAAACCTCAAAAGTTTGTTCTTAGACTGAGGAGAGGTAATTTTCTTCCGAACTAGGGAAATTTTCTTTATTGATATAAGTTCACTCATTCCTCTTCTCATTTAGTAATCCCTTTTGATTGTAGAATCATAAGAATGGGGATTAATGATGGAATTCTTGAGTTAGAGCCCTAAATGCATGAAAAGTGGAAAAAAACCCTATGGGTAGATGTGAATTCACCTAAAATTGATTCTAGGTTGTTAATTAACACTTTCTACCATAGAATTATTGCTCTTGAACGTGAATTATGTGAATTAAGGGCAATTTGATTGTTGAAAAACACTTGGCTAAGGTTTTGGGCTAAGAATAAGGGTACAAACTAGTAGGGTTGAATCCCCAAGGCTTAGAATTGGTTGAGTACTCTTGCATTTGTTTATTTGAGACCGTGAATGATTCGATGCATTAAGGAAGGGCAAATCTCTTGCGAACTATCTTGGATTTGGGTTCTTCGATTGAGGTAGGTTATGATTTAATTGGAGTTGAGACTTGGTTTAGTACTTGTGTGCATTAAATTGAATAGCTTGTTGATTAGTGTTAGGACATACTTGAAGTTGATGATTGTGATCTTATTAATGCTTGAATGAATAAGCTATTGCATATTGAATTTGGATAAAATATGTTCTGATAGTGAAGTGTACTTGTAATTTGGTACATTGTTTTATATCCTGAAAGATAGAGAATTTGGAACCATAGGTTATTACTGGTTGAGGGATCGAGTATCATGCCAGTACAATGTTGTTAATACTATTATGGACCAGGTACTTGTAATGACCCTTTTAGTGATTTACGCATTTTTGCCTTTCTTATACTGTTAGAGCTTGCCTGTAACGAACCCAAGTCATTTATGGCTTGCTAGGACTTGTAGTTCGGTGCTCGGGCCATTTGTTTGGTATTTTTGGTTGTTCCTTGTTTTAGAGCTTTAAGCTTTTGAAATTATTGACTTCGGTCAACATTCTTGGTGAACGTGCTCAGAATTGAATTCTGACAATTCTGTTAGCTCCAGAGTGTGGACTTTTGTCTAATGGGACCTTTGGCCGCGATCCGGGAGCTTTTCAGCTTGGAATTCTCTCTCAGTCTGTGTTTTCAATCTAGTTAGGCTTGTTTGGTAGACTTTGGTCAATATTCGGATAAGACAGCCTTGGATGGAAATTTTGTCAGCGTCATTAGATCCGGAATGCTGAGTTTGTGTTAGGTAGATATTTGGTTTTGGTCCTGGGTGATTCAAGCTTATTTCAGATGTTTGGTTTGCGTTAGCTAGTGTTGACTTGGGTCAACATTCTTCTGAAACAACCTCGTATGGAAGTTTCATCGATTCTGTTGAGTCCGGAATGTCGTTTCCACTCTATTAGCATTATTGGGTTTTGAGTATCGATTTTTAATTATGCCCGGAATGCCCCGTGGAGGTTCAAAATATTGCAGAAAAATATTGCAGACTAGGCCTTCAGCGCCATCGGCTCTGGCCTAGCGTGATCGCGCTCATGCGCATTTTGGCTGGCCAGCGCGATAGCGTTGTAATGGCATTGTTGGCGCTGGCCATTTTCCCTGCACTACTAATTTTGGGATTTTTGTATTTCCAGCCTTTTCTCTCAAACTTTTCCAACTCTAAACACAAATTTCTTCTACCAAATTTCTCATTATCAGTTCCTAGCCTTGGAGAATTAATTGCTCATTGATAATCCTTGCTTCTTCGATTCTTGGTAAGTCTTCTTCCCCACCTAGCTTTTCTTTTGTTGTTCTAGAAATCACCATTGTTGGTAAGCTTCCTAAGCTTTGAGAATCCTTGTAGATTCTACTCTCCTTGTTATTGCAAGTTCTTGGGTTCGAGGAATTCACCGTCTTGGCTTAAAATTCTCTCTTTGTGGTAAGTAATCCTTGCCTAATTTCCTATTTGTTGTTCTTAAAATTTCAACTTTAAGCCTTCTCTTGAGCGGGCTGTTTTGGCGCCCTCCTCTTGGCCAACTATGCTCAATTTTGGAGCATGTCTTCTTGGCATCATTGTGGTCATCGTGCCTCTTTCAATTTTTTGTTTTGGGTTGTAGGCCCCGCGAGCCTATTTTTGACCCAAATTTTGACCCGGCTATTATTATAGTAATATGGGTATCGCTAGTCTCATTTTAACGTATAAATTATTGTATTGTTAGTAGTTTCACAATTTAGAGCTTCTCAGAGTAGTTTGATCCTGGACAATGTCGTTCCAACAGCTAGTCATCAGATGACATGTAGGTTCTGGCTTTTCCTACCTAGACTCTGCGTGTATAGGCTATAATGGCATTAATTAGCCTCCTTGGATGGGTTGTTATAGGTTGCTACCCTAGACCTCGTCCGCCTTTTCTGTCTGTTTATTTCGTACATTGAATGTAGTATTTGTATCAGTATTGTATATTACCCTTGTGGTCCTCTATGGCCTCGTATTGACTCTGGATCATAGATGGTGAGTTATTTGGGAATGTCCTTGAGTCCCGGACATAGAGATATCCTTCTAGGCTAGTTTTGATTGTTGTAGAGTTGTTGAGCCTATGCAGGGCTGATAGGAATTTTTTGTGAGCCATTTTGGGCTACTCTATTATTTGCAATCATATCATACATGAAAAAGGTTTTCCCTGCATGTTTTACTACGAATTTGGCTTTGGACCTACTGTAATTTATTTTCTAAACTTTGCATGGCTATGAGGTCCCGTTTTTGGTAGATGACTTTGAACGGGCTTTTAAACTTACTTTTACAAAACCTCTCAGAGTAGAGAGAAGATTGCGATGATTTGATTACTGATCTTCATTCTACTACTAGGCTTGGCTGGACCGTAGCGCTAGATGTTGTTTTATAAGGATTAGACCCGGATATGAGCCGAGCACCTTGTTTAGGGATCTTGGATACTTGACTTCTGTTTAGACTCAAATACGCTCTGGGCACCCTCGGCGAGGGATATTGAGACATGACTACTTTTTTAGACCCGGATACGCTCCGAGCACCCTTGATACGAGATCCCAATTATTGAGATATTTGAGTTTTGTGTTTGTATGTTGGCTATGAGTAGACCTCTATGGACCCTACTGAACCAGATCAAGTGCTACAGGCCGACGGTGACCGGAGGGAGGGGTATAGGGCAGAGTTGAGGTACTTGAGAGAATTCCTTCCATAGATCCTGCCTCTATTGGGCTTTTGGGGCACCAAAGGGGGTAACATACAACACTGCGATCACACTTGGTTACAGATTCACCATATCACATCAGCATGCATATTTCACTCGGATTCCACCCTTGTTTGCTATTGGTTAAGTGTACGCTCTAAGTTTATGGGGGGCCAGAGGGTTTGTTTTCACTTGATTGCGTTCCTCGGTTGTATGGGCGACCATTGGGACTGTAGGTAGATTATATTAATCCTGTCATTTCATAGAGCTAGTTTATGGTCCTTGGTTCTTGTGATATTGCTAAGTTTTAGCCTGTTGAGGATCCGAGTTTTGGGCTTGAGTATTGTGGGGCTTGTGAGTCCTATATCTTTAAGGCTACGTCGTGTGTCCCTTTGAGCTGTTATGATTTATTAGACGTTGTTCCTTATCTTGATTCTGAGTAGAACTCTTGGTTCTAGGGTTAAGTTATTCCATTTTAGGTTGTAAATTATGAGATGGATCCCGGTTCATGCTTATCTTGAGAGTCGGTGTCTTCAGCATGTTTTCATTACTTTTATGGCTTCTAATTGATTATGTTGGGTTGCTTTTGCTCTTTCACTTCTTACTTGAGGTTACTGATATACTGGCACGTTCCTGATTCTCTCTCTCTTTATTTATATATTGTTTCAAGGATCCCAAGTGCATCCCTCTTTCTTACACATGTGTTCTGCGTATATTTGTTTTCTATGCTAGCATTGTTTGTTTATAACTCTTAATTGTCTGTTCTTTGTGATAGTTCCTTGTGCTTTCTCTATTGTTCTCTATTACAACTTTCTTGCTATCTACTATATTATTGTTTTTATATCGTATGCTCAGTCGGCCGATGATGCCTACTGAGTACCCGTTGTCTTGGTGCTCATCCTACACTTTTGTATCTTTCTGGTGCAGATATTAGTTGAGATTTCACCATTTATCGTGTTAGAGACTCATGTAGATTTTGGACATTCGAGACTAGAATGAGTGCCTGGCGGTCGAGGCTTGACCACATCTTATCTTTTGTATTGTTACTCTTTGTATATTTTGAGCAAAGGTACTTATCATTTTGTTACTTCTAGAACTTGTATTCTATTAGAAGCTTGTGTACTATCGATACCAAGTTTTGGGGTTAGTGTAGTTTCATTATGTATATATTAAGATTTTTGCTTCTTCTTTTTCTATCTTTATATTTTGCTTTCGCTTATTTCTGCCTATTGTGCGTATTGGTTAGGTAATAGCCCATTAACAACCGCTCTGGGCTATGGGGATCGATTCGCCTATTGGGGGGTTATAGGTACTATCATGACCTAAGAAATTGGGTCGTGATAGCTTGGTATCAGAGCTCTAGGTTCACCAGTCGTGGTACAAAAGCAAATGTCTAAGTAGAGTCTCGCGGATCGGTACGATGACGTTTATATCCTATTTGCAGGAGGCTACAGGGCACTGTTAGGAAATGTTTCATCTTCTTGGCTCCTTATCATGTGTTCCTGGCTCTATTCACTTCTAAACTTTTGTTGTTTCATTCCTTCTCCAATGCCTAAGATGGGTTCTACAACGGTTGGTGTCGAGGCTTCTGTGCCTGTTTCTTCAGTTCTTTCATCAGTGCCAGGACTTCAGAGTGAGAGTTTAACGCATTAGATAGGGGGTGTGGGATTAGCCTATCCTTCGATTAGATTCACAGCTACTCCAGTTCTTCAGGACACCATGGCTAGGACTCTGAGTCCTCCGATAGGTGTTTTAGTACTCAATTCTGCGAGTGGTGCTTCAACTAGGGTTGACCTACCAGTTCTTCAGAAGGGTTTTACGTCTGTGTTAGACTAGGAGGCAAGACTTCATAAGATGGTTAGGTGTACTGCTAGGATTATACCTTCAAAGTTTGGTAGGGTTCAGAGCTTTGTTGGAGGTTTGATTTCACTACTCCATTTGGTGATCGAGCTTTTGGTTACAGTTGGGATGACCTTCCTTCAAGTAGTGGATCATGCTTGGGGTCTCGAGGGTTTATACCATGAGGCTTATGGAGGTAGTGCTAAGAGACATCGTGGCCAGGATGGTTTCCGCGGTTCCCAGACTTGAGGTAGGAATTTCTCCATCGGAGATAGGTTCCATTGCTTCTTATCTACCCGGCCAGTTTCGGTTACTCCACAAGTTTCAGAGGGTGTTGGTACAGGACATATTGAGCAAAGTGGACATGGTACGGGTCCGATTCCTCAAGGTTCACATTTAGGTTGTATAGGCTGTGGTGGTCGATCACGTTCAGTGAGATCTTCCCGCCCACATATATTTAGTGAAAGTTTCTTTCGGTGCGGTGGGCGTGGGCATTTTGTTAGGGATTGTCCCACGATTCCACCTTTCAGTAAGTAGGGTCAGCAGAAGTTATATCCCAGGGCTTTAATGCCACCGGCTAGAGGTAGAGTGCAGGGTACTAGGGGTTGTCCCCAGATTATTAGAGGTGGTTTTCATTGCAGTGGTTCAGGTAAAGGTTGTTGTTAGTGTGGTGAGTGTGGGCACCTTGCTAGAAATTTCCCCACGATTGTATATCCTGGTCAGCCTAGTTGTTATAATTATGGAGTGCTTGGTCACTTTTCTAGAGATTATCCCCGGTGAGGGATGGATGAGCCTTCAGCTTTGACTACTCAGTCCAGAGTTAGATCCCATTAGTTTGATGCCCTTCCTGGTGGGCCCGAGATAGAGGTTTCTAATATCGTTGCTCCAGGTTAGGATCATGTTACCTCCGACTTGTGATAGTACTTTTTTTGATGCAATTCCTTCCCTTCTATCATTTATTTGCTTTAATGCCTACTGCTACTTATTTAGTTGTTTGGCTACCTGAGTTGTAGTGTTTATGCATTATTTTTGTGATAGTTTATTCCTTAGTAGTGGATGTGGATGATTTATCCTTGTGAGGTTTTTTACCCGGAGTTGTAGCTCGTGGGTAGTTCTTGTTATTCTATTTCTAGTTGTGTTTGTTTCCTATTTTGTTGTGGCTCTAGATTTTTGTTGAGTCTTTCCTTTTTGAGCGGTCCTAGATGGTTGATTCCTAGGCTATTTTCTAGCATTGCTGGAAGTTCTTGTGTCGGTTTGGTGTACCGGTGGTTGTGCCGGAGTTTGAGCTTTGTCTTTAGTTGTAAGGTGTTAGTTATGCTAGCGTTCATAGATTGGTTTTGTTTTTTGGGTGATTAGAATCGACCCTCTTTATTTGGTTGGTTTAGGAGGTTAGCAGGTATGTGGGTTGTTCCCATAGTCTCCTTCAGTTTTTTGTCCAGTTGGGTTGTCTTATTGTTTCCCAGTTCTAATTAGAATAAATTTTGATCGTAGCCCTCTGGTTGAGCTTTTAAATCAGTATTGTGATTGAGTTTGACTTTTGACTAAGTATTGACCATAGCCTCATAATTAAGTTGTATTCATAGCATATTGGGTGAGTTGGGCATCTGGAATATTTTCTCCTGCCTTGTTGAGTTTTGACAGTGTAAGTATGGGATCTAAGGAAATGGCTCCAAAGTTGATTTGAGAAGGAGTTTGTAGGGTTTGATATATGCTAAGGAAGGGTTTAGTTAGTTGGAAAAGGAGGAAGATGACTCCTTATTCGTGCTTATGTGTTTTAGTAGTTGATTGAGGTGATGATGGAGGCTTGCCTTGGGTTGTGTGTTGGTGATTTGATTCGGCCATTTACAGATTGCAGTGGCTTTTCCTTAAAGAGATTTGGGGTTCAGCAGCATCTACGGAGTGGATGACTTGTTATTCAAAGCTTAGTTGGCTTTGGTTCCTAAAGGTTTATTAACAACATATGGGTTCGACAAAGGCTTTGGTTGGCAATATTAAAGTTGGGTTTCAGAATCGGGGGCTAGCACACTACTCCGGATGGTTCTTGCTTGGTTCATTTTAGTTGCAGCTTCTTGGGTTGAAAGGTATGGAGGTTGGGCGACTTAGATTCCCAATTTCAGTTGTGGAGTGATAGTTGGCCTTGGACACCTAGTCCTTGGCTAACATTTGAGTTAGGCTAGAAATTCTAGATTTTGGCGGTGTTCTAGATAGTACGAGGTTCCTTCTTTCACGGTTGGACAGACTCAGCGGTGTAAGTTCGAGGTTCAGCAGCAGTGTATGCTTTATGTGATTAGGTTGTGTGGGTTGAGGCAAGGGAGGCTATTTTGAGTTCTATTGATACTTAGAGACTGGTGTTCACCATTCATTTGCCAAGAGTTTGAATGCTTGTTTAGTTGGGTCTTCTGGGGTTATCTTTTATGAGGGGCTCCAATATTGGTTAGACTCGGCCATTGTGGACTACAAGTACGGTATGTGGTATGCTTCAGGATGATGGGTCTGTGTGCTGATACAGTAGAGCAGTTGATTCGAGCCAAAGGGATGAGTTTAAGGTGTATGCAATAATTTCAATAGCTAGCTGGCAACCTTGCACCCCAGGCATATTTTCCTTTGCCTACGAGGTGTTTTAACTTGATATTCGTGGCATGGTGGACTTCTTCCTGAGGTGAGAGTTGTAACGTGATTTCAAATCTGAATGGTGTTCGCAGCAGTACTTATTAGAGTTGGGGGCTTAGTGATGGTTACGAGCTTCGTGGTAGACTCACCACAGTACTTGCAGAGGATTGGTTTTGGTTTTGGTCTATTCAGCAGGTTTCCCCAGTTCATTCGCTTCCAGTTGACTCCTCGACACGGTGTAATAGTTGGGTTCATTCTACAGTTTGGAAGTTTCTTCGTCAACACAGGGTGTTCATTCATGCACTTCCTAACCTTGTATGTGCATGCTTTAGTCGGGTTCAGATGGGTTGTTCAGTTGGGTTCAGTAATTGAGTTTGATGTTAGCAGAGGTATTTGTCTGTTGTTCGGTGGTCAGTTGGGGTAAAACTACTATAGTTTTCGAGTATGTTCTTTGGGTTAGTGTTTGGAGGTCAAAGGCTAGTAGACTATAGTTTGGCCCTGAAAGCATTTGAGCATAAAAGGGGTGACTTCGTTCGTGGCAGAGTATAAGTGGGAACTATGGACCTCTGGTGTGTCAGTTGATGCCTCGAGGGTGGTTTGAGTGTTCGACTTGTATGCAGCTTCCTATTTATGGTACAAGAGGGTTCAATTCAGAATAAAAGGGTTTTATAGATCAGCGGGTTCATGGGTTAGAGTCTTGGTTGTTGGCTTTTTTTGTAATCTTTGTTGTGATTTCTGAGGATTCGAGTTCGGTGAGTTGATCACCTTGGTTCTCTTGTTTTGGTGTTGGGTCGGTGCTTTTCGGTTGTGATTCTCGAGGTTCAGTTTGGCTTGGCATACCCTTGGAGTTTTGGAGTTTAAGTTTGGAATCCAGGTTGGCTAGTGAGGAGTTTAGGCCTGTTTGCCTTCCTTGGTTCTGTTATGTTGGGTGCCATCCGGTTGAGTAGGCTACCCAGGTTGTCCAAGAGATTAGTGCGGGCTTTGTATCCGTCATAGTTTTAAACACTAGTCTTTCCTTCTTTCCAAACTTTCGGGGATGAAAGTCTTTTTAGTAGTGGATGATGTAAAGACCCGTCTGATCATTTACGCATTTTTTCCTTTCTTGTACTGTTAGAGCTTGCCTGTAGCGGTCCCAAGTCATTTATGGCTTGTTGGGACCGGTAGTTTGGTGCCCGGGCCATTTGTTTGGTCGTTTTGGTTGTTCCTTATTTTAGAGCTTTAAGCTTTTGAAATTGTTGACTTCGATCAACAATCTTGGTGAACGTGCTCGGAATTGAATTTTGACAGTTCTGTTAGCTCCAAAGCATGGACTTTGGTCTAGAGGGAGCTTTGGTCGGGATCCGAGAGCTTTTCAGCTTGGAATTATCTCTCAGTCTGTGTTTTCAAGCTAGTTGGGCTTGTCTAGTTGACTTTGGTCAACATTTGAAGAAGACAACCTCGGATAGAAATTCTGTCAGCGTCGTTAGCTCCGTAATGCTGAGTTTGTGTTAGGTAGTTGGTTGGTTCGGGTCCCGAGTGATCCAGGCTTATTTTGGATGTTTGGTTGGTGTTAGATAGTGTTGACTTGGGTCAACATTCTTTTGAAATGACCTCGTATGGAAGTTTTGTCAATTCTATTATGTCCGTAACGTTGTTTCCACTCTATTAGCATTATTGGGTTTTGAATATCAGTTTCCAATTGTGCCCGGAATGCCCCGTGGAGTTTCAAAAAATTGCAAAAATATATTGCAGACCAGGCCTTAAGCGCCATTGGCGCTGGCCTAGCGATCGCGCTCATGCACGTTTCAGCTAGGCAGCGTGATAGCGCTATAATGGCGTTGTTGCCGCTGCCATTTCCCCTGCACTATTAATTTTGTGCTTTTCGTATTTCCAGCCTTTTCTCTCAAACTTTTCCAACTCTAAACACAAATTTCTCTCTACCAAATTGCTCCATATCAGTTCCTAGCCTTGGGGAATTAATTGTTCATTGATAATCCTTGCTTCTTTGATTCTTGGTAAGTCTTCTTCCCCACCTAGCTTTTCTTTTGTTGTTCTAGAAATCACCGTTGTATGTAAGCTTCCTATGCTTTGAGAATCCTTGTAGATTATTCCCTCCTTGTTCTTGCATGTTCGTGGGTTCGAGGAATTCACCGTCTTGGCTTAAAATTCTCTCTTTGTGGTAAGTAATCCTTGCCTAATTTCCGATTTTTTGTTCTTAAAATTTCAACTTTAAGCCTTCTCTTGAGCGGGCTGTTTTGGTGCCCTCCTCTTGGCCAATTGTGCTCAATTCTGGAGAATGTCTTCTTGGCATCACCGTGGTCATCATGCCTCTTTCCATTTTTGGTTTTGGGTTGTGGGCTCCGCAGGCTCGCTTTTGACCCAGATTTTGGCCTGGTTATTATTATAGCAATATGGGTATCATTAGTCTCGTTTTAATGTATAGATTATTGTGTTGGTAGTAGTTTAACAATTTGGAGCTTCTCGGAGCAGTTCGAGCCTAGACAACATTGTTCCTACAGCTAGTCATCGGATGACAGGTAGGTTATGACTTTCCCTACCTAGACTCTGCGTATATAGGCTATAACTGCAGTAATTAGCATCCTTAGATGGGTTGTTATAGGTTGGTACCCTAGATCTCATCTACCTTTTCTGTCCATTTATTTCGTACGTCTATTGTAGTATTCGTATCAGTATTATATATTACCCTTGTGGTCCTATGTGGCCTCGTATTGATACTGGAACATAGATGGTGGGATATTTAGGAATGTCCGCAAGTCCCGGACATAGAGATATCCTTCTAGGCTAGTTATGACTGTTGCAGAGCTGTTGAGCCTATGTAGGGCCGATAGGAATTATTTATAAGCCATTTTGGGCTACTCTATTGTTTTCGAGCATATCATACATGAAAAAGGTTTTCCCTGCATGTTTTACCACGGATTTAGCTTCGGGCCTACTATAATTGATTTTCTAAACTTTACATGGCCCCGAGGGCCCATTTTTAGTACATGACTTTGAAAGGGCTTTTAAACTGACTTTTATGAAACCTCTCGGAGTAGAGGGCATATTGCGATGATTTTATTACTGATCCTTATACTGATACTAGGCCCGACTTAACTGTAGTGTTAGACATTATTTTCTATGTATTTAGACCCGAATACGAGCTGGGAACCCTGTTTAGGGATTTTGGATACTTGACTTCTGTTTTAGACCCGAATATGCTCCAAGTGCCCTCGACGAGGGTTATTGATACATGACTACTTCGTTAGATCTAGATACGCTTTGGGCACCCTTGATGGAGGTAATTGAGATTAATACTATTAATTTAGACTCGGATCGAATCCGAGCACGTACTACAAGATCCCTATTGTTGAGATATTTGAGTTTCACATTTGTATATGGTCTACGAGTAGAACACCATGGACCCTACTATTCGGGACCAAGTATTACAGGACGACGCTAACTGGAGGGAGGTGTGTACGATAGAGTAGAGGTACTCAGGAGAATTCCTTCCATAGATCCTGCCTCTATTGGGCTTTTAGAGCACCGGAGGGGGTTACAAACAACACTGCGATCAGACTTGGTTACAGATTCATTATATCACATCATCATGCATATTTCACTATAATTCCACCCTTGTTTGTTGTGTGTTCAGTGTACGCGCTGGTTGTATGGGTGGCCGAAGGGTTTGTTTTCACTTTATTGCGTTCCTCAGTTTTATGGGCGGCCGTTGGGACTGTAGGTAGATTATATTACTCCTGTTGTTTCATTGAGCTAGTTATGGTCCTTGTGAAATTTGTAAGTTTTAGCCTGTTGCGGCTCTGAGTTTTTGGCTTGAATATTGAGGGGCTTGTGAGTCCTATATCTTTGAGGCTCCATCGTGTGTCCTCCTGAGCTGTTGTGATTTATCGGACGTTGTTCCTTATCTTGATTCTCAGTAGAACTCTTGGTTCTGGGGGTTTAGTTATTCCATTATAGGTTTTAAATTATGAAATGGATCCCGGTTCATGTTTATCTTGAGAGTCGAGGTTTTTAGTATGTTTTCGTTACTTTCATGGCCTCTAATTGATTATGTTGGGTTTCTTTCGCTCTTCCCTTCTTACTTGAGGTTACCGGTGTACCATCACGTTCCTGATTCTCTCTTACTTTATTTATACTAGTGTTGCAAGGATCTTAGGTGTGTCCCTCTTTCTTACACCTGTGTTCTGTGTATATTTGTTTTCTGTGCTACCATTGTTTGTTTATAACTCTTGGTTGTCTGTTCTTTGTGCTAGTTCCTTGTGGTTTCTCTATTTTTCTCTGTGACCACTTTCTTTCTATCTGCTATATTACTATTTTTATATCTTATATTCTCTCAGTTGGATGATGAGGCCTACTAAGTACCCGTTGTCTTGGTGCTCATACTACACTTCTGCATCTTTTTGGTGCAGATATTAGTTGAGCTTTAACCATTGATCACGTTGGAGACTCGTACAGATTGTGTACATTCGATACTAGGGTGAGCGCCTGGCGGTCAGGGCTTGACAACATCTCATCTTTTGTACTGTTACTCTTTGTATGTTCAGAGACAGTGTACTTATCATTTTGTTACTTCTAGCACTTGTATTCTATTAGAAGCTTTTGTACTATCAATACCAAGTCTTGGGGTTGGTGTAGATTTATTATATATATATTCAAGTTTTTGCTTCTGCTTTGTCTATCTTTATATTATTCTTCCGCTTATTTCTGCTTATTATACGTATTTTTATTAGGTAGTAGCCCATTACTAACCATTCCAGGATATGGGGATTGGTTCACCTACTGGGGGGTTATAGGTGCCATCATGACTTGAGAAATCGAGTCGTGACAGTACCACACCAGTACGATGTTGTTATTACCATTATGGATTGGGTACCACACTGCTATGGTACATGGACCCTGGTGCATCCCCTACAGGTCATGAGTAGTTGGGCAGAAATAAATCGCTTTAGCATGTCTGTACAACTTAGTGTTTCAGGTGTGAGTTAGTATGACATATCGTGATTATAATAAAAGCAAAGGGAAAAACAAATGGGAGAAGTAAATGGACATAGATCCATGCTGTGATGTGATTATTGAGATTGTGAGTTCTTGATTTTTATGATAATATCATGTGACTTATATGACCTATTTACCTATTTTCAGACATTGTTTGCTTGATTTGAAATGATTGTTTTGTTGGGTAAACTACTTGCTATGAGATGAAGTTCCTATCTAGCTGTTATTTGATTTATTTTTCACACTTATTCTAAATTGGGTCGACCTATTATGCCAACTAATACATAGTGGTTTGTGCTTGTACTACCATATACTCTTCTTTTGTTGAGTGCAAACCGTGGGCAATGAGACTTTTTCTAATTTTGTTAGTTTGAATATCTTGGACATGGTTTTTGGACTTAGAGTTCTTGTACGATGACTTTCAGGTTTTGAGAATTGTAACAGATAGTTAAAATATTTCCACACTTACATTTTTGTTAGTTTTTTGACTATTACTATTATAAAGTTTATATTTTTATTATTTCTTCTAAATATGGCTAATTGATTGGGTTAAGATTTGGGTTAGATGGTTCTCCCACAGGATGGTTAGTGTAACTGTCACTCATGGTCATTTGGGTTGTGACATCTTGATCGCGCAATGTTGATTTTTTTTTAAAATTAAAGTTGGACAGTTGGCCCATTTATTAAAATCGCAAAAATTATGCAAAGCTAAGCCCAAAAGTGGCTAAGCCCAAAACCAAAAGTTCAACAAAAAAAATAAAGTAGAAAAAAGGAAATAGGAAAAAATACATAAAAGAAACAAGAAGGTAGGTGGATCAAAGTGATTCACACAAAGGCCCGCCTGGAAGCTTCTCTTCTTATTCTTTACTATGTCGGTCAAAAATCTTGCCTGTCACTTAAAGAGAAATCAGCACCGGAGAGGAATAAAACCTCAGTTACCTAGCTCATATAGCTACATCTGTGTCTCAGCATCTTGAGCTTGGGTGGATTTCATAAAAGATATTCAAGATCTCACAAAAATCATGTAATGCAACACCAGTGAAGACTTCTTCTACTTCAACCTGAGGATCTGGTGAGTGTATGATGTAGCTAACTTATGGTAGACTTACTCTCAACAAAGAGAAAAAGAAACCCTTTTAGCTCCTTACGTCCTTGTATGTATCTACTTATAGTTGATCCATCGAGTCTCTGTTACTTCTACTGCATGAGAATAGCATCAGTATGTACAAACTCTATGCTTGACCATTAGTTGGTCGATTGACCTCATTCCCTTTATCCCTGCAGGTTGAGCTACAAGTTAATACCTCTGCATAGGAATCCAGGAACAAGGTAAACCTTTCATCTATTGATCGATTAATCTCATTTTCCTTATGTGTCTTTCATGCTACTCCTCTCCTTTGATATTTCCTGGACCTTTTGTGTTGCTTGTTGTTGTTGAGACCTTTTGTGTTGCTTTTGGGATGTTGAAACTCCCATTCTAGCATTTTTTGACTCTAATATTAGGCATTTGTGTTTTATCCATCCCTAGAATGAATTCTGCTTCTCTTGTTAATTCATGTGTTCCATTGTACTTTAATAATTGAGTACTTGCAAAACAACAAAATTGGTTAGCAAAATAGTTGACCATCTTCTTACCTTCTCTGAGTGTATGCTCCACCCTCTTTTCTTCCCCAGCCATCAGTAGTTGCATCTTCCTTATTTCCATAGAGATAATCCAAGGCACCTCCTAAATGACATCTAGGATCCTCTTTAGAATCAAAGAGTTAGTCTCTACCACAACTGGCAAAAATTGCTGATTTACATAGTGTTCCATACCGAATCTTAGAGCAATGGCTTCCACAAGAATAATAAGCCCATCATCCAATTTTCTCGCCTCTACATACACAATTTTCTGCCCAGTTTTTAATACAAAAAGCACTTGAGCTTGTACCTGGGCACCCTTTAGTAGCTCCATCTGAGTTACACTTGAAGTAACCTAACTCAGGTAGTCTCCAATACACCACCTTGGACTCAATAATAGGAATGTACTGTTCAAAGAATTGAACTATCTACGGCCAAGTAGGAGGAATGTGAGTCGGCCAAGGATATTTATTTTTTGCTAGCATGAATTGTTCCCATTAATTTCCCAAATCGTATCCTAATATGACATCCTTCCTCCATGATATATTGCATTTCTTCTCTTCCATACTTGCCATAATATAAAAGTTGGAATAGCCTTGCACAAAGGCTTTAGCTTTTATGGACAACCTGTATTCCATAACTTGTGAATAGTAGCTTTCAGTTGTATGAAAGGTCCAGAGATTCCACACTGCCACCAAGGTACAGTGCTACTGTTTTTGAAGTTGTGTTGAACTCTTATGTTCAAAAATTATTCCTGTTTTTTCTATCTTTTATTTATGTCTTATATACTTCTTTGATAGTTTTGTATTTTTGGTTTATGACATTTGATTTAGGTGTCTCTCTTGTACTTATCACAGCTGAGTGTTGGGATTTTTAATGTAATGTTTCATTTCAGTTTGACTATGTTCGAAGTTATTATTAGTTAATAGTATCGATGTTTTACTATTTGCATTTATTGTGAGTTGTTTACGTTTGTTGAGTTAGACTTACCTATCATGATTCGGTTGGGGTTGGTGTCATTACAACCCTGGAGATTTTGGGTTGTGACACTGCAGAATAAAAGTGAAGAGTTATATAAATAGGATTATGACAATTAGACCGTGGTAGACATCACACCTTATAAGTTGTTTGTTGACCAGTGACTTGCAAGTTGGTCATTGACTAGTGACATGTTAGTCGACCACCGACAGCCGACGTGCACTAACAAACGACTGCTTAATAGAAACTTCTATAGGTTTTCACGTGAACAAACAAATTTTCAGGCAAGAGAAGAAATAAAAATAAATAAAACACTACGAAAGGAAATAGGGATAGGTTTGACTGATAGACACAATACTACATGAGCCTGGAAATAGAAAGAGAGAATGCTACTTAATCGTGAAATCACATGACAAACATTTAAAAAAATAAAAAATTTATTGTGAGTCGTGAGACTCCCATCAGCCAGCTTCATAAAAAAATTTAATTTGGCAAACGTCATCCGTTGAAAATGAGTTAGTCTCTGGACCTCCAATATTTTTTCCCTTTGGTTAAAAATAAAAAACAATAACTTTTTTGCCATTTTAGATTGAAAATTTGCCCTTTATACTCTGGACTCTCAAAAGTTGGCATGCAACACATCACATAAAAAATGTAAAAGTTATACTCCATTAAACAATGCCTTTTTCAGTAGTGAAAAAAGAAAAAATGAGAACAGTTATATGAAAATTCAAATAAGACTCTTCAATTCTTTGAATGCATGAATATTGTGTAGTTTAAACAAAAAAAAAACATCTTTAGGTTCTGATCAAGGTTGATATATATACATTATACATATAGAGTTAGTTGAATTTCCTAAGTAAGATTAGTTCAAAGTTTGTATTTATTGTTGAAAGTTGAAAAAATCTCCGAACTATTAAATAGGCATTCTAAAGGTTGCAATAATCATTGAAATATGAAAGAAACATATTGAATATGTTGTAATAATTAGAATGCACCCGGTTAAGTATAGTCTATTTACCTTTACTTTATTATAATGTTGTTGTAAATTAATAGCAAATATAATAATATGAAATAAGATATATATATATATATATATATATATATATATATATATATATATATATATATATATATATATATATATATATATATATATAAGAGATATGAGAAGGAATTTTTTCTTATTTCTTTCCCCTATCAATAAAAGAATGAGAAACATCTCTTTTATAGGGTATAAAAACATTGAATGGTATATCTCTTCATTAGAGTATTCATAAAATATGTTAGACAAGTATTAATATCATATACGCATATCTAAAGAGTTTATTGAATAAAATATCCATAATTAAATAAATTCATAATATTTTTCGTTGAATGTTTATAGATAATGTGTCTCGTTAAAATCTTATTAGGAAAAATCTTGTTGAAAAAAATCTCTAGTGAAAGAAAAAAGAGTACACATATCTTCTAATACACCTTGCGACCTGCCTCATTAGAAATCTTACCAGGAATACTCATTGGGATAAAATCTTGGTTAAGAAAAAAAAAAGTGCAGCACATATTTTCTTTCTCCCTGATACAAACATTAATTGATATCTCAGAGATGACATATTTCAATATTGTATCTCAGCTTATCAAATATTGATATTGACAATGGTTTAGTGAACAAATCTGTAAAATTATTACTTAAATGAATATGTTGGACATTTATCTCACCGTTCTATTGAAGATCATCTATGAAAAAGAATTTTGATGAAATGTGTTTGGTTCTATCTCCTTAGATGTATTCTCTCTTCAATTGAGTTTTGCGAGCAACACCGTCTTTATATAATACTAGTGAACTTATCCGCGCTTCGCGCGAATTAGATCTTATATTATTAAAAATCCTTTTAATTCAAGTTCAAATATTTTCAAGTGTTAACCAAAGTACATTATAACACTTAATTTTATATATTCTTCCATGATTTTTGATTACCTAAGTGCTTTATAGTTTTCTAGAAATACTTGTTTTGTATGTTTTATATAAGTGAAATAATTCTTTTGTGTACCAAAAAAATAAGAAACAATATTATATTTTCCCTAGAATGTACAGAAAGAAAAGAATTTTAAGAAAGGTCGATCTCTTTTTCATATGGTCAAAAAAATTAAAACATGGTTATTTCGGTTTACATTTACTCAATCTATATAATTAAAAACCCAATTGTACGAATCTCTCATATATTTTTATCTTAATTTTTCCTTTTGTTTTTCCCTATCAGTTCATTTTCTTTAAAAATAAATTGTCAAACCCATTTTTCTTTTTTTTTTTTCTTTAATTTCCTAATAATAAAGATAAGTAAAAAAGATAATATTTTTAAGATTTTAATAAAAATTACGAAAAGAATATTTAGAAAATAGTGCATACTGTTATTAATGACTATGAAGATGTATTGATATTTATACTATTAATTACTCACTTTAATTAGAGAATATTAAAAGAATTAAATGGGAATATGGAAAGATCAAACCATTTAATTTGAAAATAAATGATGAGGAATATTGATCATTAATTTAACAAATTTTCTTTTAATCTGTATATTGATTTGGAGCATGTCGTCTTTTGATTGGTAGCCAATCGTTTTCATTTATTTTACACCAAATGTTTTTTCGTCCTTTTAATTGTTATGCGTATTGTAAATTGATGATTATCGAGTATTGTGTTGAAGACTAAGCTTTTGAAATGAACAATATAAAATTTAAATAAAAATTTGAATTTGGTGAAAGACAACTTGTATATGGGATAATATGTACAACATAATACAATTCAAAAAAAATTCAAATAGATATTTCAATCTTCACGACAAGATCACCCCTTTATATAAAAAGCAGAAGCTCGAACTAATTTTTCAACAAAAATTTAATTCTGTACCAATAACAAATACAATTAGAGTAAAAAATTATCCATCTGCACAATTGAATAAATTATCCTATTCTACAATTTTTTATTAATTTCATAGCAAATGCTAGACAAATCATCACTACATGTTAAGAAGTCAAATTTTACTTATATTTTTAAATTATCAAATTCCATAAGAAGCTTTTAAAGTGACACAATATCACATCCATGAACAAACTTAAGGGTAAAAGTATAAATTGTAAAAAGGAAATTAAATAAATAAGAGTAATTTTTTTAATGAATTTAGCGAGTGACTATAATTACCTTAGAAGAAATACATTTAACGTTGAAGTAAATATCATCGATTGTACCACGCTGCTCGATGCAAATGACATAGAACAAATTATTAAAAAAAAATAGCAAATAATACTAACTAATAAATAATTATGGGACTTAAAAATATAAACTTTTCAACAAATATCGCCTTACCTTTTGCCCTTGAAACATGTTCATTCGAATATGCTTGAAAATGACACAAACATAAATTTTACTACCAAAGAATATCTCACAAGATAAATTTAACTATATTTGCAAAGTAAAAAAATGAAAATATGAACCTCGATGAACTTGAGTTGAACATTGAGATTTTGTATTCCTTCAAATGCCAAAATGATACATATGTTATAGAATTTCACAATGCTACAGTTTGATTATATGAGGCTTAGGCTTTTGACTTTTTATCTCCTACCATTGATACATGAGTAATATCATAAATTAATTAAAGGGAGAGGAGAAGAATCATAACAACTAGAGAATTTAGTAGAGATTTTAAGGCTTCTTATTTAAGTTAAAGGCACAACATTAATGAATTTACATTATTATTATTTTATTATTATATAGTGAAATGGAGAGAAAAATATCAAAAAACAAGAGAAAAAAGATAAATTACAATGGAGACCATAGACCATAGAGAGTTGCAACATCACCTTGCCTAGAACCTTCTTTTATATATATACATCACCTTGTTTATAGATGTTTATAAGTATTTAACTTTAAATTTTAGTACTTTCATAACTTTCATCTTCTTTAAAATCTAAAAAGAGTTTTATAAAAAGAAAACAAAAAAATCAGAAAAATACAAAATTGAACTCATTCGCCACAAATTCATACAACCAAATGGTATGAATCTTCCCTATCCTTAATTTATCTTAAATGCATTATGATAGGAAATAATTATTAAGAGGATTATTATTATGACCATAGAAAATTATTATGACCATAGAAAATTATTATTAAGAGGATTAATAAAGAGAAGAGAAATTTGAGGTATAATTAAGAGGATTAACAAAGTGAATTTGAAATTTATAACATAAAATAAATAGAATAAAATTTCACATGACCAAAAATCAAAAAAGGATAAAAGGATAAAAGGATAAAAAAAAAAAGCCAAAAAAATATAATTTTTTGGCCAAACAACTATTCACACCATCTTCTAATAGACCACAATTATATATAAATAGAGATTGTATATTTAAAAGGTAAATGCTTATATAATAAAATATCAATAAGTTATATATTAGTAACAAAATAAGCAGTACACACAAAGTGTAAAAATTTATAATAAAATCTTGTTCGAGGAGAGTACATACCTTGTATTTGGAGAAATAACTAATTGATAATACTAAAATACTCAATAATGAGTGTATCAATATGTATTTATAAATCATTCCAAAATTTCTATTTTTCTAAACTAATTTGACCATCTCTCTTGATGCATTGAACTTTCTTGACGGTGAACTTGCACGAAACCAATTTGACCATCTCTCTTTGATGAATCTTATACTGCCATCAAACTTTCTTCTTCATTTTGATGAACTTGTGTTTAGCTATTATGACACAAGAATAAATTTTAGAGAATATATATATGATCTTCATCAAAGTAGTGGCCATATCGCTAAATAACCTTTTTTATGTCTCCTCTTTTGGTTATCAAACACATAGTCGATGAAAAACAGAAGCTAAAACGGAGAAAAAGATATACTAATAAAATGAAGAAGGAGACATGAAAACGAACACCCAACTCTATAGATGGTTGTTATTTATAGATTGGTTAAGCCATAAGAATGAGCAGAAAGGAGTTGAGAAGACATGCTTTTAAGTAGGAAATGTAAATAGATGGAGGTTTTTTTTGTAACCTACGAAATATAATTAGATTTAATAAATATGATTAAAAAAATTAATTATTAAACAAATTGATTAATGCAAAGAATGAACAAAAAAATTCAAAAAAAGTAGAAAAAAGATAAGTATGAATGGAGGTCATATAGAGAACCACACCATTATTTCTAAAACCTTCTTTTATATATATATATATATATATATATATATATATATATCTTCATATTTAAAGAATGACCACATAATTAAAAAATGTGTTGAGTCATTGATCTTAATCATACACATTCTTAGGTTACTTCATGACGTCAATTATTTCTACATGATTTAAAGATGTGGAAGCTATAGCTTATTTTGTTGAACGTCATCATATCTATTTTGAGTCAGCAAATGCGTATATTTTCTCCCCATAGTGTTGGCATCACCAACATATATATCATAACATTCTTCGAAACACATCTTTGTGTGTTTATGTGGAGCAATTGAAATATAGACCGTATATCCAAATATTTAAAAATATTTGATTCTTGAACCTTTTATAAGTTTTAGAGTTGTGGAGATCCTGATTCCAACTTTAATTGATCCTCATAAGCAACGATCTAGCTATTAACTGGAGGTGCTTGATGAACGATTCTGCTAGCCCCTTATGAGTATGAACATGAGTCACTGGATACTTAAATTGTTATCTCACCTGCTAGATAATAATCATTAAAAATTTGTGTCACGACTCGATTTCTCAGGTCATGATGGCACCTACAACCCCCAGTAGGTGAACCAATCCCCGTAGACCAAATTCGTTAGTAATGGGCTACTACCTAACAAAAACTCACCAACAAGAAGAAATAAGAGGAAGCAGAATGGGTAGACAAACTTAAAGCAAAAATCGAATATATATATAAAGGAAGCTACACCATCCGCAAGACTTGGTATCGATAGTACAGAAGCTTCTAATAGAGTACAAGTGCTAGAAGTAACAAAATACAATACAATTTGTCTCTGAAGGTACGAGGATTAATAGTGCCAAAAGATGAGATACTGTCAAGCCTCGACCGTCAGGCGCTTACCTTAATCTCGGATATCCACAAACTGCACAAGTCTCCAATACAATCAACAGCGAAAACTCAACTAATATCTGCACAGAAAGTTCAGAAGTGTAGTATGAGCACCAAAACAATGGGTACACAATAGGTATTATCGGTCGACTGAGCGCATATAATATATAAAAATAGTAAGTAACAGATAGCAAGATAGAAGTCATTGAACCAATAAAGGAAGCACAAGGAGCTAGCACAGAGAATAGGCAA
Source organism: Jaltomata sinuosa (assembly GCA_003996215.1). Lineage (NCBI taxonomy): Eukaryota > Viridiplantae > Streptophyta > Magnoliopsida > Solanales > Solanaceae > Jaltomata > Jaltomata sinuosa. Next base: position 96,617 of record QJPP01007377.1, read on the forward strand.
CAAAAATCTACAAGTAAAATATTCTAGCATAGAAAATATAATCACACAGAATCACAGGTGAAGGAAAGAAGAATGCACCTGGAGTCCTTGCATAACAATATAAGTAAGTAAAGAGAGAGAGAGTTGAGAAAATGGAGGTATACCGGTAACCTCAAGAAAAGGGAAAAGATGAAAAGCAATCTAACATACTCAAAATGGAACCAACAAGTATACGAAAATCATAACACCAACCCAATCAGGTGATAGCATAAACATGAATCACCTCACAAGTACAACCCTAGAATGGAATAACTAAACCCACAAAAACCGAGGTATACCACTCAACTACTGACAAAAAAATAACCAGGATCTCATACTCTGATCAGAAGGCCACACAAAAGTGCCTCAATAAGATAGGACTCCCTAGCCCTCTCAATAATCAGAAACCCCACAACAGAAGCCTCAACAGGCTATCCATCACTAATCCTCGATAACCGAGTGCCAAGACAAACTTTAAATAAAGACAAGAGTAAATATAATCTACCTACAATCCCAATGGCCGCCGATACAACCGAGGAACACAATCAAGTGAAAACAAACCCTCCGCCCGCCCATACAACTAGAGCATACACTGAACACACAACAAACAAGGGTGGAATTCGAGTTAAATATGCATGATGATGATATGATGGAACCGGAAATAGTAACTCTGTATGCACCTCCCCCGGCATGCCAGGCGCACCGACAAGAGGACCCATGGTGGGTCGTGCCTACTATACCTCATCCTACACCATATACCTCTCCTCCGGCATGCTCGGTCCTTTTTCCAGGTCCTGGAACGGCAGGGCCCATGGAGGTCCCTGACCACATACAGTAACGACCACAAAATCTCAGATAATCAGAACCTCAATGTACATGCCACATGCCCAGAATCAAACCGGGTTTAAAACAGTAGTAGTAATATCAAAAGACCCTCTCAAAGGGTGCCCGAAGTATACTCGGGTTTAAATCAGTGATCAAAGTCTTAGTAACCCTCTCCAAAGGTGCCTAGAGTGTGGCCGGGTCTAAAATTATGGTAAATCAAGTCTAGTGCTCCGCCTGGAAAAGACTAGTATCAATAATAAAATCAAGTCTGGTGCTCTTCCCAGCAAAGACTAGTACCAGTAATAAAATCAATGCGAAATTATCCAAAATCCCCTTTTCTATCATCAATCGTACCAAAAATGTTCCCCCGGAGCCATGCAAGTTTAGGAAAACTGTCTTTAGTGGCTCATAGCCAAAACTGTAGTAAAACATGCAGGGGAAAACCTTTTTCATGGATGATATGCTCTCACACAAATATAAAATTATCCCAGCGGCTCACAATAATTTCTATCAGCCATGCACAGGCCCAACAGCTAATCAGCAGACATAACCATCCTAAAAGGATAATCTCTATGTCCGGGACTCGCGAACATTCTCAAATAACCCACCGTCTATGTTTCAGAGTCAATATAAGGCCACACAGGACCACAAGGGTAATATACAATACTACGCGAATACTACAATCAACGTATAAAACAAATGGACAGAAAAGGCGGACAAGGTCTGGTGTACCAACCTATAACAACCCACCCAAGGATGCTAATTAATGCTGTTATAGCCTATATATGCATAGTCTAGGTAGGGAAAGTCATAACCTACCTGTCGTCCAATGAATAGTTGCGGGGATAGCGTCGTCCGGGCTCAAACTTCTCCGAGAAGCTCCAATTCGCAAAACTAATATCAAAACAGTAATCTATACATCAAAACAAGACTACCAATACCCATAATGCCATAAACATAATCGGGTCGAAATCCGGGTCACAAATGGGCCTGTGGGTCCCGTAATCCAAAACAAAAAATGATAAACACACTTGTGTTCCTTACCATCCTGGGAGAGCATGCCCAAAAATTGAGCGAAAACGGACAACAAATGGGGCTCAAAACAGCCCGTTCAAGTCAAGTATTTAAGATGGAATTTTCAAGAAATCAAACGAAGGTTGGGCAAGAATTACTTACCAAAAGGGTGGAATTTCAAGCCAAGATGGATAGAATTTCACTCCCACGAACATGCACCAGCTCAAAAGGACAGAAATTACCACCAAATTCAAGCTTTAGAATGGAGGAAACAATGGAGGACTAAGCAACATTGGTGGAAATTGGTTTTGGGAAGAAGAGGACTTACCAATAATCGAAGGGTAGAGAATTATCGATGAACAATTGACCTCCCGAAGGCTAGGACTGAAATGGAGCACTTTGGTAGAGAGGATTTTCGAATTTGAGTTGAGAAAAAATGGGAAAAATGGCTGGAAAAATGAAGGCCGAAGTATATATACTGCTGGAAATTTGGTCTGTGCTACCGGCGCTTGAGAGGCGCGATCGAGCAAGAGGAGGACCAGGTGCCACGATGATATTATGCTGGGAGGGAAGCGATTGCGCTGAAGACCGGCAGGTGCTGAGGCGCGATTGCGCCAGTCTTGGCGCGATTGTGCTGAAGGCTGGCCTACAACTGAATTTTTTGCACTTTTTGAAAACTCCACGGGGTATTCTGGGCACAATTGGAAACCTATCTTCAAAAACCAATAGAGCTATTAGAGTGGAAATGAAGTTACAGACTCAACGAAATCAATGAAACTTCCATACGAGGTCATCTCGGTGAAATGTTAGCCCAAGTCAACACTTATCACAACCAACCGAACACCCAAAATGAGCCCGACTCACCCGAGGCCTGAACCAACCACCTACCTAACCCAAACTCGACATTTCAGAGCTAACAGCTTTGACGGAATTCCCATCCGAGGCCATCTTCTCGGAATGTTGACCGAAGGCAATCAAACAAGCCCAACTGGCCTGAAAACACTGAACGAGAGAGAATTCCAAGCTGAAAAGATCCCGGATCCTGACCAAGGGTCCCACTAGACCAAAGTCCACCCCCCAGAGCTAACGGAATTGTCAAATTTTAATTCTGAGCACGTTTACCAAGAATGGCGACTGAAGTCAATGATTTCAAAAGCTTAAAGCTCTAAAATAAAGAATGGCCAAAAAGACTAAGAAAATGGCCCGGGCACCAAACTACCGATCCCAACAAGCCATAAATGACTTGGGGCCGCTACAAGCAAGCTCTAACGGTATAAGAAAGGCAAAAACGCGTAAATGAACGGAAGGGTCATTACATCATCCACTATTAAAAAGACTTTCGTCTCCAAAAGTCAGTATTGTGTCTACCATCAAACTTAATAAGAGAACCCAACTGATCAACCTATCAGAATCCAACTGAAAATCCATGCACCAAACTGAGGAAGGTCATATATGAATACCTTATATTAACGAAGAGCTTTCAAACTGTAGGACCAAACCAATCTCGCTGAATTGGACCAAATCTGAATCAACTGGAGGCAAAGGAACCAAGGCAACCTGCCCGATAGACCCCAACCAGAACTAAGATCTCTATAAGAAGTGTGGAAAGCCTACCACCAAGTCCGTAATCATCACTAAGCTCTAAACTTTAAGAACACTGTTGCTACCCCAAATACTCAAGCGCCACCCTGATTTGAAGTCGTCTTACCAAGCTCACCTCGGGGAGAGGTCTACCATGCCATGAATATCAAGTCAAAACACCCCTAAAGGCAAAGGAGAAAGATGCCTGGGGTTCAAAGTTGCCATCTAGTCACATAAATTTGCATATAACTTCAATTCATCCCATTGGCTCGAATCAACCACTCTGTTGGATCTGTACACAACCAACCATTTTGAAGCATATATTATACAAAACTGCTAGCCCATACTGTCTGAGTCTAACCACACTAGAACCCCACAAAACAACAACTCCGGAAGGATCAACTCAACAAGCGCTCAACCCATACAACCTTACCACGTACAATACATCATCACTGATTCTGAAACATATGCCACTACATTTGTCCAACCATGGTAGAAGGACCTTGTACTAACTGGAACACTACTGAAATCTGGAATATGCCGCCTCTTGCAGAGGATAGCCAAGGACTAGGTGTCCAAGGCCAATAGCTGCATCCAAAACTGAAGTAAATAAGCTAAGTTGCCCGCACCCACTGCCTCCCGGCACTAGGATGCTGCAACCAAATAAAAACTGCCACGAACCATCCGATGAAACCTGTCAAGCCATGATTCTGAACCCCAACTTTTAAAACTGCCAACCAAAGCTTTGGTCGAACCCATATGCTGCCAATGAACCATTAAGAACCCAAGCCAACTAGGCTTGAATACGCAAGTTGCCAACACCGCTGCTGCTACCAACACATAAACGAATCAATGGAAAACCTATTGCAATGTGTAGATGGCTGAATCAAATCACCAACACACAATCCCAAAGCAAACCTTCATCGCCACATCAGTCAAGTTGTCAAAACTTAACAAGGCATGAGAAGAACAGTTTAGATACCTGTCTCAGCCAATATGCTATGAATATAACCCAACCATTAGGTTACGACCAACACTTAGTCGGAAGTGATAAAGTTAAAACCCAATCACAATGCCAACATCAAGAGCTCATCCAGAGAACTACGATCAGGATTCGTTCCAAGTGGAACTGGGGATACAACAAAACACCCAATGGACAAGGAACTAGAGGAGACTATGGGAACAACCCACATAGCTGCCAACCTCCTAAACTAATCAACAAAGAGGGTTGACTCTAAACACTCGAGAGACCATACCCATCTATGCATGCTAGCATAACCAATATCTCCCAACTAAGGTAAAATTTCAACTACGGCACAACTACCGGTAACACCAATCCAAAATAGAGCCTCTAGTCATGCTAGATAACATCCTAGGAAACAACCATCTAGGACAGCTTAACAAGGAAAGCTCAATCACAGGTCTAGATACACAGCAGAATAGGGATAAACCTAACAAAAAACAAACCAATAAGAACTACCCACGAGCTACAAATCTGGGTAAACACCTCTCAAGGACATCTCACCCCATCCACTACTAAAGAATAAACTACCAATAAACAACACATCGATACTATAATTCAGGTAGCAAAACAACTAAACAAGTAGTAGGTAGGCATATAAGCAAATAAACTATAGAAAGGAAAGAATCGCAATACGAGTGGGACTAACACAAGTCGAAGGTAGCAAGGGCCTGACCTGGAGTAATGATATCAGAAACCTCTACCTCTATCCCACCAAGAGGAGCATAAAACTGACGGGATCTAACTCTAGACTGAGTGGTCAAAACTGAAGGCCCAACCGCCCCTCGCCGGGGACAATCTCTATAAAAGTGACTAATCCCTGCACAATCGTAACAACAAGGCTTATCGGGATACATAATTGTGGGGCAATCCCTAGCAAAGTTCCCACGCTCACCACGCTGAAAGAAAACCCCACTGAATAAAGCTCAACTGGAAGATCTCACTGAACCTGACTGGCCACCATGGCCTATAGACTCAGAATGCACACCTTGAAGAATTTGACCCATACCATGCCTACTTATTCCAACACGCCCTGTACCACCACCCTTTGAAACCTGTGGAGCAACTGGAACCGGCCTGGTAGGTAAGAAGCAATGGAACCTATCTCTGGTGGAGAATCCCCTACCTCGATTTTGAAAACCTCGAGAACTATCCTGGCGACGACACTTCCGAGCACCACCTCTATACGCCTCACAACACAAACCCTCAACAGCCCAAGCATGGTCAATTACCTGAAGGAGAGTCATCCCAACTATAACCAAATGCTCGGTCGACAAACGGAGCAGTGAAATCAAACCTCCCACAAAGCTCCAGACCCTATCAAACTCTGAAGGTATAATTCTTACAGTACGCCTATCTATGTCATGAAACCTCGCCTCATACTCCAATACCGATAAACAACCCTGCTGAAAAACTGGAAGCTCAACCCTAACTGAAGCACCACTCAGAGAACCATGTATTGAAACACTCACCGGAGGGCTCAAAGTCCTAGCCACGGTGCCCTGAAGAACTGAGGTCGCTACAAATCCAATCGGAGGCTGGGCTGACCCCACACTCCCTAGCTAAGGCAATAAAATCTCACTCTGAAGTCCTGGCGCTGATGGAAGCACTGAAGCATCAGGCACAGAAGCCTCGACACCAATCACTGCTAAACTCGTCTTAGGCATCTGAGAACGAATGACCAACCGAAGTTTTAGAAGTCAATAAAGCCAGGAACGCACGATAAGGAGCCAAGAAGATGAAACTTTTCCTAACAATACCCTGTAGCCTCCCGCATATAGGATATGGATGTCATTATATCGATCCACGAGACTCTACTTACACACTTGCCTCTATACCACGACACTGGTGAACCTAGAGCTCTGATACCAAGCTTTCACGACCCGATTTCTCAGGTCATGATGGCACATACAACCCCTAAGTAGGCGAACCAATCCCCGTAGCCCAGATTCGTTAGTAATGGGCTACTACCTAACCCACACGCACCAACAAGCAGAAATAAGCGGAAGCAAAATATAAAGGTCGACAAAGCGGAAGCAAAACTCAAATATATACATAAAGGAAGTTACACCAACCCCAAGACTTGGAATCGATAATACATAAGCTTATAATAGAGTAAAGTGCTAGAAGTAACAACATACAATATTATTTGTCTCTGAAGGTACGAGGAGTAACAGTGCCAAGAGATGAGATATGGTCAATGCCCGACCATCAGACGCTCACCCTAGTCTCGGATATCCATAATCTGCATGAGTCTCCAACACAATCAATGATGAAAACTCAACTAATATCTGCACAGAAAGTGCAAAAGTGTAGTATGAGCACCAAAACAATGGGTACTTAGTAGGTATCATCGGCCGACTGAGCGCATATAAGATATAAAACATTAAGTAACAGATAGAAAGAAAGAAGTCACTGAAGCAATAGAGGAAGCACAAGGAGCTAGCACAGAGAATAGGCAACCAAAAGCTACAAGTAAAACATGCTAGCACAGAAAATATAATCACACAGAATCACAGGTAAAGGAAAGGAGAATGCACCTGGAGTCCTTGCACAACAATATAAGTAAGTAAAGAGAGTGAGAGAGTTGAAAAAATGGCAGTATACCAGTAACCTCAAGAAAAGGGAAAATATGAAAAGCAGTCTAACATACTCAAAATGGAACCAACAAGTATACGAAAATTATAACACCAACCCAATTACGTGATAGCATAAATAGGAATCACCTCACAAGTACAACCCTAGGATGGAATAACTAACCCATAATAACCGAGGTATACCACTCAACTCCAGACAAGAAAAGAACCAGGATCTCATACTCTGCTCAGAAGGCGACACAAAAGTGCCTCAATAAGATAAAACTCCCTAGCCCTCTCAATAATCAGAAACCCCACAACCGAAGCCTCAACAGGCTATCCATCATTAATCCTTCGATAACTGAGTTCCAAGACAAACTCTAAATAAAGACAGGAGTAAATATAATCTACCTACAGTCCCAATGGCCGCCCATACAATCGAGGAACACAATCAAGTGAAAATAAACCCTCCGGCCTCCCATACAATCGGAGCGTACACTAAACACACAGCAAATAAGGGTGGAATCCGAGTGAAATATGCATGATGATGATATGATGGAACAGAAAATAGTAACTTTGTATGCACCTCCCCCGGCACGCCTGACGCATCGGCAGAAGGACCCATGGTGAGTTGTGCCCGCTATACCTCATCTTACACTGTATATCCCTCCTTCGGCATGCTCGACCCTTTGGACAAGTCTTGGAATGGCAGGGCCTAAGGAGGTCCCTGACCACATACAGTAACGACCATGAAATCTTAGAGAATTAGAACTTCAAAGTACATGCCCAGAATTGAACCGGGTATAAAATAGTAGTAGTAATCTCAAAAGACCCTCTCAAAGTGTGCCCAAAGTATACTCAAGTCTAAATCAGTGATCAGAGTCTCAGTATCCCTTTCCAAGGGTGCCCGGAGTGAGGTCGGGTCTAAAACTATGGTAAATCAAGTCTAGTGCTCCACCTGACAGAGACTAGTACCAGTAATAAAATCAAGTCTGGTGCTCTACCCGGTAGAGACTAGTACCAGTCATAATATCAGTGCAAAGTCATCCAAAATCCCCTTTTCTATCATCAACTGTACCAAAAATGGGCCATCGGGGCCATGCAAGTTTAGGAAAACCGTCTGTAGTGTCTCATAGCAAAAAATGTAGTAAAACATGCAGGGGAAAACTTTTTTCATGGATGATATGCTCGCACACAAATATAAAATTAGCCCAGCGGCTCACAACAATTCCTATCAGCCCTGCACAGGCCAACAGCTACTCCGCAGACATAACTAGCCTAAAAGGATAGTATCTATATCCGGGACCCATAGACATTCCTAAATAACGCACCGCCTATGTTCCCGAGTCAATACAAGGCCACACATGACCACAAGGGTAATATACAATACTACGCGAATACTACAATCAACGTATAAAATAAATGGACAGAAAAGGCAGACAAGGTCTGGGGTACCAACCTATAACAACCCACCCAAGGATACTAATTAATGTAGTTATAGCCTATATACGTAGAGTCTAGGTAGGGAAAGCTATAACTTACCTTTCATCCGATGAATAGCTATGGGGATGGCGTCGTCTAGGCTCAAACTACTCCGGGAAGCTCCAATTCCAAAAAATAATATCAAAACAGTAATCTATACAGCAAAATAAGACTACCAATACGCATAATGCCATAAACATAACCGGGTGAAAATCTGGGTCACAAATGGGCCCGTGGACCCTGCAACCCAAACCGAAAATGAAAAACACACTTGTGTTCCTTACCATCCCGGGAGCACATGCCCAAAAATTGAGCAAAAACGGAAAAAAAATGGGGCTCAAAACAGCCCGCCCAAGTCAAGAATTTAAGATGGAATTTTCAAGAAATCAAACGAAGGTTGGGAAAGAATTACTTACCAAAAGTGTGGATTTTCAAGCCAAGATGGACAAAATTTCACTCCCACGAACATGCACCAGCTTAAAAGGACAGAAAATACCATAAATTCAAACTTTAGAAAGAAGGCAACAATGGAGGACTAAGCAACAATGGTGGAAATTGGTTTTGGGAAGAAGAGAACTTACCAATAATCAAAGGGTCGCGAATTATCGATGAACAATTGACCTCCCCAAGGTTAAGACTGAAATGGAGCACTTTGGTAGAGAGGATTTTCGAATTTGAGTTGAGAACAAATGGGAAAAATGGCTGAAAAAATGAAGGACCAAGTATATATACTGCTGGAAATTTGGTTAGCGCCAACGGCATTGGAGAGGCACGATCGTGCAAGAGAAGGGCCAGGCACCTCGGTGCTATCATGCTGGGAGGGGCATGATCACGCTGAAGGCCAGCAGGCGCTGAGGCGTGATTGCGCTGGTCTTGGCGCGATTGTGCTGAAGGCTGGCCTGCAACTGAATTTTTTGCACTTTTTGAAAACTCCACGGGGTCTTTCGGGCACAATCAGAAACTGATCTTCAAAAACCAATAGAGATATTAGAGTGGAAACGACGTTACGAACTTAACAGAATCAATGAAACTTCCATACGATGTCATCTCGGTGAAATGTTGAACGAACTCAACATTTATCACAACTAACCGAACACCCAAAATGATCCCGGCTCACCCGGGGCCTAAACCAACAACCTAACTAACCCAAACTCAACATTACAGAGCTAACAGCGCTGACGGAATTCCCATCCGAGGCCATCTTCTCTGAATGTTGACCGAAGTCAACTAAACAAGCCCAACTGGCCTGAAAATACAAAATGTGAGAGAATTCTAAGCTGAAAGCTCCCGGATCCCGACCAAGGGTCCCACTAGAATAAAGTCCACACTCTGGAGTTAATAGAACTATCAGAATTTGATTCTAAGCACGTTCACCAAGAATGTTGACTGAAGTCAACTATTTCAAAAGCTTAAAGCTCTAAAACAAGGAATGGCCAAATGGCTTGGGCACCAAACTACCGATCTCAACAAGCAATAAATGACTTGGGGCCACTACAGGCAAGCTCTAACGATACAAGAAATTCGGAAATGCATAAATGACCGGAAGGGTCATTACAATCTGTGATATAAATTCACTGGCATTATCAAGACAAATTATTTTAATTGTATAATTTCAAATTATGTTTGTAATCTTTATTAATTGAGCCAACAACCTCGCAAATGTCATATTACAAGTTGATAACAAGTACACATATAATTACTTTGTAGATGTATCTATTAAAGTCATATGATACTTGAATGGTGGTGTGATGACCCTTCCAATCATCTTCGCGTTTACACATTCATTGCATTGTTAGAGCTTTACTGTAGTGACCCCAAGTTATTTATGGCTTACTGGGACTGGTAGTTTGGTACCCTGGTCGTTCATTTGGTTGTTTTGGTAGTTTACCTATCTTAGAGCCTTAACCTAGGATATCATTGACTTTAGTCAACGTTCTTAGCTAACTTGCTTGAAATCAAATTTCGACAGTTTTTAAGCTCCGGAGCATTGAGTTTGGTCTAGTTGGACCTTAAGTCGAGGCTTGAGAACTTCCGATGTGCGTTTTGTATTACTATTCCTGGTTTTAGGCCATTTCAAGTTAAAAGTGTAACTAGGGTCAGCTTTCGATGATCAGAGCGTCAGATTCCAAATTTGACGATTCCATCAGCTCTAGAATGTTGAGTTTGGGTTAAGTAGATGGTTTGTTTGGTTTTCGAGTGAGCTGGGCTTATTTCAGGTGTTTGGTTACGTGTTAGTTAGGGTTGACTTGGGTCAACATTCCTCTAAAATGACCTCGTATAGAATTTTCAGCATTTGTTTTCGTCTGGAACGTCATTTTCACTCTATTAGCATTATTGGTTTTTTAATATCAATTTTTGATTGTTTCCGGAATACCACATTGAGTTTTGGAAAGTTGCAGACTTTTTCTGTTGCAGGTGCACGCATCAAGCCTCAATCGCGATCACGAGCCCCTACCCTCGCGACCGCAATGAAGCACCTGTACTCCTATTCTTCGTGATCGCGTGATCGCCTGTCGCGATCGCGATGAAGTCTCTTCCCCGTTGTTCTTCAGAACTGCATGGCTAGCCTTTGTGATCGCGATGGTCTAGCCAGTGTGGCCTTCGCGAACGCAAGGGGTCCCTTCGCTATCACGATGAAGGACCCCTGAGAAGTATATAAGTTTTTCAACTTCGTCTTTTTTACTCCAAAACCGAATTCTCCATTATTGTGAGATATAAACTAGTCTAAGCACTGTAATTCTTCAATTCTTGGTGTTGGGGTGCATATTATGGCCTTGATCGTTCCTCCATCGTTGTTGGTAAGTCTTCTTCCCCAAAGCTCCATTCTTTTGCATTGATAGCCAACTCCATTGTTGTGAATTCTTGGAGCTCAAAAATTCATTGTAGATTTTGTTCTCGTGTGAAGTTGCATTCTCCATGGACTCGTTCAATTCATAGTTCTTGGCGTAATTCCCTCAATTTGGTAGGTGATCCTTGCCTTTTTCCGGTTTCATTTTCTTATTTCTCCAATATTGGTTTCTCAACTTTAGGGGCTGTTTTAGCCCGAAATTGTGGCCCAAATTCCTTGATTTTCTGGGCGTGCACTCCCATGGTCTTGGTGATCATGTGAGTTTTTGTTTTCAGTTTTGGGTGGTGGGGCCTATGGATCCAGCGGTGACCTCAATTTTAGAATTATGGGTATCGTTAGACTCGTCTTAATGTATTACTTATGTTTTTGATAGTTTGATTATCATTCGGGATTTCTCATAGCAATTCGGGTTTGGATATTGTTGTCCCAGCAGCTTATCATCGGATGACAGGTGGGTTACGGTTAAAACCCTTTAGACTTTGCATATATAGGATAAAATTGTACGAATGTGCATCCTTGGGTTGAGTTTATTAGGTTGGTACCACAAACCTCGACCGCTTATTCATGTCTGATTACTTTTCTTCCTCCGATGTTTGTAGCACTCATTTTATACGCTTTATTCACCTTTGTGGTCCTGTGTGGCCTTATATAGACTTTGGAACATAGTTGCTGGGATATTGGGAATGTACATGAGTCCCGAGCATCGTTATTACTATTATAGAGCTGGTTATTTGTGTTGTAGAACGATTGGAGCTTGTGCAAGGCCGATAGGTTTATTGTGAGTCATTGGGCTATTGATAGTGATTGAGCATGCCATCATCATGCATATAAAAGGATTTTCTTCATGATTTTACTGCGGTTTTGGCTTTGGGCCTTCTATTGATGATTTCTAAACCTTGCATGGCCCATGGGGCCTATTTTGGTAAATTTGATTATGATTGGTTTGGTATCATCTTAATGGATCTTCTTGGGGTAAGAAAGGTTAAAAGGAAGATTGTTACATTTTCCTATTATATGTTAGACCCGGTTTGACCGAGGTGCTAGATTTACTTTATCATGGATGAGAAATGATATTAGACTCGGTAAAGCCGAGCATCAAACTTGATTTTTCATCTATTTTAGACTTGGTTATGCCCGAGCACCATTGAAGGGGGTTTATGAGTCTTATTTCACTGATTTAGACCTGAATAGAATTCAGGCATGCATTTGGAGCATTTGAGTACTAGTTTGGATCTAGTGGCACTCCAAACTGATATTTGAGGTTAGAGTGTAGTATGTGGTCTACAAGTAGACCTCCATGGACCTTGTCATTCTGTACCAAGTGCTACGGGAAAAAGGGTGATCGGGGGTAGGGGTGTACGACAAAGTAGATGTACTCGGGAGAAGTCCTTCCATAGATCATGCCTTTATTGGACCATTGGGGCACTAGAGGGGGTAACATACTGACACTGTGGTTACACTTAGTCTGGAATATCGTATCATATCATTCATTTGTGTACAAGAGAGGACGAGGTAGACCGAAAAAGTATTGGGGAGAGGTGATTCGGCAGGACATGGCGCAGTTGCAGCTTACCGAGGACATGACCCTAGATAGGAAGGTGTGGAGGACGCGGATTAGGGTAGAAGAGTAGTAGGTAGAAGTGTGTGTAGGCTAGTAGGAAGAAGTGTTTTTCCTTATTGTCCCGACTAGTAATCGTAGGGCTATGCTTATAGTTTCTTGTTCTTGGATTCCTCGTGGTAGTATTTGGTGGCAGTGCTCTGTTTCTGTCTGTTGTTTGTTACTACATACTACTTCCTATCGTATCTTGTAGTTTTATCTTGTATTTTTACCCTGTATCATTGTTACGTCCTTTTTAGCCTATTTTTAAACTGTCTTGTCTTGAGCCGGGGGTCTATCGGAAACAGCCTCTCTACCTCACCTCTGAGGTAGTGGTATGGACTGCGTACACTCTACCCTCTCCAGACCCCACGCTGTGGGAATACACTGGGTATGTTGTTGTTGTTGTTGTCGTATCATTCATTTGTGTGAGGTTCCACCCTTATTTGCTATTTTTTGAGTGTATGCTCTGGTTGTATGGGCGACTGGAGGGTTTGTTTTCACTTGATTGCGTTCCTCGGTTGTATGGGCGGTCGAGGGACTGTAGGTAGATGCATGTTACTTTATTGCTATATTACACCCTATCATAGTTATATATATGTGAAATTGGATACTGAGAGGTTTTTAGTTTTTGCATTGAGTTTGGTATGATTAAGTTGGTTATTTATTCCTCTTTTCCCGAGAATGCCTATCTTTAGTCTCCTCCTCCCTTCCCTTGTACTTGAGGTTACCGGTGTACCGCTCCCTTCTAAACTTACTATATACTATTATTTCAAGAATCCTAGGTGCGCCATTTCTTACTTTAACCTGTGCCTGCTGTGTGTATGTATTCGACTAGCTAGCCTTTTATGCTGCTTTCTGCTATCTTCCCTCTTGGCTAGTTCCGTGTACTTATCTGTTTACTTCTATGACTATCTATTTTCTATTGTGTTCATTACTCCTCTTTTATCTTATATGTGCCTAGTCGGCCTATGATACCTACTGGGTACTAGTTGCTTTGCAATTGGTGCTCATACTACACTACGCATCTTTTGGTACAGATCCTTGTGTGGGGCATCACCGCTAGATTTTTGTGAGTCGTGCTTGGAGATTTTGGACTATCAAGACTGAGGGTGAGATCATGGCGACCGGAGCTTAGCTTTTAGTTTATCTTTTGCTTTATGTACTCTATTACTACTCGGAGACATTTGTGTATATATTATTTTGGATACTTGATAAGTTGGTATTCTGCCTGCTTATTTAGCTTCTAATCTTATGCTTTTGCTAGTATGAAGTGGATAAATAGTGCATTTTGACACAAATTACTTCTATTTTGCATATTTATATGTTTCAGAAGTGTTCGGGAAAGATTCAAGTGAAAACAAGTAAAAATGGAGCAAAAAGGGAGTTGTTGGGCACTGGCATCAAATTGGCCATCACAACCGCGAGAGTGAGTCACGCGATCATGATGCATTGGCAGAACTCTAAGCCACACAATCGCGAGTGTAGAGTCACACGACCGCATGGAAGGAAATTATAGAGCCTCGCGATCGCGAAGTTCATGCACGCGATCACAATGAAGGTGTTATCAACTGCTGGACAAATTTGGAAATTCCCATTTTTGGAAACCCCAATTTCCATAAAACTCTTCCCAACCTATTGGGAATACATCTTTTGCTATTCTCACAACTTTTGGCAAGCTTGGAGAGCAAGTTCATCAACCAACACCATTGGAGTGATGATTTGGATGCTCTTTATTGTAAAATCCTTAGTTTCCATTCTTCAACTCTTGTTCTTAATTGCTAATATATTGGTGTAATTGTTAACTTGATATTTGAGTTTGTATTAGAGATAATACTTGTTTGGGTATTGAATTCATATATAGATTTTGCTCTTGTTTGATTATTTGGGTCTATTGAATCCTCCATTGCTTGAATTTATAGTCAATGGTTGCAAACATTGACTTAGCTTTCTAATTTGGATTTTTGCTTGAGAAACGATTTACCTAAATTTGGTAAGATTCAATAGTGGGGATTTGGGGTTTTCACCCTAGACCAAGGTTAGAGATAGTTTTGGTTGCTAGAAACTACCATCTAAGAGTTGGGGTTAGAGATAACCCAACTGACGTAAGTTAAATTGGTTGGTTATTGCTTACTCGAGGTGGTTCGAGAGAACGCACGAGATATATGCTTGATTGGTCAAAAGATGGTTAGGCATACCCTTGACCAAGACTACCCACGTGTTAATCGGGTACAAGTCTTGTGAATTGAATTCCCATTCCCAAGTCTCCCTTGTTGTCCTTGCTTGGCGAAAGCAAGGTGAAATCCATTGATCAATCTATTCTTTATTTGATTTTCTTTTATCTTTAGTTTTAGTCTAAACCCCCCCTTATAGATATCTTTTCCCTTTTGTTAATTGAACTTCAATAAGTTGCTAATCATGTCCCAATATGTTGCTTTACATGCCTATATCATTGTTTGACAATTTTGTTCCTTGTGTAGGTACTTTATGCTTGAAATTGGCCAAAATTGAACATGAAAATGCCAACCAAGTGGCCGACAAAGAGTAGTTTGACCAAGGAACCTTCATCTCTCTCAAGTGCTCCCAACTATATGACCTTCTTTTGACAAAGCCAATCACGAGGGACTGAGGTATTATGTTGGCTAGATTGGAGGAGAAATGGGCCGACTTCCATGGAAAGTTGGTTGCTAGTGGGTGGTTATGTTTCACCACTGAGCCTATCAAGGCAAACTTTGCCGTAGTCTGTGAATTTTATGCTAATGCGGCTGAGACGGACTTCGCCAATGACTTAGTTGTGATGGTTCGGGGAAAGTTTGTTCATTTTAATACGGAGTTGATCAATGGATACTACCACCTCCCGAGTGTCAATAATGCCACATACAAAGCCCAAGCTACATAAATAGGGGATAATTGGTTTGTAGAGCACTTACATGATGGCAGAGTCCCGCAATGGATAGCGTTGAATACAAGGATTGAGTCCTCCGAGTTTAACCTTGAAGCCCACACTTGGCTTTCAATCATTTGTGCCTGAGTTATGCCTTCCAAGAATGAATCTGATGTGACCACTGATAAAACAAAGGTTATTTGTTCTATGACGGGGGTTCTTCCAGTGAATATGGGGCACTAATTGATTGTGCTAGAAATTCAACAAGTAGTGCTCGAGGTAACAAGACTCTACTCTTCCCTTCATTGATCACTCATTTATGCTATGAAGCCGGGGTTGCAAAGAGGGATGGTAAAAATGAGAGAAAGCCGGAAAAATTGATTCACCCTCTGAAGAAGAGAGGCCCCATGCAAGCATCGAAGAAGAGAAAGATAGACGTGGATTCACTATCATTCGGTCTATTTTCTGAGTCTATCAAGGCACATGAGTCAGTTGCTACTGTTGAGACTATTGGTCCTCTCAAAATTGGGCATTCGACAGTCTGCCACATCTCCAGCCAGGTCTATGGCATGGATGCCCATCTTCGTTAGATTGTAGCAGGCTTACCTTCAGGTCCAGGTGAGACTTCCACCACACCAGCATCAGGGCTTCCACCCTTCACTACTCCCAGTGGACCTACACTAGCTAGTATTGCGAGCTAGCAGCACATCAAGGAGAGGTTTTCTAAGGTGGAAAGGTGACAGAAAAAGTAGAGGGACCATGATAGAAAGCAAAGCAAGTTCCTCACAAAGATGATAAGAACTCTGAGGAAGCTATGTTGGTCTGACTGAGGATGATGTTGATGAGGGAGACTGGGTCCTTTCTTGACCTAACAGTTCTAGTTCAGAGTGATACACCCTTCAGGGAGCCCCTTCAAACTCTTCTCTGATTTTGTTGCAGTGAGGGCACTGCACGTTGTTAGTTTGGGGTGGCTGGCACTCTATCTAGCATGTTGTTTTATTTTGGATATTACTCCCTTATCGAGATTGTTTTCTTTTTATTGTTGGATATTGATGTGCCTTTGTCGGGCTTGTTTTTGTTAAATTTGCCCTCATCGGGTTTGTTTGTTAATATGTATGGAGTTGATGGTTTTGGTTGTTAGTTTCTTTTCTTGTAGCTTCTTTGTTTTTTTTAGTAGGTGCGTTGGATGTTTTGGAGCCAGGGGAAGTCTGAGTACCCGTTAGGCCAGATAGAGCTTGTCAGAGCTGGGAAGACAGAATCATACATATTGATGTGCGAGCCACACGAGCTTCGCACATGCCCACTATTGGCACATGCGTTGCACGTGCAACCCGCACTTTGGCATATGCGAATCACATGTGCCTACTGATTGTTATGGTTGGGTTGATCCACTTTGTGTAGCCATATCGATTTAGATAGATGAATTGGCCCAATGATAGACTGAGTGACGTCATTCTTAAGGGTAAATCATCATCTTTTGAGGTTTTGGTTCCGATTGACTTGTTTGGTACTAATGAAGTAGTCTTGCATGTTAAATGAAATAGGAATACCCTTCCAAAAAATTTGTGAAAAGTGCATGGCGAAGATTAATGTTGTGACAACCCCTTTAATCTTTTTGTGACTCTTAGCTCATTAGTGGTGATAATATAGAATGGCTCCTCTTGGTTCTTATTTAGGAAGTTAAAATTGATCCTTCTTGAATAATTCTCATGTCATGTGTGGTGAGCTTTAGTTGAATAATTCTCGTGCATACGTGTCATCTAGAACTTGCCTCGAATGTGATTCAAGGCAAAATTATAGGTGTAACCGAGCTTGGAAAATGACCTTAGGCCCTTTTTGATAGCCACTTCACCGAAAAAACTTCCCATGACATCAACCCTAGTGAGCCCCGTTTGAGCTTGTGACCATTCTTTGGCACCTTGTTTACACCTTGACCTTTTTGGAACCTCTATCTTGGCACCCATCTTCCCTAATTGCTTGAAAATGAAATGTAGGCTAAAATCCTAAGTTTGGGGGGAAACAAAATATAACATAGGCAAATGCCTAAGTTTGGTGGTGCATGTGATCAAATAAGGAGAAGAAAAGAAGCGCACTTCAAGTGCAAGGTAGCACCTTAATTTTGAATTGAAAATTGCTCTAAAAGATCAATCCAATGAGCAAATTGAAAATAAAAAATAGGTGCTACCAAGTGAAGGTGACATAAGGAGTTGAATGATCATGAGTTAAAAAGGAGAATCTTAGGTTGTGTGAGAGAGAAATAAGGTGAAGTAGAAATTGAAAACGTGAGCAGTGTTCAAAATAAGAATAAAGAGAACTAGGGAGTTGTAGTCACTTGAACCAAATGAGATTCTCACCTTAACCCTAGTCAACATCATAACCTGCAAGTCCTTTGTGATTCCGAGCTTAGCTACCTTACATTAGTGGCGATTTACATGAAGGGCAAGCCTATGGTTCGACGTGTGTGCACTTGAACTTCCTTGTGAGTGTGAGTGTTTGTATTTTTCCCTTGTGATTGTCTTTGTACATAATGTGTTTTTGGGACTTTCTTTCTTATGAGGGAATGCCAGTTAGAATAGTTTGTGACATTGACAAAACTCCGAAAAATGAATCAAAGGAGCATGACTTGGTAAGCTAGTGGTTTGGGTCACATCTTGAGGATTGGATGTCGTCACTTGCTTGTTCTTATTTTGCCATTGCATAATTCAATTGTATTTTGAATTGAAGGAAATGTTTAGAGTAAGTTATCATGTGATTGAATAATAGTTAGTACCAACCGAAGTCATGCTTGGTGCTTCAAATGGGTTTCCCTTGGATTGTGGTATTGTCATTTGCACTTGTGTTGTATGCCTCTTGAGTAAAAACTTTTAAGTTACTTGAGGACAAGCAATAGTTCAAGTTTGGGGGTTTGATAAGTTGGTATTCTACCTACTTATTTAGCTTCTAATCTTATGCTTTTGCTAGTATGAAGTGGATAAATAGTGCAATTTGACACGAATTACTTCTATTTTGATGATTTCTGTGTTTTAGAAGTGTTCGGGAAAGATTCAAGTGAAAACAAGTCAAATGGAGCAAAAAGGGAGCTGTTGGGCACTTGCATCAAATTGGACATCGCAACCGCGAGAGTGAGTCACGCGATCGTGATGCATTGGCAAAACTCAAAGACACATGACCGCGAGTGTGGAGTCACGCGACCGCATGGAAGGAAATTGTAGAGCCTCGAGATCGTGAAGGTCATGCACGCAATCGTGATGAAGGTTTC
Source organism: Jaltomata sinuosa (assembly GCA_003996215.1). Taxonomy (NCBI): domain Eukaryota; kingdom Viridiplantae; phylum Streptophyta; class Magnoliopsida; order Solanales; family Solanaceae; genus Jaltomata; species Jaltomata sinuosa. The sequence goes on from QJPP01007377.1 coordinate 115,722, forward strand.
ATCAGCTGCAGGACAGATTTGGAAATTCCCATTTTTGGAAACCCCAATTGCCATAAACCTCTTCCTAGCCAATTGGGAACACATCTTTGGCTATTCTCACAACTTTTTGCAAGCTTGGAGAGAAAGTTCATCAACCAACACCATAGGAGTGAAGAATTGGATGCTCTTTATTGTAAAATCCTTAGTTCCCATTCTTCAAATCTTGTTCTTAATTGTTATTTTATTTGTGTAATTGTTGACTTGAGATTTGGGTTTGTATTAGAGATAATACTTGTTTGGGTATTGAATTTATATACAGATTTTGCTCTTGTTTGATTATTTGGGTCTATTGAATTCTCCATTGCTTGAATTTATAGTTAATGGTTGCAAACATTGACTTAGATTTCTAATTTGTGTTTTTGCTTGAGAAAGGATTTCCTTAAATTCGGGAAGATTCATTAGTGGGGATTTGGGGTTTTCACTCTAGACCAAGGCTAGAGATAATTTGGTTACCGCAAATTCCCATCTAAGAGTTGAGGTTAGAGATAACCCAACTCACCCAAGTTAAATTGGTTAGTTATTACTTACTCGTGGTGGTTCGAGAGAACACACGAGATATATGCTTGATTGGTCAAAAGACGGTTACGCATACCCTTGGCCAAGACTACCCACGTGTTAATCGGGTGCAAGTCTTGTGAATTGAATTCCCATTCCCAAGTCTTCGTTGTTGTCCTTGCTTGGCGAAAGAAAGTTGAAAGCCATTGATCAATCTATCCTTTATTTGATTTTCTTTTATCTTTAGTTTTAGTCTAAAACCCCCCTATATAGATATCTTTTCCCTTTTGTTAATTAAACTTCAACGAGTTTCTTAGATTCTCTATTAGCTCGATCGCTACTTCATTCCCTTGGGTACGACCCCAACACTCATTGGGAATTATAAAATTTGTTTTGCTCTAACGATCGCCGTGACCTCTAACTTGGGGAGAAGGATTTGAGCGTTATCAATACTTCATACTCCTTATATGTAGTTCTGGATCTATACTATGATACCAGGTTTTGGGTTTGGTTTAGCTTCCGCCTATGTATGTATATATTCCTGTTATCTATTTTCTTCATCTTGTTCCCTTGCTTCCGATTATTAAACTGTTCTTCCGCTTAAATTGTTAGATAGTAGCCCGTTACTGACCGTTCTGAGATACGGGGATTGGTTCTCCTACATGGGGGTTGTGGGTGCCATCGTGACTGAGAAATCAGGTTATGATAGCTTGGTATCAAAGCTCCAGGTTTACCGGTGTCATCAATATAGAAGCCAATGTCTTGTAGAGTCCGCAGATCAGGGCGGAGATGTTCGTAGTCAATCTTCGAGAGGCTATAGTGATATCAAAGAAATGGACTTTTCTTGTTTTTATCTCGTGCATAGTATCCTTGAAAGTTTCTGGAAATCTCACTTATTCGGGTTTACTCTTCTGTAGATGGTTTGTATGAGATCTTCAGCTTCTGGCAGAGAAGAGCCTTCGACCCCTACACTTCCGACTCCAGCTAAGGTCCGGGGTGGTCGCAAGGGTAGGGCTAGAGGTCATCCCAGAGAAGCAACACCTACTTGTGTTTCTAGGGTTGAGATAGAGCTAAAGTTTATTCTAGAGATGCAGCATGCGGACCCAGGGACAACCTAGGGACCACTAGCACTAGTACTAGATCTGGCACCAGTTTCTGTGTCATCCCAGCTCAGTCTTAATATATTCGGGGTTTACTACTTCAGTTATTGGGTATGATAGGGGAGAGACCTTTTGAGGTTGAACAAATATCGTCTTAGGGGGAAGCCTTGGGTGTTCAGAGTTCAGGAGCGCAGCCTGCTACTGCGGATCCCCGTGTTGAGGTTATTCCAGTTCCAGCATTTACACAGCCTCTTGCTCCTCACCCAGCTATGACAAATGGGGAGCTGAAGGCCTTCAGTAGATTTCTGAGATTGAAACTACCGAGATTCGTTAGTACATCTGGTCAGGACCCACATGACTTCATCACTACCTGTGAAGAGATGTTAAACCATCTGGGCTTTCTAGAGACTCACAGGGTTAGATATACTACGTATCATCTAAAGGGTCCATCAAAGTTATGGTGGAGGGCACAGGCTGTTTGCAGACCTTTTACATTACCTCTGATGCCTTGGTCTGAGTTTTATGAGGCCTTTATGGCCAAGTTCTTACCTCAAAGTGATCATGAGCTTCACCGGGAGAAGTTTACCAGGCTTATGCAGGGATCTATGTCTGTATCTAAGTTTAAGACCTGTTTCCATTAGCTTGCTCCATTTGGAGCTATGATAATTCATACTGAGCTGAACAGGATTCGCAGGTTTTCTTGGGGATTGTGGACAGAGCTTAGATAGCCAGATGATATATTAGTTTCAAGAGGTCGGTCATTTTAGGCTATTTCAGACTATGATCGTACTGTGGAGGACTTGCATCGACCTGATCAGGGGGCTAGAGATAAGAGGCCTCATTATTAGGGTGGCTACAGTGGTTCCAGACAGGGTGGTAGAGGTTCAATCTAATTGAGTCAGGGTTATCACCCACACTAGCACCAGGGTCAGTCCAGCCGACCGGTTCAGGCCTCACTTCAGACATCTGGTAGTTCTCAGTTCGAGTAGGGTCAGTCTTCGAGGGGTGTAGCCTCTGGGGCATCAAGCTGTGGTGGCCATTCAGGTTCTGCTGGTCCGTCTCGACAGTATAGGCCATCAGGGCCTTGTTATGAGTGTGGTGTTGTTGGCTATTATTCTAGAAATTTCCCCTAGCGGGGTACAGTTCAGTAACCCGCTCAGCTAGCCGAGCCTTTGCGAGCAGTTCAGCCTTCGGCCAGAGGGGGCGATGGTCAGGCTAGAGGTGGTGCCCCACTTGGTGGAGAAGGTGGTAGGGATGGTTGTCGGGCAGGTGGAGGTCATCGTCAATTTTATGCAGTCCCTGGGAGACCGGAGGCAGAGGCCTCGAATGGTGTGATTATAGGTATGATTTTTGTGTGCCATAAGTCTGCTATGGCTTTGTTTGATCCTGGATCTACTTGTTTGTATGTATTTTCTGACTTCCTGACTTGTTTGGGGTTGGCTAGCGAGTCGTTATCTGTTCCTGTTTCTGTTTTGACCCCAGTAGGAGATTCTTTAGTAGTGGATCGGATTGTGAGATCTTGCATGATATTTGTGGGTGATTTGGAGACTTGGGGTGATTTGGTGATACTTGATATGTTAGATTTTGATGTGATACTGGGCATGGACTGATTATCCCCTCACTGGTCCCAGCAAGTCATAAATGACTTGGGGCTGCTACAGGCGAGCTCTAACAATACAAGAAAGGCGAAAGAAAGAGAATGACCAGAAGGGTCATTACATTATCCACTACTAAAAAGGACTTTTGTCCCCGAAAGTCAAGAAAGAATGGAAGAGCAAATACTTAACACTACAGGTCCAAAGCCCGCACTACTCTCTCCGACAACCCGGGTAGGCTCATCGACCGGATGGAACCCAACAAAATGAAACCACGAAAGAAATCAAGTTCAAACTCCTTACTAGCCAAGCTAGATTTCCAACTTAATCTCCAATACTCCAAAGATCTTCCAACCCAAACTGGACCTAAGAAATCTCCACCAAAGAGCACTGACACAAGACCAAAACCATGGAACTAAGGCGATCAACACACATAACTCGAATCCTCGAAACCACAACCAAGTTCACCCATAAGCCATCAGCTCAGACTCTAACTCATGAACTCGCTGATCCGAAAAACTCTTTTTCTTAACCGGATCCTTTTGCACCACAAACAGGAAGCATTATATAAGTCGAACACTCAAATCACCCCTGAAATATCACCTAAAACACCAAAGATCCATGTTCCCGCTTATACTTTACCACGAATAAAGTCACCCCTTTCTACTCAGATTGAATCCAAATTAAGCTATGACTTACTATCCCTTGACCTCCAATAAACTAACCCAAAGCGCATCCTCGAAAGCTGTAGTAGTTTTACCCCGACTGACCACCAACCAAAGGACGACCACTTTTGCTAACACCTACCTCACCATGAACTCATCTGGACCAACTGACTTAAATAACCATCTGAACTCGACTGAAGCTTGCACACCAGGGTTGCAAATGGCATGCAGGAACACCTTGTGCTTATGGAAAACCTTTTGACTATAGAATGAACCCAAATCTACTGAACCGCACCAAGTCTGAAACAACGATAATAGAATGAACCAGGGAAATCTACCCAAATGACCCAAACCAAAACCAAGAACTTTCAAGGAGTGTGGTAAGCCTACCACGAGTTCTGTAACCACCAAATAGCTCTAAACACTTTGAAATATTATTGCTGCTCCAAACAATCGAACACTATATGAATTCTAAAATCACCTTACTAGTCTAAACTCAGAAAGAAGTCGACCACGCTGCGAATATCAAGTCAAAACACCCCGTAGGCAAGGAAAGGGTTCCTGAAGTTCAAGGCCGCCATCTAGCTATAGAAATTTGCATAACATATCAATTCACCCCTTTGGCTCAGATCAACTATTTTACTGCATATGCACACCATCCACCAACTCTGATTCATACAACATCTCGAACTTCTAGTCCATACTGGCCGAGTCTAACCAACAATGGAACCCCATATAACAGACAACCCTTGAAGAACTAACTAATTAAGCTTTTAGACCCTCGAAATGCAAAGGAGACCACCAACCTAAAAGTATCATTAGAACCCATAATAGCCTCTCTTATCTCAACCCGCACAATCTAATCACACATAATACACTACCACTGAATCTCGAACTTACGCCACTGAGTATGTCCAGCCTAGCTTAAGTGTAAGCCAAGGACTAGGTGTCAAAGGCCAGCTGTCACTCCATAACTGCAATAGGGAAGCTAAAATTTCCAAACTCATTGCCATACAACTCAAGAAGCTGCAACCAAAAAGAACAAACCATGAACCATTTGGAGTAGTTTGCTAGCCCACGATTCTGGAACCCAATACTAATTGGAAAATAATACCTTTGTCGAGCATCTGCGTAGATCCATGCACTATCGACGAACACTTGGGAACTGGAGTCATCTAAACTCTGAACATACCATTTTGCCAAACCATAACTGCTACTGAAACCTCAAACCAATTAATGGGAGAAGCCACTGCAAATTGGAATTTAGTCGAAGCAAGTCACCAACACACAAGCCAAAGCAACCTCAGACGCCACTTCAGTCAGCTACGAGAGAATATATACACATGAGGGGCCATCACCCTCCTGTGAAAACCCAACAAAACTATTTCCAAGGAAACAACAACCTAACAAGCTCTCTCTCGAATACAACCTGGAGCTATTCCCTTAGCTCCCACAACTCCTACCGGCAATACTTGATACGACAGAACGAGGGTAGACCAAAGGCCTAACTAAATAACAAAAAAAGATATAATAAAAAATCCAACCACAGAGGCACAATTCCACAGTCAACCTCAACCACGATGCTACAATCAACACTTAACCAGAACTGCTATAGCCAAACACTCGATTACAATGCCACAATCAAACTCAATTCTATCAACTAAACCTAGGGAGGGCAGAATGAAACTCATCTAGGCTTAGAACAGAAGGAACCACGAAAGCAAACCATACCTGCTAACTTACCAAACCCAACACTAAGGAAGGTCGATTCAGATCACCAGAGAAAAGCAAAACTGACCAATGCTCACCAGCATACCTAACACTACTCGACTTAGGACATGAGATCAAACTCTGGCACTAACACCGGGATCACACCAAACAAGTTCAAGGACCTTTAGCCACGATAGATAACGGCCTATGCAACAACCATCTAGGACTGCCAGAAAGTAAGACCCAAACCAAGCCTAGAACCATAACAAACAGGAAGCGAGCTTAACAAAACCTACCTACGAGCTACAACCTCAGTAAAACACCTCTCAAAGAGAACTCCCTCCATCTACTACTAAGGAATAACAACTAGCAACATAACACATAAACACTACAACTCAGGTAGTCAAACAACAAAACAAGTAGCAGGTAGACATATAAACAAATAAATGATAGAAGGGAGGGAATCCCATCACAAATAGTACTATTATAAGTCGAAGGTAATAGGAGCCTTACCTGGAGTAACGATATCAGGAACCTCTATCTCGGGCCCACTAAGAGGGGCATCAGACTAACGGGGTCTAACTCTGGACAAAGTAGTCAAAGCTGGAGGCTCAACTATCCTTCACTGGGGAAAAGCTCTATAATGGTGACCAATCTCTCCACAATCATAACAAACAGGCTAACTGGGATACACGATTGTAGGGCAATTTCTAGCAAAGTGCCCATGTTCACCCCACCGACAACAAACTTTACCTGAACCACTGGCCCGAAAGCCACCCTAACCACCTAGGTACCACCCTTACTACCCTGCACTCCACTTTTAGACAGTGGTACTGAAGTCCTGGGAGATAACACCTGCTGACCCTGTTTACTGTAAGGTGGGATAATGGAACAATCCTTAGTAAAGTGTCCACGACCACCATACTAAAAACAACTCCCACTGGGTACATACGGGTGAAGAGATCTCACCGAACCTGATCGGCCACCACAGCCTATACAACTTAAAAGTGAACCTCAAAGAAACTGACTTGTACCATGAATGCTAAGCTCAACATGCCTTATACACCCATCCTCTAAAACTTATGGAGTAACTAAAATTGGCCTGGTAGACAAGAAGCAATGGAATTAATCTCTAGAAGAGAATCCCCTACCTCGAGTCTAGGAACCTCAGAAACTATCCTAGAAATGATGTCTCTTAACACTACCCCTATAAGCCTCACAACATAAACCCTCAATAGCCCAAGCATGATCCACTACCTAAAAGAAGGTCGTACCAATTAAAACTAAATGCTCGGTCGCCAAATGGAGCAGTGAAATCAAACCTCCAACAAAGCTCGGAACCCTATCAAACTCTGAAGGCACAGTCCTAGAAGTACACCTAATTGTCTCGTGAAATCTTGCCTCATAGTCTAACACTAACATACAAGCCTGCTACAGAACTGAGAGCTCAACCCTAACTAGAGCTCCAATCATAAAACCATGTACTAAAATATCAATCGGAGGACTCAGAGTCCTAGCCACGATATCCTATAGAACTAGGGTAGCTGTGAATCCAATCGGAGATTGGGCTGACCCTACACCCCTTATCTGATATGGTAGACTCTCGCTCTAAAGTCCTGACACTGATGGAAGCACTGAAGCAATAGGCACAAAAGCGTCGACACCAACTGTTATCAAACTTTTCTTAGGCATCAGAAAAGGAATGAAACAACCAAAGTTTTATAAGTCAATAGAGGCAGGAGCACACGATAAGGAGCCATAAAGATGAAACTTTTCCTAACAATGCCCTGTAGCCTCCCGTAGATAGGATATGGACATCATCATACTGATCCGTGAGACTTTACTTAGACACTTGCTTCTATAACATGACATTGGTGAATTTGGGGCTCTGATACCAAGTTGTCACGACCTAACTTCTCAGGTCATGATGGCACCTACAACCCCCCCAGTAGGTGAACCAATCCCCGTAGCCTAGAATGATTAGTAATGGGCTACTACCTAACCAATACACACTATAAGTAGAAATAAGCGGAAGCAGAATATAAAGATAGACAAAGCAGAAGCAATAACCAAAATAAATATAAAAAGAAACTACACAAACCCTAAGACTTGGTTTCAACAGTACAGAAGCTTCTAATAGAATACAAGTGCTAGAGGTAACAAAATGATAAGTACAACTGTCTCGGAATATAGAAAGAGTAATAGTACAATAGATGAGATATGGTCAAGTCTCGATCGTCAGGTTCTCACCTTATTCTCGAATATCCAAAAGCTGCACGAGTCTCCAACGCGATCAACGATAAAATCTCAACTAATATCTGCACCAAAAAGATGCAGAAGAGTAGTATAAGCACCAATTTCTAAGCAATGGGTACCTAGTAGGCATCATCAGCTAACTGAGCACATATAAGATATTAAAATAGTAATAAGCAGATAGCAAGGAAATAGTCACGAAAAATAGGGAAGAAGCACAATGAACTAGCAAGAAGATTAGTCAACCAAGGGTTACAAGTATACATGCTAGCACAGAAGATATACATACACAGAAACACAGGTGAAATAAGGAAGAAGGACGCACCTGGGATCCTTACATCAACAGTACATATAAAAAGAGAGTTTAAGGAGATGGGCGATATACCAGTAACCTCAAAATAAAGAGGAAGCAGGAGAGCAATTCAACAATAAAAATAGAATCCATAAACTCACAAAAACATGCTTAAGAAATCAATATCAAGACAAGAATAGACAAATAACATTCCCTCCAGTATAAACCTAGGATGGAATAACTGAACCACAAGCACCAGATCTGCTGATGAAAAACCATGACAAGGAATAGAACTCAATACCCGACAACTGCTCAGAAGACTACACAATCAGAGCCTCAATAATATAAGACTCACTAGCCCCTCAATACTCAAAGTCCAAAAACTCGAAGCCTCAACAGGCTAAAATTCTCTAATCCACCAAGAATCAAAAGCAATAAAAATCACTATAAGCGGACAGGAATAATATAATCTACCTATAGTCCCAATGGATGCCCATATAACTAAGGAACATAATCAAGTAAAAACAAACCATTTCACCTCCCATACAATCGGAGAATACATTGAACACACAGCAAAAAAGGGTGGAATCAGAGTGAAATATGCATGATGATATGATATGATGAATTTGGGACCAGTTGTGATTGCAGTGCCATTTATTACCCCCTCTGGTGTCCCAAAGGCCCCAATAGAGGTAAGATACATGGAAGGACCTGCCCGAGTACCTCTCCTATGCCATACACCCCTTTCTCTGGTCATGGTCGGCCCATAGAACTTGGTTCAGAATGGTAGGGTCCATGGAGGTCTACTCGTAGACCACATACTAACACAAAACTCAATATATCTCAACAATTGGGATCTCGTAGTACGTGCTTAAATTCAATCCGATTCTAAATCAGTAGTCAAATCTCAGTAACTCTTATAAAGGGTACCCGGAGTATTTTCAGGTCTAAATCAGAAATCAAGTGTCAAAATCCCTAAACAAGGTGCCCAACTCGTATCCGGGTCTAAATCCATAGAAAATAATGTCTAGTGCTATGGCCCAACCAAGCCTAGTATCAAAATGAAAACCAGTAATCAAATCATCATAATATCCTCTCTACTCTGAGAGGTTTCATAAGATCCAGTTCCAAAATCCCTTCGAAGTCATATCCGAAAATGAGCCCTCAGGGCCATCCAACGTTTAGAAAATCATTTATAGTAGGCCCAAAGCCAAATCAGAAGTAAAACATGCAGGGAAAACCTTTTTCATGTATGATATGCTCGCAAATAATAGAGTAGCCCAAAATGGCTCACAAACATTCCTATCAGCCCTGCACAGGCTCAACAGCTCTACAACAGATATAACCAGCCTAGAATAATATCTCTATGCCTGAGACTCATAGAAATTCCCAAATAACCCACCGTCTATGTTCCAGAGTCAAATACAAGGCCACACAGGACCACAAGGGTAATATACAATACTACACAAATACTACAATAAACATATGAAATAAATGGATAGAAAAGACGGCCAAAGTTTGGGGTACCAACCTAATACAACCCACCCAAGAATACTAATTAATGTAGTTATAGCCTATATATGCAGAGTCTAGGTAGGGTAAAGCCATAACCTACCTGTCATCCAATGACTAGCTGCGAGGACGACATCGTGTAAGTTCAAACTACTCCGAGAAGCTCCAAATCGTGAAACTACTATCAACACAATAATGTAGGCATTAATACAAGACTAACGATACCTATAATGCAATGAACATAACCGGGTCGAAATTGAGATCACAAATGGGCCTGTGGGCCCTATAACCCGAAATCAGAAATGAAAAACACATATGTGTTCCTTACCATCTCGGGAGCACATGCTCAAAATTTTAGTGGAAACGGATAGCAATTGGGGCATCAAAACAATCCACTAAGTAAGGAATTAAAGAAGGAATTTACAGAAAAAAATCAAAAGTGAAGGGAGAAATTTGCTTACCACAAGGAGAGGAATCAAGTCAACGGTGTAAATTCCTCGATGTCACGAGCATGCAGTCCCAAAAATAGCTACCAAAACCAAGAATCTCTACAAGCTTTAAGAAGGTCGACAATGAAGGTCAACAATGGAGAATGAGCTCTTTGGGGAAGAAGAAGCTTACCAAAATAGTCAAGGGAGCATGATTTATTGATAATCAAAAGGACTCTCCAAGCTATGAACTGAATATAGCACTTGGTAGAGGATTTAGTGATTAGAGTTGGAAACCATAGAGAAATAAGGCTGGAAAAACAAAGAGGAAGGTTTTATAAGGGCTTGACACAAGTCAGCGCCATCGGCGCTAAAGGAGTGTGATTGCGTTGAAGAGAGCCAAGCGTTGAGGCACCATCGCACTAGCAGGGCACCATCCCACATGCACGTGGACGGGTGCTGGAGCACCATTGCATTGGCACGGCGCCATCGTCACTGATGGCATGCATAGGCTAGCGCGATTGCACTGCTTGGGTGCCATTGGCGCTGAAGGCCCGGCCTGCAATAAAAAATAGCAATTTTTTAAAACTCTATGGGGCATTCTAGGCACAATCAAAACCCGATATTCAAAAAAAAAAATCTAATACAGTGGAAACGATGTTTTGGACTCAATAAAATTAATGAAACTTCCATATGAGGTCGTTTTAGAGGAATGTTGACCCACATCAACACTAGAAAAAACCAACTGAACATCCAAAATGAGCCCGACCCACTCGAGACTTGAACCAATGGTCCCTCTACCCTAAACTCGATGTTTTGTAGCTAACAGTGGTGACGGAATTTCTATTACGGGTAAACTTTTAATGCCAAGTTTCAGGTTAGAAAACTTTTGGGTTTGGGAGTTAGAAATTCTGGGCTAGGCTAGCCTCAGATGGTTTCTGAGAAAGGTATGGTCTAGGATAATTCAGGTAAGGATTTGGTAATCTGTCTTGTAGTGAGATAGTTTTTCCATTACCCAAGACATAGAGGGTTTCGGGGGACTTTTTGGAAGTGAATTCAGGTGAGTAAAACTCCAGGTATTAAGGTTGACGTGAATCGATTATTCCAGATGTCGGGGATTCTATGTGTGTTGTAAAATGGTCAGTTTTTGGTTACTTTAGGACATTCTATTAGCGGTTGACACAGCGCGGTAGCGGCCTCAGCTATAGGGAATAATTTCTGCTATAGCGGAAGTCAACTTTGGTCAGCACTGCCATAACGGTTGGTTCTACTGTAGAGGTGGTTCTATAGCGGTGTATGGACCGCTATAGAAGACTAAGACGGGATTTAATGCAGAAACATCCCCAAAATGTTCAGTTTTCATCAAGAACATTTTTTAGAAGGCCAAGGGCGAGTTTGGGGGAACTTACTTCATTTTTCACCATTTTTCATACTAAAGGTAAGAATTCTACTCTCCTAACTTAGTACTATCTTTCTTAAGTTGTAGAATTGTTAGTGGTAGACTTGGGAAAAGGTTTGGATTGACTTAGAAATGGTAGAATCTGGGGAAAAAGGGGATTCTAGGGCGTAGAAGTTCTTGGGTCTTGATTACTCTTGTTGGGTTATGATCAATTAGCCCTAATTCTCTAAATGTACCCATAAAAATGGTAGACTTAGGTGAATTAATGGTGGAAAATCCTGAGAATGGGTGGAATGATCATTGTTTAGCATGGGGTTTGGCATTTTGCATAATCCGGGTAACTAGTAGGCCATGTGGACTGATTTTAGTATCTTGTAACAATTTTTAGACCAAGAACAAGCAAGAGCTTAAGAAAACAAGAAGGCTCTAGTTCAATAGAGCTTTTGAGTACTTCAAGGTAGGTGATGGTTATTGTTTCCCATTGTGTAATGTGTGTTCATGTACTAATGCTTGGTATTGTATGAGTTGCATGTTTAGGGAATGGCTTGTGAATGTCTAATTGTACTATTATCAGTCTTGTGAAATGAACTAGGTGTTGTTGCTTGTTGGATTACAAGTGTGTTTTGTTCATTGTTTGTTGACTATTAGATTGTGTGACATTCGGTTGGCTCGGGTACCACGCCTGGTACAAGTTACATATTAGTTGGCTCGGGTACCACGCCTGGTATGGGAATAATATCAGTTGGCTCGGGTACTAGGCCTGGTATGGGTTATATATATCAGTTAGCTCGGATACCACGCTTGGTATGGGTTTTATTTATTGCACTGATTGTATTCTGATAGTGGTCCCATGAGTGGACCGGGTTGTATTCTTAAATTGTGATTATTCCATATGGTCCATAAGAGGCCGGGTAATTGTATTTAAATGTAAGGTTGGTCCTTGTGTAGACCAGGGTTGCATGTTTAACACATAGGTAGTGTTAGGGGGATCCTTGGTGGGTCCAGACTAGGTGAAAAGGATATATGTTATTGTCATTGAGTGTTGTCAATGGTTGTTAATTGGTTTCATATGGTTAAAAGCTAAGGAAGAGACTAATAGTATAGTTATACTGTTGGCTTGTTTACATGTTTATTTTGCTTTACTCAGTCTTGGTTTACTGTTCATATCTTGTTTATTGGAGCTAGTCTATGATTCTACGAGTACACGGTGATTGTGTATTGATTCTGCACTTGCTTTTCTTTTTGTGAGTACAGGAAATCTTCCAGCGGCTGACACATGACCTCACTCCTAGTCCCAGGGGTTTTAGATCTCAAGGGTGAGCTGCTTTGGTCGAGCTACCTTATTTTTTTCTTTTTATTGTGGCCCACTTGTTTCAAGCTTAAACTCTGTTTTGATTATGCGGTTCTATTCCCGTATTCTAGACTTGATAGATGTTTTGGTATGATGACCATCAGGTATTAGGGAGACTTTTCTACAGATTTCTATTATTTAGTATGTTGAGATGTTGAATGTTAGTTTATTTATGCAAACTGGTTTTGAACTGTTAAATTTTCTAAGTGTTAGGTCGGTATTGGTTCGCTCACCCAAGGGTTTTGGGTGGATACCACTCACGGCGGTCTGGGTCATCACAAAGATGGTATAAGAGACTAGGTTCATTGATCTCTTTGTACCAAAATGGATCTAGTAGAGTCTTGCGGAATGGTACAGATACGTTTGTACTTTTTTTTGAGGGGCTATAGGACTTTAGGAAAACTCTCTCTTCTTTCTTCCTTCATTCTGTAACTTGATTCCAATTGATATCTGGTGATACAAATTGGAATCTAACTCCTTCACTCTTTGTCAGCAAATGGTCAATACGAGAAACAATGGAGTGAGAGTAGCTGTCCCAGCAGTGGGCCTAGCTATCAGAGGTAGAGGAAGGGGAAGGGGCAGGGGATGAGGTAGAACAGCACCCGCTGGGGGTGGATCTCAAGTAGTTGTAGGTGCACGAGAGGCCACCCTTCTCAACCTTAGGATCAGGTTGAAGAAAAAATTAAGGTTGTTTTTTAGGAGGACGCAGAGCAGGCAGAGGCGGCACCAGTTGGAGGTGCAAGCCTTCCCTCTATCACGCTCGAAGTTTTTCAGCAAGTGTGGAGCATTCTTAGTGGACTGGTTGGTGTGAGAGCCACCCCCTCGGGTAATGCAGATCAGGTTTTGGGCACCCAACCAGCGGGTACAACAGCTCCAAGGATGGATGCGGCATTGGGTACTGATGAGTTCTTTCATCCAATTCTAGGACTAGTTCTGACAGGGAATGAGCACGAGATGCTAACAACATTTCTAAAACTGAAACCTCCTATGTTTCAAGGTACTGAGAAGGAAGATGCTTATGAATTTATCTTGGACTGTTATGAGAGGCTGCATAAGTTGGGCATTGTGCAATAGCATGGGGTTGAGTTTGTCACTTTTTAGATGCCAGGTGATGCTAAGAACTGGTGGAGGTCTCATGTGGAATGTCGGTCATCTATTTTGCCTCCACTGACTTAGATGGAGTTTCATTCTTTCTTCTTAGAGAAGTATGTGCCCCGTAACTTGAGGGATCATAAGAAATATGATTTCTAGCTCTTGAGTAGGGTAACATATTGGTCTCTGCTTATGAGGCCAAGTTTCATGCCTTATCTCATTTTGCTACTTAGTTGTCGGGCACCGAAGAGGAGAGGATTAAGTTGTTTGTTAAAGGTTTGAATACTGAATTGCAAGTGTTTTCCATGCACAAGACCTCGGTAGGGAAGAGCTTCAATGAGGTAACAGACTATGAAAAGAAGTTATAAGGGGCCAGGCAGGTTAAGTAGGCTAAAGTGTTAGCCAAGAAGTCCTGAAACAATGGGAATTATAGTGGTTCATTCTCCAGGGGCCACAATCAGCAGGTGTACTCTACCCATCCTATTCAGTCATCTCTGCCAGCCGCTAAAGGTTGCTGTCCGGGAGCTAATCAACAGTTTTTAGCTCTTAGAGGCCAGGGAGCTTCTTACACATCTACCAGCAGGCCTACTCTTGATGGCGGGTGTTTCCATTGTGGTGATTCTGGACACTCTAAAAGGGAGTTCTCTCACATACAGACAAGTAACTAGACTCAGCAGCAGTCCAAGGCTGTGGTTCCAGTAGGTAGAGGTGGCTATGCTAGAGGTCACCCACAGGATGGGCGAGGTAACTTCCAGGGAGGTCGGGGAAATAGGGGTAATAGCAGCGCAGGCATGGGAGTGGTGCAGCTAGCCAAGAAAGTTGCTCGAATTGATGATCAGGCTCATTGTTATGCTTTTCCAGGGAAGTCTTAGGCTGAGGCATCAGACGCAGTGATCACAAGTACAATTCTAGTTTGTGATAGGATGGTTTTTGTACTTTTTTACCCAGGGTCTACATATTCTTATGTTTCTGTGAAGTTTGCTTTGGGTCTTGATTTGATTTTTGATATCCTTGATTCCCCTATCCATGTTTCCACCCCGGTTGGAGAGTCCATGATTGTGACTCATGTTTATCGTGCATGTACTGTGGTATTTGTGGGATTGCAGACTTGGGTAGATTTCATCATTCTGGATATGGTAGACTTTGATGTTATCTTCGGCATGACCTGGTTGTCTCCTTATCATACAGTATTGAATTGTAATACTAAGATTGTGGCTCTAGAAATTTTGGGTAAGGATAGGCTAGAGTGGGAAAGGGTGTCCAAGACTAAGCCGGCTAAGATAATGTCATTTGTCTGGGCTAAGAAGCTAGTCGATAGAGGTTGTTTGGCTTTCTTGGCTCAACCCTAGGATGATAGTGTGGAGTCCCCATTAATTGGGTCAGTTTCGATTGTTTTGGAGTTTCAGAAGGTGTTTCCGATGGACCTGCCAAGTATGCCTTTTGATAGAGATATTGATTTCTGCATAGACTTGGGGTCAATCACCACCTATTTCCATTCCTCCATATTGTATAGCTTCGGCAGAGTTGAAGGAACTTAAGACTCAGCTACATGAACTCTTAGATAAGGTTTTTATCCATCCCAGTGTTTCACCTTAGGGTGCTCCGGTCATGTTTGTTAAAAAGAAGGATGGTAGTATGCGGATGTGCATAGACTATAGGCAATTGAACAAGGTTACCATCCAGAACAAGTAACTTTTACCCCGTATAAAAGATCTCTTTGACCAGTTGCAGGGTGAATATGTGTTTTCAAAAATTGACTTAAGGTCAGGGTACCATCAGTTAAAGATTAGGCCTGAGGACATCCCTATGGGCATTATGATTTCCTAGTGATCTCGTTTGGGTTGAGCAATGCACCGGCAGCATTCATGAGTTTGATGAATAGGGTATTCAAAGAGGATTCGTTCATCATTGTGTTTATAGATGACATCTTGATCTACTCCAAGAGTAGAGAGAAACATGCTGAGCATCTCCGTATTGTGTTTGATATTTTGAGGCACCAGAAGCTATATGCGAAATTTTCTAACTGTAAATTTTGGTTGACTTCAGTCGCTTACCTTGGGCATTTAGTGTCAGAAAAAGGGGTAATAGTGGATCCTCAAAATATTGAGGCAGTTAAGAGTTGGGTTCGGCCTAGCTCTGTGACTGAGGTGAGGAGTTTTATGGGGCCTGCAGGGAACTACCATAGATTTTTCAAGGATTTTGCATCCATCGCTACTCACTTGACAAGGTTGACTCAGAAAGAGGTATCATTTGTGTGGTACAATAAGTGTGAGGAGAGCTTCCAAAAGCTCAAAACACTTCTTACCACGAATCCCATTCTATCCTTACCGGTGGAAGGTAAGGATTTCATTATTTATTATGATGCTTCACATTCAGGTTTGGGTGCTATGTTAATACAGGATAGGAATGTTATAGCATATGCCTCTAGGCAGTTGAAGCCTTATGAGAAAAACTATCCAACCCACGACTTGGAGTTGGCAGCGATGGTTTTTGCACTGAAGATTTGGAGACACTATGTCTATGGTGTCAAGTGTGAGGTGTTCACTAATTATCACACTCTGCAGTATATTTTTACTCAGAATGACTTGAATCTGAGGCAGAGAAGGTGGATGGAGTTGTTGAAAGATTATGATGTGACCATATAATACCATTCGAGTAAGGCTAATGTGGTAGTAGACGCGTTAAGCCAGAAGACCATCAACATAGGCAGTTTGGCTTATTTGAGGGTGTCCAAATGACCATTGGCAAAGGAGATTGTGGCGTTGGAATCAAAGTTCGTGCAACTGGGTATCTCAAAACAGGGTAGAGTATTGGCCAGTATTCAGGTCAAATCCACATTCATAGAAAAGATAAAGGCCAAACAGTTTCAGGATTTGCAGTTGAGCAAGCTTCAGAGCAATGTAGTATCTGGAGAGTCCGGGGATACCACCTTGGATGCTGATGGGGTAATAAACTTCAGGGTGAGAATTTGTGTTCCTCGGATTGATGGAATAATTTAGAAGGTGTTGGTAGAGGCTCATGGTTTGCGATATAAAATTCATCCGGGCGTAACCAAGATGTACAGGGACTTGAGGCAACTTTATTGGTGGCTTGGGATAAAAAGAGAAATAGCTGAATTTATGTCTAAGTGTCATAATTGTCCATAGGTCAAGTATAAGCATCGAAGGCCTGCAGGACTACTTCAAAGGTGCCCATTCCCGAGTTAAAGTGGGAGAGGATAGCCATGGATTTCATGGTGGGTCTTCCCAGGACTTTGAGAAAGTATGACTCTATTTGGGTCATTGTGGATAGGCTGATCAAGTCAGCTCATTTCATACCAGTCAGGGTGGACTATAATTCATAGCATTTGGCTAAGATCTATGTTAAGGAGATCGTGAGACTTCATAGAGTACCACTGTCCATCATTTTAGACCGGGGTACGCAATTTACCTATAAGTTTTGGGGTAAGTTAAATGAAAAGTTTGGCACTCAACACACATTCTACATAGCATTCCATTCTCATATAGAAAATCAGTCGGAGAGGACAATCTAGGTTTTAGAAGACATGTTCAGAGTATTTGTGATTGACTTTGGGGGTCATTGGGACCAATTTCTACCATTGTGTGAGTTCTCATACAATAATAGCTACCACTACAGTATTAACATGGCACTATTTGAGGCCCTGTATTGGATGGGATATATATCACCCATAGGATGGTTTGAGGCAGGCGATGAGAAGCCTCTGGGCATAGACTTAGTAAAGAAAGCGCAGGAAAAAGTGAGAGGCATTCAGACCAAACTGCTAGCAGCCCATAGCAGGCAGAAGGAGTACGCAGAATGCAAGGTCATAGACATAGACTTCCAGGTTGGTGAACAAGTATTATTGAAAGTGTCACCAATGAAAGGGGTTATGACTTTCGGTAAGAAGGTCAAGCTCAGCCCCTAGTTTATTGGTCCATTCGAGGTTCTCAAAATTGTAGGGCCGGTAGCTTATAGGTTAGCACTGCTGCCCAATTTATCAGGAGTCCATCCAGTTTTCCATGTATCAATGATAAAGTGGTACCATGGGGATGGGGAATACATCATTAAATAGGATGAGATATTACTGGATAGGGATCTTCAGTACGAAGAGGAACTGGTTGCGATTCTCGATCGGGATGCCCAAATGTTAAGGATGAAAGAGATCAAATCTGTGAAATTTCAATGAAAGCATCATCCGATTAAGAAACCACTTAGGGAACTGAGAGAGACATGCGGGACAAGTGCCCTCACTTATTTGAGGATTCAGGTACTACACCTTTTCTTTTTTTATTTCATCTTTTTGAGTTTTGATTGTTCGAGGATGAACAATGGATAAATTGGTATCTGTTGTAATGACCAGGTCCGTCGTTATGGGTAAAATTTTCATTCCAAGTTTTGGGTTAGAAAGCTTTCGGGTTTGGGAATTGAATATTCTGGGCTAGGCTAGTCTCGGACAGTTTCTGAGCAAGGCATAGTCTAGGACAATCCGGGTATGGATTGGGTAATGTGTCTTATAGTGAGCTAGTTTTTCTTTTATCCAGGACATAGAGGGGTCCATGGGACTTTTTAGAAGTGAATTCGGGTGAGTAGAACTCTCGGTATCAAGGTTGACATAAAGGGATTATTTTGGGACATCGGGGATTCAATGTGTGTTATAAAATGGGCACTTTTGGGGGAACTTTATAACCTTCTGTCCCGTTTCAACTGCCATAGCGGTTGACATAGCACGGTAGCAGCCTTCACTATAGCGGAACAATTTTTGCTATAGTGAAAGTCAACTTTTGTCAGCACTGCCGTAGCGGTTGGTTTTGCTATAGCGGCAGTGCTATAGCGGTGTACGGACCGCTATAGTAGACTGAAATGGGATTTAATGCAGAAACTTCCCCAAAATGTTCAGTTTTCATCAAGAACATTTTGGAGGAGGGCAAAGGTGATTTTAGGCGAACTTACTTCATTTTTCACCATTTTTCATCCTAAAGGTAAGGGTTCTACTCCCTTAACTTAGTACTATCTTTGCTACATTGTAGAATTGCTAATGGTGGACTTTGGGAGGTTTGAATTGACCTAGGAATGGTAAAATCTGGGGAAAAAGGGGATTCTAGGGCGTAAAAGTACTTGAGTCTTGATTACTCTTGTTGGGTTATGATCAATTAGCCATAATTTTCTAAATGTACTCGTAAAAATAGTAGACTTAGGTGAATTAATGGTGGGAAAGCTCGAGAATGGGTGGAATGATCATAGTTTGGCCTGTGGTTTGGTATTTTGCATAATCTGGGTAAATAGTAGGCCATGTGGACTGATTTTAGTATCTTATAATGATTTTTAGACCAAGAACAAGCAAGAGCTTCAGAAAACAAGAAGGCTCTGGTTCAATAGAGCTTTTGAGTACTTCAAGGTAGGTGATGGTTATTGTTTCCCATTATGCAATGTGTGTTCATGTACTAATGCTTGGTATTGTATGAGTTGCATGTTTAGGGAATGGCTTGTGAATGTCTAATTGTACTGTTATCAGTCTTGTGAAATGAACTAGGTGTTGTTGCTTGTTGGATTACAAGTGTGTTTTGTTCATTGTTTGTTGACTATTGGATTGTGTGACATTCGGTTGGCTCGGGTACCACGCCTAGTACAAGTTACATATTAGTTGTCTCGGGTACCACACCTGGTACATGTTATATATTAATTAGCTTGGGTACCACACCTGGTAAGATAATAATATCATTTGGCTCGGGTACCACGCCTGGTCCGGGTTATATATATTGGTTGGCTAGGATACTATGCCTGGTATGGGTTTGATTTATTGCATTGATTGTATTCTGACGATGGTCCCATGAGTGGACTAGGTTGTATTTTTAAATTATGATTATTGCATATGGTCCATGAGAGGCGGGGTGATTGTATTTAAATATGAGGTTGGTCTTGGTGTAGGCTGAGGTTGCATGTTTAACACATAGGTAGTGTTAGGGGGATCCTTGGTGGGTCCGGACTAGGTGGAAAGGATATATTTTATTGTCATTGAGTGTTGTCAATGGTTGTTAATTGGTTTTATGTGGTTAAAATCTAGGGAGGAGACTGATAGTCTAGTTATACTATTGACATATTTACATGTTTACTTTGCTTTACTTAGTGTTGGTTTACTGCTCATATATTATTTATTGGAGCTGGCCAATGATCCTACTAGTACATGGTGGTTGTGTATTGATTTTCTTTTTGTGAGTGAAGTCAATATTCTGGCGGCTGACACGCGACCTCACTTGTAGTCCCAGCAGTTTCAGATCTCAAGGGTGAGCTGCTTTGGTTGAGCTACCTTGTTTTCTTCTTTTAGTTGTGGACCACTTGTTTCAAGCTTAAACACTATTTTGCTTTTGGGGTTGCATCCCCGTATTCTAGACTTGGTAGATGTTTTGGTATGATGACCTTTAGGTTCTAGAAATATTTTTCCACAGATTTCTGTTATTTAGTATATTGAGACGTTGAATGTTAGTTCATTTATACAAACTGGTTTTGAGCTATTAGATTTTGCTAAGTGTTGGGTCAGTATTAGTTCGCTCAACCGGGGTGTTTTGGGTGGGTTCCACTCACGACGGTCTGGCCCGTGACATACGGGGTCCCAGATGAGTCCTATGGGTCCACCCTAAGACATTTCTTTTAATCTTCTCCTGCTAATTGTTGTTGCAGGTTCAAGCCTTAGGACTTAATCGTGAACTCAAGAGATGCCATATAATTGCAATGGTCTGCCTCATTAGGCATTGCAACCACGAGGGTCCCTTTACACAATTGTAATGAAGGGCCTGTGGACCCGGTGCCCTTTGTTCTTCGCAATTGTGAAGTTCCTTCTCGCAACCGCGATGAAGCCCCTGCCTCATTGTTCTTTGCGACCCCATGGATAGTCATAGAAACTGCAATAGTCTAGCCATCATGGTCATCACGATCGCATAGGGTCGCTTCGCGATCGCGAAGAAGGACCCCTGGCAGTATAAATACTTCACCTTTTGTTTTCTTCACCCACACCTGGTAAGATAATAATATCATTTGGCTCGGGTACCACGCCTGGTCCGGGTTATATATATTGGTTGGCTAGGATACTATGCCTGGTATGGGTTTGATTTATTGCATTGATTGTATTCTGACGATGGTCCCATGAGTGGACTAGGTTGTATTTTTAAATTATGATTATTGCATATGGTCCATGAGAGGCGGGGTGATTGTATTTAAATATGAGGTTGGTCTTGGTGTTGACTGAGGTTGCATGTTTAACACATAGGTAGTGTTAGGGGGATCCTTGGTGGGTCCAGACTAGGTGGAAAGGATATATTTTATTGTCATTGAGTGTTGTCAATGGTTGTTAATTGGTTTTATGTGGTTAAAATCTAGGGAGGAGACTGATAGTCTAGTTATACTATTGACATATTTACATGTTTACTTTGCTTTACTTAGTGTTGGTTTACTGCTCATATATTATTTATTGGAGCTGGCCAATGATCCTACTAGTACATGGTTGTTGTGTATTGATTTTCTTTTTGTGAGTGAAGTCAATATTCTGGCGGCTGACACGCGACCTCACTTGTAGTCCCAGCAGTTTCAGATCTCAAGGGTGAGCTGCTTTGGTTGAGCTACCTTGTTTTCTTCTTTTAGTTGTGGACCACTTGTTTCAAGCTTAAACACTATTTTGCTTTTGGGGTTGCATCCCCGTATTCTAGACTTGGTAGATGTTTTGGTATGATGACCTTCAGGTTCTAGGAATATTTTTCCACAGATTTCTGTTATTTAGTATATTGAGACGTTGAATGTTAGTTCATTTATACAAACTGGTTTTGAGCTATTAGATTTTGCTAAGTGTTGGGTCAGTATTAGTTCGCTCACCCGGGGTGTTTTGGGTGGGTTCCACTCACGACGGTCTGGCCCGTGACATACGGGGTCCCGGATAAGTCCTATGGGTCCACCCTAAGACATTTCTTTTAATCTTCTCCTGCTAATTGTTGTTGCAGGTTCAAGCTTTAGGACTTAATCGTGAACTCAAGAGATGCCATATAATTGCAATGGTCTGCCTCATTAGGCATTGCAACCACGAGGGTCCCTTTACACAATTGTAATGAAGGGCCTGTGGACCCGGTGCCCTTTGTTCTTCGCAATTGTGAAGTTCCTTCTCGCAACCGCGATGAAGCCCCTGCCTCATTGTTCTTTGCGACCCCATGGATAGTCATAGAAACTGCAATAGTCTAGCCATCATGGTCATCACGATCGCATAGGGTCGCTTCGCGATCGCGAAGAAGGACCCCTGGCAGTATAAATACTTCCCATATTAAGCTCTAAGCTCCCTCTTTCCTATGTGGCTTTTTTTGGGAAGTGTTGGGGTGATTATTCCTTGCCCGTTGTGGGTTCTCCATCGTAATTGTAAGTCTAATTTGTTTAAATTCCATAAATTTCTCTTTCAAATTCCCCTTGATTCCCTCTGTAAATTTAGTTATTGTGGGTTGTTTTGGAGCGCTTTTGACAGTCCAATTCCTCTCAAATTCAGAGCATGTGCTCCTGGGAATGTTGGGAACATTGTTGTGTTTTTCATTTCCAGTTTCAGGTTACGGGGCTCGCTTGTGACCCAAATTTTAACCCAGCTAAACTTTTAGTAATATGGGTATCATCAGTCTTGTTTTAATGCATAGATTACCTTCTTGAAAGTGGGACATTGTTAGGAGCTTCTCAAAGCTGTTCGGTCTTGGTCAACATCATTCCAATAGCTTGTCGTCAGACGACAAGTAGGTTATGGTTTCCTTTTCCTAGACTTCACATATATAGGCTATAACTGTACTTCTTAGCATTTTTGGGTTGGGTTTATTAGTTTGGCACCCCAGGCTATAATGACCCTTCTTCATGCATTTTTACCTTTGTTGTTCTGTTAGAGCTTTCTAGTAGCATCGCCTAAGTCATTTATGGCTTGCTAGGATCGGTAGTTCAATGCCCTGGCTGTTCATTTGGTCTTTATGGTCATTTCCCTATTTTAGAGCCTTAACGTAGGAAATCATTGACTTTAGTCAATATTCTTAGCTAGTATGCTTGAAATCAAATTCTGACAGTTCTGTTAGCTCTGGAACATGGATTGTGGTCTAGTTGGAGTTTTAGTCGGGGCCTGGGAACTTCATGTAAAATTCTATCTCACTTTTTGAAATTTTAGGCTAGTTGGAGTTTGAAGTTTGACTTTGGTAAACTTTTGATTATTGTAGCATCAAGTTTGAAATCTGACGGTTCTATCAGCTCTGGAATGTTGAGTTTGGGTTACGTAGGTGGTTGGTTCAGGTCCCGAGTGGGCTAGACTCATGTTAGGTGTTTAGTTGGTTTTAGTAAGTGTTGACTTGGGTCAACATTCCTCTGAAATGACCGTATGGATGTTTTATTGATTCTGTTGAGTCCGGAACATCGTTTCCACTCTAGTAGTATATTTGGTTTGTGAGTATTGGGTTCTAATTGTGCCTGGAACACCCCATTGATGTTTATATTTCTGCTAGTTTTCTACAGCAGGCATGTCCTCGGCGCCAAGGTAGATCGATCATGCTAGCCTGCCACCCAGCCTTCAGAGCCAATAGCGACCCATTGGCGTGATCGCGCCCATGCGCGTCTGGACCCTATACCGTGATAGCGCTGTGCCAGGGCCAATGGTGCTAGCATGCGGCCAGGCCTATATATTGCCTTTTCCTTGCATTTTCATCCATTTCTCACCTTGTTCTCTAACTCTATAATCATTTCCCTCTCCTAAATTTGGTTCCTTATCAGTTTTTGGCTTTGGGGATTCACCAATTGGTGGTTAATCTTGCTTCCCCTTTGTTTTAGTAAGTCCACTACTTCCACTAATGCTTCTTCTCCATAGCTAAACCTCCATTGTTGTACTTACTTAGCTTGGGGTTTCTTGTGTGGGTTTTTAGCTGCTCGTTGGGTTTATTGTTCGTTGCTCGCATTTTTTATCTCGTTACCCTTACTCCCACTCTCTATGGTACGTTTTTCCCCGCTTTTGGTTCTTAATTTTGTAAGTTTTTTGCATGTTCCCTCTTCTTCTCTGAGTTGTTTTAGCCCTTTTGTTACTCTTTTTCCACTCATTTTAGGAGAATGTCCTCCCGGGAATAATGGGAACACTGTGGTTTTTTTCATTTCCAGCTTTCAATTGTGAGGCCTATGGGTACGCTTGTGACCTGAATTTTAACCCAGCTATACTTTTAGCATTATGGGTACTGTTGGGTTTGTCTTGATGCATAATATATAGTATTGATAGTGTGTTCATGATTTGGGGCTTCTCAGAGCAGTTCGAGCTTAGACAATGTTGTTCCAGCAGCTAGTCATCGGACGATAGGTAGGTTACGGTCTTCCCTACCTTAGACTCTGCGTATATAGGCTATAACTGTATTAACTAGCATCCTTGGGTTGGGTATTCTAGGTTGGCACCCCAGACCTTGTCCATCTCTTCTGTCCATATTATTTCTTATGCTATTTGTAGTACTAGATGTAGTGTTATAATATTACCCTTGTAGCCCCGTGTAGCCTTTGAATACACCTCTGGATTATAGATGGTGGGTTATTTTCTGCGAGTCTCAGACTTTGAGATATTAGGTTTGACTTAATATCTATGTTGTAGAGCTGATTGTGCTTGTGTAGGTGATAACCCTCAAATAAACTCTCCAATGGAGGTGATTGCGATCATCAGAGCAAAATACATTAATATTCCCAACAGATGTCGGGTTCGTACCCACAGAGAACAATCTAGTCGCGATCGAGCTAATAAAGAATAAGAGCAACTTATTGGAGTTCAATGAACAAAAAAGGAAAAGAGACATCAATAGGGAGGTTTTACGAACTAAAACTAGAGATAAAAGAGAATCAAATAAAAGATAGATTGATCAATGATTTTCACTCTGCTCTCAACAAGCAAGGACAACAAGGGGAACTTGGGAATGGGAATTCAAAATAGAAGAAATCTATGTCAATTGCACTATTTTCCACTTTAAGCTAGCAAAAGGATAAGCTTAAGAGCTAAATAGGTAGGTAGAATACCAATTTATCAAACCCCCAAACTTGAACTATTGCTTGTCCTCAAGCAACTGAAAATTCTAACTCAAGAGGCTCACAACACAAGTACAAATGACAATACCATAAGCCTAGGAAAATCCCATTTCAATCACCAAATATAACTTTGATTGGTACTAAAGATTAGTCAATCACATGATAACTTCATCTAGGAATTCCCTTCTATTTAAACATGATTCAAGGATTAAATGGAACTATAAAAACAACCAAGTGACAACAACTAATCCTCAAGATGTGACTCAAACCACTAGCTTACCAAACATGCTCATTTGATTCATTTTTGGAGTTTATCAATGCCACCAACTATGAGTCAGTGAGAGCTAAACTCGAGACAAAGGAGATGGATTGAGTTGCTTAAGGATTATAATTTCACTATTTTATACCATCCGGGCAAGGCAAACATGGTAGTGGATGCCGTGAGTCGAAAGGCGTTGAGAATGGGAAGCCTAGCTTCACTTGCAGTTTCTGAGTGACCATTAGCCTTGGACATCCAGTCCCTGGCTAACCGCTTAGTTAGGATTGATTTATCGAATCCCAATCGAGTTCTCGCTAGTGTTAAGGTTCGTTTACTCTAGTTAATCAGATTTAGAGTCGACAGTTTAAGGATCAGAGTTTGTGTGACCTTCATGATTAGGTAGTTCAGGGTGAGGTCAGTCGGGTTACTTTGGGTTCTAATGGTATTCTGAGGTTTGGTAGTCGACTTTGTGTTTCGAGGGTTGGAGATTTGATTCGGTTGATACTTCGTGAGGTGCATTGTTCTAGATACTCCATTCATCCTAGAATGGCAAAGATGTATAGTGATTTGAGACAGCTCTATTGGTGGAGTGGTATGAAGTGGGATGTAGCATAGTTCATATCTCGGTGCTTGAACTGTCAGCAGGTGAAGTTCGAGCACATGAGACCTGGTAGTTTGATGAAGCAACTTCCCATTGATGAGTTGAAGTGGGAAGGTATTACTATGGACTTCATTATTGGTTTGCCTTATACCTTTTGGGGTTTTTATTCCATTTGGGTGATTGTGGATCGGCTAACTAAGTTGTCCCACTTCTTTCCGGTTTAAACTTCCTATGGTTCCGAGAGGTTAACTAAGATTTATATTCGTGAGGTTGTTCAGTTGCACAGGGTCCCAACTTCTATCATTTTAGACTGTGGCACACAGTTCACATCTAAGTTATGGAGGGCTATTCAGCGAGATTTGGGTACAGAGGTTCAGCTTAGTGCTGCTTTCCATCCTCTGAAAGATGGCTAGTCCGAGAGTACTATTCAGGTACTGGAGTATATGCTTTAGGCTTGTGTTCTTGACTTTTGAGATTCATGGGATCAGTTTATGCCTTTGACCGAGTTTTCTTGTAATAATAGCTTTCACACAAGCATCAACATTGCACCTTTCAAGGCATTGTATGATAGGCATTGTAGATCACCAATTGGTTGGTTTGATGGGCTAGAGTCTAGGCTGCAGAGTACAGATTTGCTTCGACATTCCTTGGACTGAGTCCGTTTAATTCAGGATAGACTTAGAGCAGCCCAGAGTAGGCAGAGCTACGTTGATTGCAGACTTTGTGCCTTGGAGTTTAGTGTTGCTGAATTGGTTTTCCTTCGAATATTGCCCGTGAAGGGCGTGATGAGATTTGGGAGGCGGGGCAAGGTTAGCCCCAGGTTCATTGGGCCATTTGAGATTCTACTGAGGGTTGGTATTATTGCCTACATGTTAGTTTTACTTCCAATGTTTTCAGTTGTTTACCTAGGTTTCCATGTCTCCATGTTATGCCGGTATGTTACAGATAAGTCCCATGTGTTGTATTGGGATTCGGTTTAGTTAAATGAGATTTTATCCTTTGTTGAGGAGTTGATTGCTATTCTAGACAGAGATATCAGGAGACTGATATCTAGAGAGATTTTGGTTGTGAAAGTTTAGTGGAGACATCATCCGGTCAAGGAGGCTACTTGGGAGACTGAGAGTGAGTTGAATGCTCAGTATCGGCAGTTTTTCGAGCTTTTAGGTACTCCCTTCTTCTTGACTTTCGATGAAGAAAGTCTTTTTAGTAGTGGATGTTGTGATGACCTTTTCGATCATCTTCGCATTTTCGCATTCATTGTACTATTAGATCTCTCCTGTAGCAGCCCCAAGTTATTTATGGCTTGTTGGGATCAGTAGTTTGGTGCCCTAGTCGTTCGTTTGGTTGTTTAGGCCATTTGCTTATTTTGGAGCCTTAACTTAGAATATCGTTGACTTTAGTCAACATTCTTAGCTAACGTGCTTCAAATTGAATTATGATAGTTCCGTTATCTCTAAAACGTTGAGTTTGTTCTAGTTAGACTTTTAGTTGAGGCCTGAGAACTTCCGAGGTGGGTTTTGTGTTGCTTTCTCTATTTTCAGGCCATTTGGAGTTAAAAGTGTAACTTTGGGTAGCTTTCGATGATCGGAGCGCCAAATTCAAAATCTAACAATTTCATCAACTCCGAAATGTTGAGTTTGGGTGTGGTAGATGATTGGTTTGGGTTTTGAGTGAGCCGGGCTCATTTCGAGCCATTGGGTTCTTATTAGTTAGTGTTGATTTGGGTCAACATTTCCCCGAAACCACCTCATATGGAAGTTTTGACGATTCCATTGAATCCAGAGCATTGTTTCCACTCTATAGCATTATTGGTTTTTGAAAATCGGTTTCTGATTATGCTAAAGCCCCGTGGAAATTCCTAGTGCAGCTGGTTTTAGTGCAGTTGCAGGCCTTCAGCGCCAACGGCGCCTAGGCAGCGCGATCGCGCTAGCCTATGGACGGGCCTTATGCTCGATGGTGCCAGGCCAGCACCGATGGCGCCTAGGCCAGAACCAATGGCGCCCAGTCCAGCCCCTACCTACCAGCACCAATGGTGCCCCTTGCACGCGATCGCACCTTAGCGCTGGCCTCTCTTGTGCGTGATTGCACTGGTTTAGTTCTAATGTCGCTGACCAGCGACTAGCAAGTATTTAAGTTCTCTTCTTCATTTTTCCAGCTATTTCACTCAACTTTTCCAACTTAAAAACACTTTTACTCTTTACCAAATTTCTCCATATAAGTCCTAGTCTTAGGGAAATCAATTGTTCATCGATAATTTGTGATCCTTCGATTCTTGGTAAGTCTTCTTCCCCAACTTGCTTTCTCTTGTTCTCTTCTGAAATCCTTCATTGTTGCTCATTCGCAAAAGCTTTGAAATTATTGTAGAGGCTGCCTTCTTGCTCTTGCATGTTCGTGGGTTCGAGGAATTCACCGTCTTGGCCTAATTTCTCTCCTTGTGGTAAGTAATCCTTGTCTAATTTTTGATTTTTGTTCTTAGAATTCCAACTTTAAGTATTCTCTTGAGCGGGCTGTTTTGACGCCCTCCTCTTGGCCAATTGTGCTCATTTTTCGAGCATGTCTTCTTGGTACCATTGTGATCGTCGTGCTTCTTTATGTTTTTGGTTTTGGGTTATGGGCCACGCAGGCTCGATTTTGACCCAGATTTCGACCCGACTACAATTGTAGCGATATGGGTATCATTAGACTCGTTTTAATGTTTTATTCCTATTTTTGATAGTTTGATTATAGTTTAGGATTTTTCGGAGCGATTCAGGCTTGGATATCATTGTCCCAGAAGCTTGTCGTCGGACGACACGTAGGTTATGGTCTAAACTCCCTAGACTTAGCCTATATTGGATAAAATTTTACTAATGGGCATCCTTGGGTTGGGTTACTAGGTTGGTCGCACAAACCTTGACCGCTTATCCATGTTCGATTACTTTTCTTCCTCTGATGTGTGTAGTATTTGTTTTATACGCTCTATTCACCCTTGTGGTCCTGTGTGGCATTTTATAGACTCTAGAACATAGTTGGTGGGATATTGGGAATGTACGTGAATCCCGAACATCGTTATTAATATTATAGAGTTGGCTATCTGTGTTGTAGAATAATTGGAGCCTATGCAAGGCTGATAGGTTTAATGTGAGCCGTTGGGCTATTGATTGTGATTGAGCATGCCATCATCATGCGTATAAAACCATTTCTTTCATGATTTTACTACGATTTTGGCTTTGGGCCTTCTATTGATGATTTTCTAAACCTTGCATGGCTTGTGGGGCCCGTTTTCTATAAAATTGATTATGAAATGATTGGTACCCCTTTTATGTATCTTCTTGAGGTAAGAAAGGTTAAAAGAGAGAGAGAACTCAATTTTCTTATCTTATATGCTAGATTGATTCTTCTATTGATAAAAAAATGATATTAGCCTCGGTAAAGTCAAGCAACAGACTTGTTTTATCATTGTTTTAGACCTGGATATGCCCGGGTACCCTTGAAGGGGGTTTATGAGACTTATTTCATTGATTTAGACCTGGATAGAATTCAAGCATACAGTTTAAGCATTTGAGTACTAGTTGGATCTGGTGGCACTCCAGACGGATATTTTGAGTTTAGAGTGTAATATGTGGTCTACAAGTAGACCTCCATGGACCCTGTCATTCCATACTAAGTTCTACGAGCAAAAGGGTGACCAGGGGTAGGGGTGTACGGCGGAGTAGATGTACTCGGTTGAAGTACTTCCATGTATCCTGCCTTTATTAGATCATTGGGGCACCGAAGGGGGTAACATACTGACACCGTGGTTACACTTAGTTTGTCATGTCATATCATATCATTCGTTTGTGTGAGGTTCCACCCTTGTTTGCTATTTGTTGAGTGTACGCTCCAGTTGTATGGGCAGTCAGAGGGTTTTCTTTCTCTTGATTGAGTTCCTCGGTTGTATGGGTGGCTGGGGGACTGTAGGTAGAAGCTTGTTACTTTATCGCTATACTACACCCTGTTATGGTTATATATTTGATATTGGATATGCTGAGGTTGTTAGTTCATGGCTTGAGTTTGGTATGATTAAGTTGGTTACTTCTTCCTATTTTCCGAGCATGCCTTTCTTTATCCTTCTCCTCCTTTCCCTTGTACTTTAGGTTACCAGTACACCATCCACTTCTAAAATTACTGTATACTATTATTACGAGGATCCTAGGTGCACCATTTCTTACTTTCACCTGTGGCTACTGTGTGTGTATATTCTACTTGCTAGCCTTGTAAGTTGCTTTCTATTGTCTTCCCTCTAGGCTTGTTTCCATGTACTTATATGTTGCCCTCTATGACTATTTGTTTTCTATTATGTTCATTACTGCTCTTTTATATTATATGTGCCCAGTCCGCCTATGATACCTACTGGGTACCGGTTGCTTTGCAATCGGTGCTCATACTACACTCTGCATCTTCTGGTGCAGATCCTAGTGTGGGACATCACCGCTAGATTATTGTGACTCGTGCTTGGAGATTTTTGGACTATCCAGACTGACTGTGAGATCTGGGCGACTGGAGCTTAGCTTTTAGTTTATATTTTGCATTATGTACTCTATTACTACTCAAAGATATGTGTGTATATATTATTTTGGATGCTTCGTACTCCATATTTGTAGCTCTGGATCTATACTATGATACCAAGTTTTGGGTTTGGTTTAGCTTCCGCATATGTATGTATGTATTCCCGTTATCTATTTTCTTCTACTTGTTCCCTTTCTTTCGCTTATTAGACTGTGCTTTCACCTAAGTTGTTAGTTAGTAGCCTATTACTAACCATTTCGGGCTAAGAGGATTGGTTTGCCTACTGGGGAGTTATAGGTTTCATCATGACCGAGAAATCAGGTCATGACATTTCTCAATCTTTATATTGTGTGGATTTTTAATTATATCAAATATTAAGTTTTGGACAAGAAATGAGTAGACGGAGTCAGTGGTAGCTTTGGGATACGTCATTTAGGTATGAAAGGCTATTCCTTTCTGTTTTGGTATGATTCCTTACGATTTGAATTCTTCATATCTAGCGTGTTATTGAAGAGTCAATTTTTAGATATCTCTAAATTGTTATTGGCATTATTCTTTTTAAAACTCATATTTGGTAATGTTGGTTTAGTGTTAAGTTGGAAGGATATGGTGTATATTTTTGGTTATCAGATGATGATGATGGTCGAGTTTGTCGTGGTGTTATGATTATGGTACAGAGAAGGTATGATGGTTCTTGGATATTTTTGGGATGCCTTAAAACTTGTATTCTATTGTATTATGTGTTGCATATTGTATTATGTTTTGTTGCATTTTATGATTGCGATTGCCTAGAGGGCTTGCAAAAACCTGTAAGGCGTGATACTTGTCTGCATGATTGAGCCCGTGTCTCTGTGAGGACCTGTAAGGCATGAAACCTTTCCGTATATTCGAGCCCATAGTATTATGAGGACCTGTAAGGTGTAAGTATTTTTTTACATGGCCTCTCTTGTGTATTGCTCTCTCGTAAGGCATGAGTTCATTCCGAAGGTTGAGCCTTTGTATTGTGTTGTTCATCTCGGATTGCATTCATATATTATGATTGTTCTGGTTAGCTGTATCCTGAGTTTTGAAGGTGATGTATGGCTGAGGTTATGATTTATGTGGGTCTTGGAGTAGGTGATGGTAAGGTAATGTTGGGATGACGTAGTGTCTGTGCTGGTTGTGACTAGGATGTTAGTATAATTTGTTTTGAGTTCTATCGTATTGGGGTTTCAGTTTCGTTTATAATGTTTCTATTATTTTTTCGCCTTATATATTCAGTACATTATTTCGTATTGACGCACCCGTTGCTCAGGGGCGCTGCATTCATGCATACAGGTTATCAGGTAGACAGTGGTCCTTGTTGCGTGTGGTTGAGTTCAGCTGATGGTTAGTATATTCCGTTCTTTTTGGAGTTATTAAGTCTGGATTCTTATTTAGATTTATATTGAAAACAGGTACGTCGGGGCCCTGTCCCGACTTATGGTTAGTGATTTTTTATCTAGTGGCTTGTAGACATCTGTTGTAGGTCTGATAGTCAGTTACAACCTGGATGGCCTTGTATTACCCTTTTTTTATATTTGAGTTTGTTTTTTTGTTATGTTTCTTTTTGATTGGCTTGGGCTCAACAGCCTATCGATGTTGTTTGGTTCAATTTCTTTTGGTTAGCTCGATCGGGTGTGACACTGGGTGCCAGTCGCGCCTCCTCAGATTTGGGTCATGACAAACTTGGTATCAGAGCATGGTCGTGTCCTAAGGAGTTTACAAGTTATGTCTACTAGAGTCTTGCTTATGGGTGTGTTGTGCACCACACTTATAATCAAGAGGCTACAGGTCATTTAGGATTGGTTACTATTCTTTCATCTTCTAGATTGTGCTATATAATCAAGTCCTAAGAGTTGGGTTCCTAGCATTACTCGTGCGTCCTATTCCGCATTCGAGGACAAATAATTCTAAGGGGGGTAGGATGTAACACCTTAGGTTTTGTAAGGTTGTTCTTTGTTCCGTATCAAAGGCTTACGAGCCTAAATTTGGGAGTTTTATTAACAAACGCGAGTGTTCAAGAATTTTTCTTATTTATTTTAAATTTTGAAAAAAAAAGTGTATTTTTATTCCCTTTTGAAAATGTCTTATATATTTATGAAAAGTTCTTTAGTTACGATATATTCATTATGATATATTAATTATGATATATTTAAAAAGTTATATTTATTTTATCATGAGTTATGAAATACCCGAGTACTTACATAACAGATTAAAATTTATTTTAATGTGCCAGTTCCACTCCCACGTGGAAGTGGAGGAAGTAGCCATCTGCTATGAATTAAAGTAGTGCCTTATGTTGTCACCATTAGATTAGTAATTAATGCTTTATATAAATTCATTATTCCTTTTATAGGCAATTAATTTCCACCGCCCCTCAATGATATATAGCAACATATAGCACTTCTGCATATTAGAATAAAATCCATTCCAACACTTATTTTGGTTGTTCGTCATTTTTCTGCAAAAAGGTTATGTCATCCTTGCTCTCTAGATCTATATATATATACATCCCTCCAGAGAATTGCAAGGTGTGGCATTTTTTTGAGCTAAGTCCCGTGATTTTCCTAGTATTTTCTCAATCCTTATATTGTGTGGATTTTTAATTATATCAAATTATAAGTTTTGGCCAAGAAATGAGTAGACGGAGTCAGTGATAGCTTTGGGACACGTCATTTAGGTATGTAAAGGTTATTCCTTTCTTTTTTGGCATGATTCCTTATGATTTGAATTCTTCGTATCTAACGTGTTATTGAAGAGTCAATTTTTAATATCTCTAAATTATTATTGGCGTTATTCTTGTTAAAACACATATTTGGTAATGTTTGTTTAGTGTTCAGATGGAAGGATGTGGTGTATATTTGTGATTATCAGATGACGATGATGGTTGAGTTTATCGTGGTGTTATGACTGTGATACAGAGAAGGTATGGTGGTTCTTGGATATTTGTGGGATGCCTTAAAGCTTGTATTGTATTGTATTATGTTTTGTTGCATTTTATGATTGCGATTTGCTAGAGGGCTCGCGAAAACCTATAAGGCGTGTGACGTATCCGCATGGTTGAGCCCGAGGGTCTGTGAGGACCTATAAGGCGTGAGACCTTTCTGCATGGTCGAGCCCATGGTATTATTAGGATTTGTAATGCGTGAGTATTTTTCTACATGACCTCCCTTGTGTATTGCTCTCCCGTAAGGATTGAGTTAGTTCCGCAGGTTGAGCCTTTGTACTATGTTGTTCATCTCATATTGCATTCATATGTTATGATTGTTCTGGTTAGCTGTATCTTGAGTTTTGAAGGTGATGTGTGGCTAAGGTTATGATTGGTGTGGGTCCTGGAGTAGAGGAAGGTAAGGTAATGTTGGGATGACGTTGTGTCTGTGTTGGTTGTTACTAAGATGGTAGTATCATTTGTTTTGAGTTCTATTGTATTGGGGTTTCAAGTTCATTTATAATGTTTATATTATTCTATCGCTTTATATATTTAGTACATTATTTCATACTGACATCCCCGTTGCTTGGGGGCGCTGTATTCATGCCTACAGGTTATCAGGTAGACAGTGGTCCTTATTGCTTGTGGTTGAGTTTAACTAATGGTTGGTACAATTCATTCCTTCCGGAGCTATTAAGTCTGGAGTCTTCTTTAGCTTTATATTGGTAATAGGTACGTCGGAGCCTTGTCCTGACTTATGGTTAGTTGTTTTTCATCTTAGGGGCTTGTAGACATCTGTTGTAGGTCTGGTAGTCAGTTACGGCCTGGATGGCCTTGTATTACCCTTTTTTTTATATTTGAGTTTGTGTTTTTGTTACATTTCTTTTTGATTGGCTTGGCCACAATGGCCCATCGATGTTGTTTGGTTCAATTTATGTTGGTTAGCTCGATCGAGTGTGACGTTGGGTGCCAGTCGGGCCTCCTCAGATTTGGGTCGTGACAAGTTCTTACCTCATAGTGATCATGAGCATCGTAGAGAGGAATTCACCAGACTGATGCGTGGATCCATGTTCGATTCGGAGTATGAGAATCATGTTCACCAGTGTGCTCCATTTGGGGCTATGATCATTCCTACTGAGCCAAAAAGAGTTTGCCGGTTTGTTTGGAGTTTGAGGATAGAGCTTAGGTAGACCATTGAGGTACTAGTTGCTAGTGGGCGATCTTTTCAGGCTATAGAAGACCATGTTCGTACTATGGAGGATTTGCACCATCATGATCTGGGGCCCAGAGATAAGAGTCCGCGACATCAGGGCAGCTACAGTGGTTCCTGCTATGGCGGTAGAGCTTCAGGCCAGTGAGGCCGAGGGTATCAACCACATCAGCATTAGGATCAGTCTAGCCAGCTAGTTCATGCATCACTTCAGGCATCAGGTGGGCCTTAGTTTGAGCAGGGTTAGAGCAGTCAACAGGGTTATAGTGGCTAGACTTTGAGGGGTACAACTTCTGGGGCATCAGGCTGTGGTGGCCATACAAGTTCAGCTAGTTCATCCTGATAGGGTGGGATGTCAGGTCCTTGCTATGAGTGCAGTGGAATCGATCATCATGCCAGAGTGTGCCCCCAATGAGGTATAGTTTAGCCAGATGTTCAGCCAGCTCAGCCTCTCAGAGGAATGCAGCTGCCAGTTAGAGGAGGTAGTGTTCAGGGTAGAGGTGGTGCCCAGCATGGTAGGACAGGTGGTAGGGATGGTGGTCAGTTAGGTAGAGGTCGGATGCGGTAATCACATGTATTATTTATGTATACTGACAGTCATCTTTAGCTTTGTTTGATCCTGGTTCTACATGCTCGTATGTATCTACCTACTTTGTTCCTTGTTTGGGGTTGGCTAGTGAGCAATTATCTTGGCTCTACATGCTCATATGTATCTTTCTACCTGTACTATCGATACCAGGTCTTTGGGTTACATTTGATTCTTTTTGAATATATTCAGGTTGTTGCTTTCGCGTTATTCTATTTATCTCTGCTTCCGCTTATTTCTGATTATTGTGCATGTTAGATTATGTAGTAGCCCATTACTAACTGTTCTAGGCTACGAGGATTGATACACATGGTGGGGTGATGTAGGGGCCATCATGACCTGAGAAATTAGGTCGTGACACAAGCCTTGTCCGCTTTCTTTTTGTCCAACTTTTTATATCATCTCATTGTAGTATTCAATTTAGTTGGTAGCATTACCCCTTATGGCCTGTGTGGCCTTGTATTTGAATCTAGACTATAGACGGTGGGTTATTTGGGAATGCCCATTAGTCCCGGATTATGAATTTTGGCTAGTTATCTATGTTGTAGAGTGATTTGAGCATGTGTAGGGTCAATAGGTTGATTGTGAGTCGTTGGGATCCTTTTTGTGGTTGAGCATACCATTATCATTCATATAAAGAGTTTTTCTATATTATTTACTACTACTTTTGTTGCGGGGCTACTATAACTGATTTTCTAAACTGTGCATGGCCTCAAGGGCTCATTTTCGATAAAAATGGTTATAAAAGGGTTTTGAACTGACTTTTATGGATCTTCTTGAGGTAAAAGAGACTAAATGACGATTTTATTATTGTTTTTCACACTTAAGCTAGACTCAGTTATGCCATAGTGCTAGATATATTTACTACTAATTTGAGATAATACTAGACTCGGTCAAGCCGAGCGCTAGACTTGTTTTATTACTGATTTAGACCCGATTATGGTTTGAGCACCTTTATTATGGTTTTGAGACTTGACTTATTAATTTAGACCTAGATACACACCGGGTACTCATTTCGAGATTATGATTACTCATTTAGACCTGGATACACTCTGGGAAGTTATATTTGAGACTCTTAGATTTAGTATGTGGTCGAGGACCTCCATGGACCTTGCCAATCTGAGCCAGGGGCTACGTTCTGCGAGTATCGGAGGAGGCGTATATGGTCTAGTTAAGTTATATGGGTGTGTCCTTGCATGAATCCTACCTAATGGGCCTATAGGCACTAAAGGAGGTACATACAGTACTACTACCACACCTGGTTTTCTTATATCGCATTATATCATTCATATTGTGTTTGGTTCCACCCTTGTTTGCTATTTGCTAAGTGTACGCTCTGGTAGTATAGGATGTCGGAGGGTTTGTTTTCACTTGTATCTGTTCCTTGGCTGTATGGGTGCGGGTTGGGACTGTAGGTAGATTTATTCTGATTATATCCTATTGTAGTACTGCTTCATTCTATAGTTACTTGTGGATTTTTATTTGATCATCCTTACCTTATGTGATTCACTCCTAGCATGTCTATGTTCAATTACTTTCCTTCCTTCCCTTTTTACTTGAGGTTACCAGTATACCGCCATCCTTCTTAAACTTTCTCTTTATATATTTTTGTTGCAAGGATCCAAGTGCTTTCTCCTTTCCTTCACCTGTGTTCTATGTTATATATATAAATATCTTCCATGGCTAGCATAGTTTGCTGGTATTCTATCTGTGCTAGTTTTTGTATACTATTATTTGTTTGCTTTTGTGACTACCTTATTTCATTCTTCTATTTACTGCTTTTATATCTTATATGTGCTCAGTTGGCCTATGATGCCTACTGGGTACCCATTTCTTTTCAATTGGTTCTTATACTATACATCTGCATCTTCCTGGTGCAGATCCTAGTGTGTGCTCTCACTTTTAATAGGGCATAGAGACTCGTGCAGCTTTCCAGACATCCGAGACTAGGGTGAGTTCCTAGTGGCCAAGGCTTAGCTCTTATCTCCTCTTTTGTACCATGTACTTTTTTTGTTATTTAGAGACAAATGTATATTCTATTTTTTACTTTCTAGTACTCTGTATATTTAGTAACGGCTCTTATACTATGATACCAGGTCGTGGGATGGTTTGGATTTCTTTATATATATTCCAGTTGCTTTATTTCCTTACTTTTATCTCTTGCTTCCGCTTATTTTTGTCCTTCCGCCTACTTAGTTAGTTAGTAGCCCAATACAAATCATTCCAGGCTACGGGGATTGGTTTGCCTATAGAGGAGTTATAGGTGACATCATGACCTGATAAATTAGGTCATGACAGCTTGGTATCAGAGCCTAGGTTCACCGGTGTCATCAGTATGGGAGCCAATGTTAGAGTCCTGCAGATTAGGGCAGAGACGTCCGTACTCAATCTTTGGGAGGCTATAGTGGCATCTTAAGAAACATGGATCTTTTCTTATTTCTATATCATGCATCTTATCCTCGTTGGTTTCCTGGAAATCCCATTTGTTCTAGTTCACTCTTCCACAGATGGATCGTACGCAATCTTTGGCAGTAGGCGAGGCCGAGCCTTTGACTCTAGCACACCCAACTCTAGCTAGGGGCTGGGGTGGTCATAGGGGCAGAGGTCGGGAGACATACCTGAGCAGTGGCAACAGTTAGAGCTCCTGAAGTTGAGATTTAGCCCCAGTAAGTCCCAGAGCAGTAGCCCGTGGACCAGGGGACAACCCAGGTGCCACTAAGGATGGCACAAGCATCTGTATCTACACTAGACCTAGCTCCTTCGTCAGATATCCGAGGTTTGCTTCTTTAATTGTTGGGTATGATTAAGGGTCAGCCTTAAAATGTAGCACATGCATCCTGTCAAGGGGCAGCCTTGGGTGTTAAGAGTTCAGGAGCGCAGCTTGCTACTGAGGCTCCCTGTGCTGAGGTTCTTTTGGTACCTTCTGTTGCTCAACCTCTTGCTACTCGCCCAGTTATGACAGAGACAGAGTAGAAGGCTTTGAGTAGGTTTCTGAGATTGGCGCCACCGAGGTTCTCCAGTACTCCTGGTCAGGATCCGTATGATTTTATTTCTACTTGCAAGGAGATGCTACGTCATCTAGGGTTATTGGAGACTCATTGGATTTGTTACGCTATATATCAGTTGGATGGCCCAGCTAAGCTGTGGTGGAGGGCCCAGGTAGCTTGCATACCGTTTACAGCTCCTCAGTTAACTTGGAGAGAGTTTTATGAGGCCTTTATGGCCAAGTTCGTACCTCAGAGTGATTGTGAGCATCGTAGAGAACAATTCACTAGACTGATGCAGGGATCCATGTTCGTGTCGGAGTATGAGACTCATTCTCACTAGTTGGCTCCATTTGGGGCTTTGATCATTCCTACCAAGCAAAAAAGAGTTTGCCGATTTCTTTGGTGTTTGAGGACAGAGCTTAGGTAGACTATTGAGGTACTAGTTGCCAGTGGGTGATATTTTGAGGCTATAGCATACCATGTTCATACTATGGAGTATTTGCACCGTCATGATCCGGGAGCCAGAGAAAAGAGGCCATGACATCAGGGCAGCTACAGTAGTTCCTGCTATGGCGGTAAAGGTTCAGGCTAGTGGGGCTGAGGGTATCAGCCATAACAGTATCAGGGTCAGTCTAGCCGACCAGTGCCGGCATCACTTCAGGCATCAGGTTAGCCTCAGTTTGAGCAGGGTTAGTGCAGTCATCAGGGTTACAATGACTAGACTTTGAGGGGTACAACTTCTGGGTCATCAGGCCATGGTGGACATACTGGTTCAGCTAGTTCATCCTGATAAGGTGGGCCGTCAGGTCCTTACTATGAGTGTGGTGTCATCAGTCATTATGCCAGAGAGTGCCCCCAATGAGGTACAGTTCAGCTAGATGTTCTGTCAGCTCAACCTCTCAGAGCAGTGCAATTGCCAATTAGAAGAGGTGGTGTTCAGGGTAAAGGTGGTGCCCAGCATGGCAGGACAGGTGGTAGGGATGGTGGTCAGTCAGGTAGAGGTCGGCGTCAATTTTATGCGGTCCTGGCTAGACTAGAGGCAGTGGCCTGAGATGTGGTGACCACAGGTATGATTTATATATACTACCAGCCAGCTTTAGCTTTCTTTTATCCTAGTTGTATATGCTCGTATGTATCTTCCTACTTTATTCCTTATTTGGGGTTGGCTAGTGAGTTGTAATCTGTTCATGTATTTGTTTCTACCCCAGTAGGCGATTCTTTAGTAGTGGATCTGATCATTCCTATTTGATTATTGTTGGTGATCTTGAGACATGGGATGACTTGATGATATTAGACATGTTAGATTTTGATGTGATTCTTGGCATGGACTGGTTATCCTCTCACTGAGTGGTTTTGGATTGATATGCCAAGACCATTACCATCACCATGTCTAGCATATCCTCGGTTGTGTGGCAGGGTTCTATTAGCCACGCACCATCTGGGATCATTTCTTACCTTTTTTCTAGGAAGTTGATTTCACGTAGGTGTTTGGCTTATCTAGCATATGTCTGAGATGCTAGCGCTGACACTTTTTCTCCTAAGTCGGTTCTTGTGATTAGAGATATTCTAGATGTGTTTTTGACCGACCTGCCAAGCCTTCCACATGAGCGTGATATTGACTTTTCTATTAAGTCGGAGCTGGGCACCAAGCCCATATCTATTACTCCGTATTGTATGGATCCATCTGAGTTGAGAGATATTAAGGATAATTTCCAAGACTTGTTAGCTAAGGGTTTCATTAGGCTGAGTGTGTCGCCTTAGGGTGCTCTAGTTCTATTTGTGAAGAAGAAAGATAGGTCGGTGCAGATGTGTAATGATTATCGGCAGTTGAATAAGGTGATTGTGAAGAATAGGTATCCGATGCTGCGCATAGATGACTTGTTTGATCAGCTTCAGGGTTCTGCCATGTTTTCTAAGATAGATTTGAGGTCACGCTACCACCAGTTGAGGATTGGGGCAGAGTACATCCCTAAGATAGCATTCAGGACATGTTATGTCCACTATGAGTTCCTGGTGATGTCTTTTGGGTTGACTAATGCCTCTGCAGCTTTCATGGACTTGATTCACAAGATGCTCAGACCATATTTGGACTTATTTTTGATAGTCTTCATCGATGACATATTGATATAATCACTAAAAGAGGAGGATCATGAGTAGCACTTGAGGATTATATTCCAGACTTTGAGAGATCCTCGGCTTTATGCCAAGTTCTCAAAGTGCGAGTTTTGGCTTGAGTCAGTAGCATTCCTAAGACCTGTGGTGTCTAAGGATGGGATTAGAGTGGACCTGGGAAGATTTTAGCAGTTCGTGATTGTCCAAGATCTAATACTCTTATCGAGGTTCGCAGCTTTGTTGGGTTGGCAGGGTATTATAGGAGGTTAGTCAAGGGATTTTCTTCCATAGCAGCACCTTTGAGTAGTTTGACTAGGAAGGATGTTCCATTTTAGTGGTCGGATCATTGTGAGGATAGTTTTCAGAGGCTTAAGGCCTTATTGACTTTGGCTCTGGTGTTGACTTTGCCAATTGAGGGTCAGGGCTTCTCAGTGTATTGTGATGCTTCAACGGTTGGTCTTGGTTGTGGGTTGATGCAGTAGGGTTATGTGATAGCATATGCATCGAGATATATGAAGGTTCATGAGCAAAACTACCCCACTTATAACTTGGAGTTGGCGGCGGTAGTCTTCACACTGAAGATTACTATTTATATGGGGTTCATTGGGAGATCTTCACCGATTACCATAGTCTTTAGTACATCATGATTCAGTGAGAACTGAACTCTAGGTAGAGGAGATGGATTGAGTTATTGAAGGACTATGACTTCACTATTCTATACCATTCGACCAAGGCAAACGTGGTAGCAGATGCCTTGAGTGGAAAGGTGATGAGCATGGGTAAGCCTAGCTTCATTTTAAGTTTCAGAGCGGTCGTTGGCCTTGGACATCTAGTACTTGGTTAACCATTTGGTTAGGCTTGACTTGTCAGATCCTAGAAGAGTTCTTGCCAGTATTCAGGTCCGTTCTACTTTGGTTGATCAGATTCAGAGTCATCAGTTTGAGGATCAGTGATTATGTGACCTTCATGATCAAGTTGTTCGGGGTAAGTCCAGTAGAGCTACTTTAGATTCTGATGGTGTTCTAAGATTTGATAGTGGCCTTTGTGTTCTGAGAGTTGGGTATTTTATTCAGTTGATTCTCCATAAGGCATATTGTTCTAGATATTCCATCCATCCTTGCGCAGCTAAGATGTATAAAGATTTGAGGCAGCTTTACTAGTGGAGCAGTATGAAGTGGAACATAGCGAAGTTTGTATCTCGGTGCTTGAACTATCAGCAGGTTAAGTTCAAGCACATGGGGCCTGGTGGTTTGATGCAGAGACTTCCCATTCCTGAGTGGAAGTGGGAAAGGATTACTATGGACTTCATAGTTCAGCTGCCACGTACTTTTAGGGGGTTTGACTCCATTTGGGTTGTTGTTGATAGGCTAACTAAGTCTGCACACTTCTTTTAGGTTCATTCTTTCTATAGTGTAGAGAGGTTTGATCATATTTACCTTTATGACATTGTTCATTTCCATGGGGTCCCAGCTTCTATCATTTCAGGCTGTGGCACTCAGTTCACATCTCAGTTTTGGAGGACTGTTCAGAGAGAGTTAGGTACAAAGGTTCAGCTTAGTACTACATTTCACCTTCACACAAATGGCCAGCCTGAAAGGACTATCAAGGTCCTAGAGGACATGTTACGGGCCTGTGTTCTTGACTTTGGAAGTTCGTGGGATCAATATGTGCCATTGGTGGAGTTTGCTTATAATAATAGTAATCACTCGAGTATTGGCATGGCACCTTTTGAGGCATTTTATGGTAGGCGTTGCAGATCTCTAGTAGGTTGGTTTGATGGTTTGGAGTCCAGATCACAGAGTGTAGACTTGCTTCATGATTCCTTAGATCGAGTTTGGGTGATTCAGGACAGACTTCGGGTAGTCCAGAGTAGGCAGAAGAGCTACGCAGATTATAGACTTCATGCCTTAGAGTTTAGTGTTGGTGACTTAGTATTTCTCTGTGTATTGCCCATGAAGGGCATGATGAGATTTGGTAGGCGGGACAAGCTTAGCCCTAGGTATATTGGGCCATTTGAGATTCTTCAGATGGTTGGTAGTGTTGCCTATCAGTTGGCCTTGCCTTCGATGTTTTTACTTATTTATCCAGTCTTTCATGTATGATGCTGAGCGGGTATGTTCCGAATGAGTCACATGTGTTGCAGTGGGATTCAGTATAGTTGGATGAGAGTTTAGCTTTTGTTGAGGAGCCAATTGCTATTTTGGCTAGAGATGTCAGGAGATTGAGGTCCAGAGAGATTCCGGTAGTTAAGGTTCAGTGGAGACACCATCCAGTTAAGGAGGCTACTTGGGAGACCGAGAGAGAAATGTGGGCTCAATATCCACAGTTGTTTGAGCCTTCAGGTACTCCCTTGTTCTTGACAAACGGGGAAAAAAGTCCTTTTTAGTAGTGTATGATGTAATGACCCTTCCGGTTATTCCCGCATTTTCACTTTCTTTGTACTCTTAAAGCATTCCTGTAGTAGCCCCAAGCCATTTATGGTTTGCTGAGACTGGTGGTTCAGAGCCCTGTCCATTCGTTTGGTCTTTATAACCGTTTCCCTGTTTTACAGCTTTAACTTAGGAAATCATTGACTTCGATCAACATTCTTGGTAATCGAAATTGAATTTTGACTGTTCTATTAGCTTCGGAGAATTTTTTTGGACTAGTTGGACCCTTGATCGAGGTCTAGAAGCTTTCTCTTGGGTTTTATCTTGTTTTCTATGTTTTCTAGCAAGTTAAACTTGGAAGTTTTACTTTGGTCAACATTTGGAGGAGACGGCCTCGGATGGAGAATCTGTCAGTGTTATTAGCTATGGAATGTCGACTTTGTGATAGAGGGACCTTTGGTTTGGGTCTCGAGGCTTCTAGACTCATTTTGGGCTATTGGGTTCCATTTTGGAAAGTTCACCATTTGGGCGTGGGGCTCACTTTTTGTTAATCGTTGAGAGTTTTGTTGATTCTGTTATGTCTGGAATTCCATTTCTGGTGTAGTAGAATAATTCATTTGTGCGCGGGGTCCCGAGTGATTCCTGTAGGCCCTCCCTCCCAAAGACATTTTTTCCTTAAGCTTCTCCTGTCGATTGTTGTTACAAGTGCAGACCTTCTACCTTAATCGCAACCACTAGGGAGGCCATGTGATAGTGTTGGTCTGCCTCATTAGGCATCGCCACCGCGAGGGTCCCTTCACGCGATCGCGATGAAGGGCTTGTGGACCCGATGCCCTTTGTTCTTCACAATTGCGAGATTCCTTTTCACG
The DNA here is from genome assembly GCA_003996215.1 of Jaltomata sinuosa. Classification (NCBI taxonomy): domain Eukaryota; kingdom Viridiplantae; phylum Streptophyta; class Magnoliopsida; order Solanales; family Solanaceae; genus Jaltomata; species Jaltomata sinuosa. Next base: position 159,163 of record QJPP01007377.1, read on the forward strand.
ACCGCGATGATGCCCCTGCCTCCCTGTTCTTCCCAACCGCATGGCTAGCCATCATGATCACAATGGTCTAGCCAGTGTGTTCATAGCGATCACGTGAGGTCCCTTCACAATCGCAAAGAAGGACCCTTGGAAGTATAAATACTTTCCCCTTCATTTTCTTCACTCAAAAATTGAATTCTCCATTGATATTAAGCTCTAAGATCCCTCTTTCCTTTGTGGATTTATTCCAGAAGTGTTGGAATGATTATTCCTTGCCCGTGGTCAGTTCTCCATCGTAATTGTAAGTCTAATTCGTTTAAATTTCATAAATTTCTCTTTTAAATTCCCCTTGATTCCCTCTTTAATTCTAGTTATTGTGGGCTATTTTGGAGCCCTTCCGATGGTCCAATTCTGCTACAAATTTTGAGCATGTGCTCTCGGAAATATTGAGAATATTGTTTTATTTTTCATTTCCGATTTTGGGTTACGAGGCCCACGAGCCTGCTTGTGACCCAAATTTTGACTCGGCTAAACTTTTAGCAATATTGGTATTGTCAGTCTTATTTTAATGCGTAGATTACCTTCTTGATAGTGTGACTGCTTTTCAGAGCTTCTCGGTGCAGTTCGGGCTTGGACTACATCATTTTAGCAGTTTAGTGTCGGACGACAGGTAGGTTATAATTTCCTTTTTCTAGACTTTGCATATATAGGCTATAACTGTACTATTTAGCATCCTTGGGTTGGGTGTATTAGTTTGGCACCCTAGGACTTGTCCGCTTTCATTCTGTCCAGCTTTTTCATATCATCTCATTATAGTATTCAATTTAGTTGGTAGCATTACCCTTTGTGACCCGTGTGGCCTCGTATTTGCCTCTGGACCATAGAAGGTGGGTTATTTGGGAATGTCTGTGAGTCTCGGACATCATATTACAACTTTTGGCTGGTTATCTGTGATGTAGAGCGATTTGAGCCTATGCAGGGTCGATAGGTTGATTGTGATCCATTGGGCTACTGTTTGTGGTTGAGCATACTATTATAATTCATATAAAGAGTTTTTCTACACTATTTACTGCTACTTTGGTTGCGGTCCTACTATAACCAATTTTCTAAATCGTTCATGGCACCGAGGGCACGTTTTTGGTAAAAAGGGTTATAAAAGGGTTTGGAATTGACTTTTATGGATCTTCTTAGGGTAAAAGAGACTAAATGACGATTTTATCACCATTTTTCACACTTACACTAAACTCAGATGTGACGTAGTGTTACACATATTTACTACTAATTTGAGATGATACTAGACTCGATCATGCCGAGTGCTAGACTTGTTTTACTACTATTTTAGACCTGGTTATGCTCTGGGCACCCTTTATTAGGGTTTTGAGACTTAACTTAGTGATTTATACCCAGATAGACATCGGGCACTCATTTTGAGATAATAATTACTGGTTTAGACCCAGATACACTCCGGGTAGTTATATTTGAGACTCTAAATTTAGTATGTGGTCGAGGACCTCCATGGATCTTGTCGATACAGAACAGGGGCTACGTGTTGTGAGTTCCAGAGAAGGGGTATACGGTGTAGTTGAGGTATACAGGTGCGTCCTTCCCTGGATCCTACTTACTAGGCCTATAGGCACCAGAGGAGGTACATACAGTACTACTGTCACACCCGATTTCATCATACATATCATTCATATTGTGTTTCTTTCCACCCTTATTTGGTTTTTGCTGTTTGCTGAGTGTATGCTCCGGTAGTATGGGATGCCGGAGGGTTTGTTTTCACTTGTATGTGTTCCTCAGGTGTACGTGCGCCTGTTGGGACTGTAGGTAGATTTATTCTTATTATATCCTGTTGTAGTACTGGCACATTCTATAGTTACTTGTGGGTTTTTATTTGATCATATTTACCTTGTGTAATTCACTGCTAGCATGTCTATGTTCAGTTACTTTCCTTCCTTCCCTTTTTACTTGAGGTTACCGGTATACCACCATCCTTCTTAAACTTTCTCTTTATATATTGTTGTTGCAAGGATCCAGGTGCGTTCTTCTTTTCTTCACCTGTGTTTTGTGTTATATATATATATATATATATATATATGTATATATATATATCTTCTGTGGCTAGCATAGTTTGATGGTATTCTATTTGTGCTAGTTTCCTGTACTATGCTCTGTTTGCTTTTGTGACTATCTTCTTTCATTCTGCTATTTACTGTTTTATATTGTATATGCGCTCAGTCGACCTATGATGCCTATTGGGTACCCGTTGCTTTGCAATTGGTCCTCATACTACACTTCTGCATCTTTCTGGTGAAGATCCTAGTGTGAGCTCTCGTTGTTGATAGTGCGTGGAGACTCGTGCAGCTTTCCAGACATCCGAGACTAGGGTGAACTCTTAGCAGCTGAGGCTTAGCTCTTATCTCTTCTTTTGTATCATGTACACTTTTTGTTATTCAGAGACAGATGTATATTCTATTTTCTACCTTCTAGTACTCTGTATATTTAGTAGCGGCTCTTATACTATGATACCAGGTCGTGGGATGGTTTGACTTCCTTTATATATATTCTTGTTGATTTATTTATTTACTTTTATCTCTTGCTTCCGCTTATATTTTGTCCTTCCGCCTACTTAGTTAGTTAGTAGCCCACTACAAATCATTTTGGGCTACGAAAATTAGTTCGCCTACAAGGGGTTGTAGGTTTCATCATGACCTGAGAAATCGGGTTGTGACATGAACTATGACTGCTTAAGGAAAATAAAGTATCATTGCATACACACAATAATCAAGGTGTTGACATAAGCTTTAATAGACAGCACATTACGGCCTTGTACTATCCCAATTTTTGTAAGTGTTTTTGAGAATTAGCTCAATTCTCATAGGAAACGTCATACTTCTACACTTACATAGGTGAAATCTGTCAAGGTGCTTCTGTAATTTTAATAGCCCACTCATACAAGCTACATATTTTCATTAAGAGATTTTTAAAAACTCAACCTCCAGAAATCACTACAGAAAAATGAACTCACGCCATAGGGAGGAATAAAATAATAGTGTATTTCACAGTAAATCATCATATGATTCGTTTTTCTCATTGAACATGGTTATAGGATCTCTAGTCCCCAGGTTTAGTTTCTTCATATATGACTCAGAATTAGTGAGCTAAAATTCCTTATCTCTCGATGTACTTCAGACACTTTATCTTGCTAAGGCCTTGGTTTAAATCTGCAAAATTATCACAAGACTTGATACAATTAATGTTAATGGTATACCACATATCACTATGATCTCATAATATTGTGTAGAAATCTGAATTTATCGTTATAATAATGATTTTGTACTCTATCTGTCACGATCCAAAATCGGTCCATGATGGCATCTACATAAACCCCCAGTAGACAAGCCTAACCTAAACATGCGGAAGACAATAAATAATAATTAAACTAAAGGAAAGTGGAAGATATAACGAAAAGATATGGCCAATAGCATATATACATACCATCGTACGAAATATACATAAGAAGGCCCTAAAGTGACAAAAAAGACACAACAACACAAGAACCCACCCAGACCTGGTGTCACTAGTACAAGAGCGACTAAAGTAAGGAGTAGCTATACAACAGATGTTATCTCTCCAAAATACAAAATATAGACATAATGTACAAGATGGAAAGCATGTAAACTCTCCAAAAGCGTCGGGATCTCACCGCGATCCGAACAACAATGGGTCTCGAACGACAGGAGATCAACGAGGGTGGCTCGTACTAGGTGCTGCATCAGAAAAAAGATGCAGAGTGTAGTCTGAGTACCAGGACAACGGGTACTCAGTAGGAATCATAGGCCTACTGAGCGCAGAAAAATAATATATATATATATATATATATAAATGGATTACAGGAAAGCAGCTAGCTATACAGGAATCCACCTAAATCTAGTTATAAAGATGAAGACATGCCGATAAACCAACAAAGGAAAAGGAAAGGAAAACAACATCAAGCCAACCAGAGTCAATCCATGTACCAAAGCAAATGCAATACGGTGCACGATGATGCATGTATGAATACAATATAATATAAACCCAGAATACCGCATCGGACGCTCGGAATACTGCATCGGACAATGCATATATATATGTGAAATAGTAAAATACCTGAAATAACGCATCGAGGGTCCGAAATACCGCATTGGACTATAAATAAGTATATATATAAGAGTAAAATACCCGGAATAACGCATCGAGGGTTCGGAATACCGCATCAGACTATAAACATATGCATAAAATAGTAGTTCTCCTTTTCTTTCCAAAATCCCATAATAATACTCAAAGTTATTTTAATTTAAGTCCAGAAATCTCCACAACCGTAGTAAAGCCTCATTTCAAACTCAAAAAAAACTTTTGAAAAACCATCCATGTTGTACCAATGATATTCCATGCGATATGAGTATGAATGTTCACAAATAGAGGAATACCATGCCATCAATCGAACAGGGCAAGAATACCCTCCAAACCAAGAGAACTAACCTAGAACTCTATCTAAATCCTAGCCATGGCCTCGGAACCACAGTTACACACAACGATAGAATAAAGCGATAAAGCTGAAATAAAAGCAAATACCACGGGAAAACTCTATTCTACCTCTATAGCCTCCTAAAAATATGCTAAGGATTCTATACTAGTCACACAGAAGAAGCAAGCTCCTAGGCTAAGGATAACATACAGTTCAAAGCTAAAAACCCAAAATGGCCAATTAACATGATAAACATGATTCAAGCCTAAAGTCTATCTAAAATCCAACCTAGCGTTCTAGTAACATACAAATACATATTATCCAACTAACTCAGTCTAAAAGGTAAACCATAACCTACTTCTAGGCTGAACTGCAAGCACGAACTATTACTCGTATGCCTTCCCCTTCCGAACAGCCTCAGAAAGCTTCCACGCTATCAAGAACATAAACTAGGTGTCAAGACGAGAAGAATGACACCCATATTGCTATACAAAAAAACAGGCCAAAAATCGAGTTGGAAAATCACCCTCGGGGCCCGTGAATGGAACAGAAAAACAAAAATCACAACTATGCTCACGGTGGGTTAGGGAACCTATACCCAAAGTTTGGGAGCGAACAGAGCTCTATTCGGGGCCCAAAACACCCCCGAAGTGCTACTAATTCGCGGAATTAAAATGGAAAAGCTCGGAATTTAAAGGCGGAGACCAACCTTTATAAGAGAAACACATCACGGAGATGAATTGCACGAATTCAAGAACATGCAGTGCCCACAAGTCAGCCTTCAACAAGGATCACCCCAACTCTAGGAATTAACAATAAGGGAATCTAAGCAGGGGAAATATGAGAATTTCCAAGGAAGGGGGAGAGGGGTGACGAGAGGACTTACCTGATGAATGACACTGAGCAAGGGAGCTGGGATTAAGGAGCTTTGGAGCTCAACAATGGAGTTTCTCAGAATTTAGAAAGAGAAAACAAAATTGAAACTTTATATACTGCCAGGGGTCCTTCATCGCAATCGCGACAGGACCCTCGCATTCGCGAGGAACAACTGGCCTAACCATCGCGATCGCGATGGTCCAGGCCGCGTTCGCAAAGAGGAAGCCAACCTGGGTCCCAGCCGGCTACATCGCGAATGCGATGGTAACCCTTCGTGAATATGATGGTCAAGAAACCAGACCATTGCAAACGCGATGGGATCCTCGCGATCGCGAAGAGAAAAAGGGTCTGCAACTTAATACAGCAACCAGCAATTTCCCCAAGTCCTAAAATCTTCTGACGGACCCTCAGGATTCATCCAGAACCCCGTGAACTCAAACCACCCATGCTACCCTAGCATTCCACAGTCAATGGAATCGACGAAACTCCCAACGGATATCATTTTAACAAAAAGTGGGCCCCATGCCCCAAACCAACTCGAAACTCAAAACCCAGAAACATGTCTGAAAGCCTCGGGACCCAAACCAAAGTTCCCCCTAGCCTAAAGTCGACATTCCAAAGCTAATGGCGCTGACAGAATTTCCATCCGAGGTCATCTTCTCAGAATGTTGACCAAAGTCATCCCTACCAGCCAAACTGACTTGAAATCACATAAAGCAGCACAAAACTAAATCGAATGCGCTCAAACCCAAACCAATAGTCCCACTAGACCAAAATCCCTTTTCCGGAGCCAATGGAACTGTCAAAATCTAATTCAGAGTGCGTTTAACAAGAAAGTTGACCAAAGTCAAGGATTTTCCAACTTTAAGGGCTAAAATAGGGAAATGGTCATAATGACCTAACGAACGGTCCGGGCACCAACCGTCGGTCGTGGCAAGTCAAAAATGACCTGTCGCCGCTGAGGGAAAGCTCAAAATACAGAAAAAGGATGGAAAATGAAAAATGACCTAGAGGGTCATTACAACATCCACTACTAAAAGAACTTTCGTCCGCAAAAGTTACGAAAAGGATAGTACCTGAAGACTCGAAAAGGCGAGGATAACGGGTCCGTATGTCGGTCTCGACCCCCCCCAAGTAGCCTCCTCGAAAGGACAATACCGCCACTGAACTTTAACTGACAGAATCTCCTTGGACCTCAATTTCCTAACTTGCCTGTCCAAAATAGCAACAGGCTTATCCTCAAAGTCTAAGGACTCATCCAACTAAACCGACTCTAACTGAAGCATGTGAGACTCATCCGAAATGTACCACCGCAACATAGAAACATGAAACACCGGATGAACACTAGAAAGAGAAGGAGGCAAGGCTAACTCATAAGAAACCCCTCCAATACGACGAAGGATCTCAAATGGACCAATGAACCTCGTACGAAGCTTACCCTTCCTCCCGAACCACATCACTCCTTTCATGGGCGATACCCGAAGGAACACACTATCACCAACCATAAACTCAAAGTCTCAAACTCTCCAGTCAGTATAACTCTTCTGCCTTCTCTAGGAATTATGAAGTCTCTCCGGAATAACCCAAACTCTATACATAGAATCACGAAGCAAATTGGTACCCCATAGCCTAACCTCGAAAGCATCAAACCAGCCCACCAGAGATCTGCACCATCTACCATACAATGCCTCAAACGGAGCCATCTGAATGCTAGAATGGTAACTATTATTATATGCAAACTCCTCCAAGGCTAAACATTGGTCCCACTAACCCCCGAATCAATAACGCAGGCTCGCAACATATCCTCTAGAACTTGAATAGTGAGCTCTGACTAACCGTCTGTCTGCTGATGGAAAGTGGTGCGAAGCTCAACTCTAGTACCCAACTCTCTCTGAATAGACCGCCAGAAGTGCGAAGTGAACTGAGTACCACAATAAAAAATGATAGAAACTGGCACCCCATGCAACAGGACAATCTCTCAAATATAGATCTGGGCCAACCTTTCTGAATTGTAGGAAGTATTAACCGGTATAAAGTGAGCAGACTTCATCAACCTATCCACAATAACCCAAATAGCATCAAATCTCTGCAAGGTACGTGGCAACCGACTACAAAGTCCATGGATATACGCTCCCATTTCCACTTCGGAATAGGTAGCCTCTGTGATAAACCACCTAGGCTCTGGTGCTAAAACTTCACCTGCTGGCAGTTCAAGCACCTAGATACGAAATCCAAAATATACCACTTTATCCCACACCACCAGTAGTGCTGCCTCAAGTTACGATACATCTTAGCTATCCCGAGATGAATGGAATATCTAGAACAATGAGCCTCCCGAGATGAATGGAATATCTAGAACAATGAGCCTCCTCCAGTATCAATCTGACCAAGTCACCAACTCTAGGAATGCAAATACGACCCTCGATCCTCAAAACACCCTCCGAATCTAAAGTTACCTTTCTAGCCTCACCGCTCAACACCTTGTCACGAATGATCCTCAATCTCGCATAATCAAACTGTTCTGCCCGAATCTACTCCAACAAGGAAGACCTAGCCTTAACACAAGCAAGAATACGGCCCGACTCAGAAATATCAAGTCAAACCAACCTATTAGCCAAGGACTAGATGTCCCAAGCTAAAGGTCGCTCCTCCGTGGCTAAGAAAGCCAAGCTACCCATACTCACCGCCTTCCGGCTCAAGGCATCCGCTACCATATTTGCCTTGCCTGGATAATAGAGAATAGAGATGTCATAGTCCTTCAGTAACTCCAACCACCTACACTGCCTCAAATTTAGATCCTTCTGGCTAAATATGTACTAAAAACTATGATGGTCAGTAAAGATCTCGCAATACATGCCATAGAGATAATGCCTCCATATTTTCAACACGAAGACTACCCTTGCTAACTCCAAGTCATGTGTGGGGTAGTTTCTCTCGTGAACCTTCAACTGTCTGGAAGCATATGCAATAACCGGCCCTGGTGCATCAACCACAACGTAAACCAATACCTGACGCATCACAATATATGGTGAAACTCTGACCCTCGACCAAAAGAGTAGAATCAGAGCTGAAGTCAACAAGGCCTTGAGCTTCAGAAAGATTGCCTCACACTCATCTGACCACTGGAAGGGAACATTCTTCTGAGTCAATCTAGTTAATGAAGTTGCTATCGAAGAAAATCCCTCCACAAACCGTCTATAATAACCTACTAACCCGATGAAACTGTGAACCTCGATAGGAGAAGTAGGCCTAGCCCAATCACGAATTGTTGCAATCTTCGCCGGATCTACCATAATCCCATCCTTGGACACCACATTCCCCAAGAAGACACATACTCAAGCCAAAACTCACACTTAGTGAATTTGGCATACAAGTGGTGGTCTCGCAAAGCCTGAAGTACAACTCTAAGATGCAGCTCATGCTCCTCCCTACTTCTCGAATAAACCAGAATGTCGTTGATGAACACAATCACGAATGAATCCAAGTAGGCACTGAACATGGTTCATCAACTTGATAAATGTTGATGGGGCATTGGCCAACCCAAAACACATGACTAGGAACTCATAATGGTCGTATCGAGTCCTAAATGCAGTCTTTGGGATATCCTCAGCCCTAATCCTCAACTGGTGATAACCAGACCTCAAATCTATCTTATAAAACACTGCTGCACCCTGTAGCTGGTCAAACAAGTCATCAATACGGGACATTCGATATTTGTTCTTAACTGTCACCTTATTCAATTGCCTATAGTCGATACACATATGCATAGACCCGTCCTTCTTCTTCACAAACAAAACCAGAGCACCCCACGGAGACACACTAGGCCTGATGAACCCTCTACTCAATAGATCCTGGAGTTGATCATTAAGCTCTCTCCACTCAGCAGGTGCCATCCGATATGGTAGAATGGAAATGGGCTTGGTGCCAGGCTCAACATCGATACCAAAATTAATGTCATGATCAAGAGGAAGACTCGGAAAATCAGAAGGAAATACATCTGAATACTCGCAAACCACGGGAATAGACTCAAGAGGAGGTATGGTGGAACTAGTATCACAGACGTAGGCAAGATAAGCTAAGCACCCCTTCCCAACCAGCCTTTGGGCGCTCAGAAAAGATATAACTCCCCTCGGCATGTGTCTATCAGCTCCCTTCCATATGATAGGAGGGATACCAGGCATCTGAAGGGTAACAGTCTTGGTGAAACAATCCAAGACCGTATGATAAGGAGACAACCAATCCATGCCCAATATCACATCAAAATTGACCATATTAAGGACAACCAAATCTACCCACGTGTCATACCCCAAGATAATCACCACACAAGTCCGATACACCTGATCCACTACTAAAGAATCACCTACTGGGGTAGATACACGCAAGGGCGCAGGCAAAGACTCACAAGCAGACTCTAGACGAGTAGCATAATAAGCAGATACATACGAGAATGTAGACCTCAGATCAAACAAAGCTGAAGAAGACTGAGGACAAATGGAGATCATACCTGTGATCACAACATCTGAAGCCTCGGCCTCTGTTCGATCCAAAACTTCATACATATTGCCCCGACCGCTATGACCACCTGACCTACCATACTGAGGACCACCTCTAGTACCCTAGGGACCACCCCTAATACCCTATGAACCACCTCTAGCTGGAGGTGCTTGAGCCCTGGGGGCATGAACCAACTAATCTTGTCGCCTAGGGTGTTGTGCCATCGCGCACTCTCTAGCAAAGTGGCTTATCTCGCCACACTCATAACAACCCCGACCCCATGTACTCTGCTATGAAGACTCGGCCGAATCTGAATGACCACCACGACCTGTAGACCCTGAATGACCACCTCATGGAGCAGGAATGATACTCTGGCTACTCTGACCCTCAGTAGTCTGTAATGCCACCCGAACAGGCCGGCTCATCTGGAAATGTTGTTGGTGTTGTCCTCTACCATAGTAGCCCCTACCATGTCCCTATGAACCGCTGAAATTGCCCTGATGGCGGGGCCTCTTATCACTGCCCCCTTGGGCCTCACAAAGTACACCCTCAATAGTATGGGCATGATCAACTACCTCCATAAATGACTGACCCAATGCTACCATACCCTTTGTGGCCAAGCAGAGATTCAAGATCAAACCTCGAACAAACCAGCGTACTCTCTCATGCTTGGCGGGAAAATTGATAGTTGCGTGTCTAGACAATTGATGGAATCGAACCTCATGCTCAGAAATAGTCACGGAGCCCTGCTCCAACCCAGCAAATAGATCCATTAGATGTTCCCTCATACTATGCGATACATACTTCTCTAGAAAAGCTGCTGAGATTTGATCCCAAGTAAGCGGAGGTGACCCGGCTGGTCTACAAGCAACATATGACCTCCATCACTATTTTGCTGGACCATCCAGCTGAAATGCAATGTAATTGGCTCATGAGACTCAACTAACCCCAAATTATGTAACCTCTCCTGGCAGTTAGCCAGAAACTTGTGCGCATCCTCCCTAGAAGCACCCTGAAAACCTCAGAGGACCCAATCTTAAGAACCTACCAAGCATCTTCTGCTCCTTAGAAGACATAACTGGCACGGCTGGAAGAGGGGGAGCAACTGAAAGGGCTGGTAGTACCTCAAATATGGGAGCCACAGTAGTAGAATGCGATCCTGAACCCTGTGTTGCTGCCTAAGCGAAGTCTGAGCCTCACCTCGAACCTGAGAACCGATCGGAGTGCTCGGTGAAGCTACTGGTGGAGTCATACCCTTAAGGAACCCCAACAATCAAACCAGTGTGTCCTACAATACTGGATTAGTTACAAAACCTGCTAGATGCTGGGTTGGCCCCACATGCTCCGACTCATATTGAACCTCATCCACTCTAACCTCAGGCTCTGGTGATGGTAGTCTAGCCCAAGCCCGAGCTGGCACTGCAGCCCGTACCCTACCTCGACCTCTGGGTCGGCCTCTACCTCATCCCCTAGCTGGGGCCCTAACTGCAGGCACACGGGCCTCGTCCTCACCCACTGCAGATCTCATCCAAATCATCTGAGAAAGGGTGAAACAAAGATACCTAGAAGTTGACCAAATCAAGTAAGCATGATAAGGAATCAAACAAAATGAAGCCTTTCCTAGGGAATGTCTTATAGCCTCTTCTAGATTGGATACGGATGTCATCGTACCGATCCACGAGACTCTACTAGACACTTTGCTCTTGGACTAGTGAGATTGGTGAACCTAGAGATCTAATACCACTCTGTCATGACCCAAAACTGGGCCATGATGGCATCTACATAAACCCCCAGTAGACAAGCCTAACCCAAATATGCGAAAGACAATAAATAATAATTAAAGTAAAAGAAATTAGAAGATATAACAAAAATATAGGGCCAATAGCGTATATGCATACCATCGTACAAAATATACATAAGAAGGCCCTAAAGTGACAAAAAGGACACAACAACACGAGAACCCACCCGGACCTGGTGTCACTAGTACAAGAGTGACTAAAGTAAGGAGTAGCTATACAACAGATGTTGTCTATCCAAAATAAAAAATATAGATAGAATGTATAAGATGGAAAGCATGTAAAGTCTCCAAAAGTGTCGGGAGCTCACTGATGTGTCGGGATTTGATGGCACTTTTGACGCTTAAAATATAGGATTTTTAGGAGTTCTTGAGCGTTTTTAGTTAGATTTAATGTCGTTTGGTAAGTGTGCAGGGACAAAGTATGAAGTAGGAAAGAAAGCCAAAAAGTTGCAATTTCTGGGCTAAAATGAAGCCACCACGAGCGTCACATCCACGACGGCCCGTGGGGCTGACCGTCAAAGAGAGGCAGCAAGACTGTTAAGACTGGGCAACCCCGATGGGCTGGCAAACTTCCCATGGCAGTCGCGATGGCCCGTGGCATCACTCGTCAAGGTAGCCCAATGGATAGTGCAAAGAGACAAGGAAGGACGATTGGCTCCACAACATCCCATCGCCAGCCCGACGTCTCGTCACAAGCTGCTCGTGGAAACCAGGCAGGGGAACTACTAAGAGACCAAGCCAGGCAATGGGAGTCGCAACTTCAATGGCCCATCGACCTCCGCCTGTAAGAATACGCCAGAGGACTTTCCTGAAGACCCAATGAAGGCCGACGGGTAGCCACAACGCTCATCGCCTCAGCAACGGCCCGTGTGGCGACCCGTCAGAGCTGACCGCGTCCAGATTTCCAAGTTTAATTAGGATTTGGCTCTTTTGTCTATAAATACTTTCCCCGAGGTTTTATTTTTGGTTGTTCACGAATTATTTCAAGTTACTTTCGGATATTTTGTTACTTTGATTTTGGTGTTGAATTCGAAGACTAATTCTTGATAATTTGAAGTGTTCTTGAGATTATTCTTCAAGATTATGGTTTTTCTTATTCTTCTTTGTAAGTATCTTCTGATGATTGATCAAAAAAACATTGATTGCATGCTTATGAACATGAATATCTAAATCCACAACTAGGGTTGTGGAAACCATGAAGGATTTACGACGTAGGCTAAGTACTTAGGTAATCTAGAGTGGTGTTCATGCATGTATTGTTCCTCCCTTCGCTTTAATTGCTTTTTAACGATTGCAAATGTTAGAACTCGCCTTATCCTTACTTGCCAAACCAAGGATGTAACGGACGGGAAAAGGGTTGTAAACAACGAGATTCGAGGTTATCAACCCTTGTCTAATAGCTTGACCTTGTCCGGGAATAGCTAATCTGGGATCAAGGGTAAGGGTTAGTAAAGCGACACCCACGGCCGGACCAAGGCGTGTGGTGAGATTCACCTAGCCGGACCAAGGAATTAGGTGAACCTAACTTACCAATTCTGCATGCTAAGAACCAACCTAGTGAACTAAGTATGAAAGCCTTACTAAGTTATGATCTCATGGGAACCATTGCCCTAGCCACTTCTCTTATTGATAAATACTCTTGAAATTAACATTGGTTACCTGATACGTTATTGTTACAATAATTACTTGTTGCTACGAAAACCCCCCCTTTTATGGGAAATAACTGACTAAAAGCTTGAAGTAAACACTAGTCGTCCATAGTCCTTCCATATTCCCTGTGGGATCGACCCCAATCTTTAGTTGGGTTCTATATTTGAACAGCGACCGCTTGCGCTTATTTTAAAGGTGTAATCTGGGCGCATCACTCACCGTGATCCAAACAACAATGGGTCTCAAACGACAGAAGATCAGTGAGGGTGGCTCGTACTAGGTGTTGCATCAGAAAAAAGATGCAGAGTGTTGTATGACTACCAAGACAATGGGTACTCAGTAGGCAACATAGGTCGGCCGAGCGTAGAAAGATAATATATATATATATAAAAAAATGGATTACAGGAAAGCAACTAGCTATACAGGGATCCACCTAAATATAGTTATAAAGCCGGAGACATGCCGATAAACAAACAAAGGAAAAGGAAAGGAAAACAACATTAAGACAACCAGAGTCAATCCACGTGGCAAAGAAAATACAACACGGTGCACGATGATACATGTATGAATGTAATATAATATAAACCCAGAATACCATATTGGGCGCCCAGAATACCGCATCAAACTATGCATGTATATATGTGAAATAGTAAAATACCAATAATAACCCATCAGGGGTCTGGAATACCACATCGGACTATAAATAAGTATATATATGACATTAAAATACCCGGAATTGTCACGATCCAATTTCTCGGTCATGATGGCACTTACAACCTCCCAGTAGGCAAACCAATCCCCGTAGCCCAGAACGTTAGTAATGGGATACCTTCTAATAGTTTAAGGGGAAGAATAAATAAATAAGCGGAAGCAAGGGAACAAGATGAATAAACAGGATAACCGGAGTAATATAAATGCAGAGTGGAGGCTAAACCATCACAAAACCTAGTATTAGAGTATATAAGAGCCGACTACAAAAAGAGTACAAAAGGGTCCAAAAGAGATATATACATAAGTTGTCTCCGAATAGTAACACAGTACAGAATATATAAAATATAAACTAAGTCAAGCTCTTAACGCCAAGAGCTCACCCTCAGCCTGGATTATCCAAAAAAGCTTCCCGCACGAGTCTCCGACGCTCTAACAGCGATGGCCCACACTAGGATCTGCACCAGAAGATGCAGGGGGTAGGGTGAGCACCAAATGCGAAGCATAAGGTACCCAGTAGGTATCATAGGTCGACTGGGCACATATAAAGTAAAAGAACAGTAGCAGGCAGAGTAGAAACACACAATCACAAAAAACAATAATAAAGTATACAAAAACTAGCCCAGAGGGAAGACAACCGAAAGCAACAAGCAAGGATAGCATATAGGATATATACATGGCAAACACAGGTGAAAAAGAGAACGACGCACCTGGGATCCTCGCAAAAACAGTATATATATAGATAAGTTCTAGCAAAGAACGGTATACTAGTAACCTCAAGTATATAGAATGGGAGGGAAGGATAAAGTAGACATGCTCGATAACAGAATGAATAAGCACCCAAACCATGCCAATTCTCAAATCCTTAAGTAACAGTCTAGCAAGTCCAATTCCACACTTATAACCGTAGTAGAGAGAAAATCTGTAAATAAGTAAAGAGAGTCTACCTACAGTCCCCCGACAGCCCATACAACCGAGGAACTCAATCAAGTGCATACAAACCCTCCGGCATCCCATACTATCGGAGCGTACAATCAGTAAACAGCAAGCAAGAGTGGTATCTCAAACAATGGATGATATGATGCACGATAACCTCAGGGTGAAATAGAACCTCTGTATGTACCTCTTCCGGTGCCGATCAGGCCTAGCAGGCAGGTTCCATGGATGGACTCAGCCTGTATACCAAAATGACCAAACGAACCGCCAGAGCACCGAACCACCGGTCCCAGCAAGCCATAAATGACTTGGGTCCACTGCAGGAAAGCTCTAACAGTGCAATAAATGCGTAAACGCGAAGATAACCGGAAGGGTCATCATAACATCCACTACTAAAAAAACTTTCATCCTTGAAAGTCAAGAATAAGGGAGTACCTGAAGGCTCGAACATCTGCGGATACTGAGCATGCAACTCACTCTCGGTCTCCCAACTAGCCTTCTCGACCAGATGGTGCCTCAACTGAACTTTCACAACTGGAATCTCCCTAGATCGCAACCTCCTGATATCTTTGGCCAAAATAGTTATCGGCTCATCAACAAATGATGACCTTCATCCAACTGAACCGAATACCAATGCAACACATGAGACTCATCTGGTACATACCGGCGCAACATCTAGACATGGAACACTGGGTGGATAGATGAAAATATCAAAGACAATGCTAACATGTAGGAAACACTACCAACCCTCTGCAGAATCTCAAATGGCCCAATAAACCAGGGGTTATGCTTGCCCCTCCAACCAAATATCATCACGCCCTTTATGGGAAATACACGAAGGAAAACTAGGTCACCAACATTGAACTCCAAGGCATGAAGTCTACGATCAACGTAGCTCTTCTACCTACTTTGGGCTGCTCTAAGTCTATCCTAGATCAAACGGACTCGGTCTAAGGAATCTCTAAGCAAATCCATACTCTGCGGTCTAGACTCTAACCCATCAAAATAACCAATGGGAGATCTGAAACACCTACCATACAAAGCCTCAAAAGGTGCCATGCCAATGCTCGAATGAAAGATGTTATTATACGCAAACTCAATGGCATAAACTGATCCCATTAACCTCTAAAGTCAAGTACACAGGCCCGAAGCATGTCCTCCAGGACCTGAATGGTTCTCTCAGACTGGCCAACTATCTGAGGGTGGAAAGCAGTATTAAGTTGAACCTCCGTACCCAAATCCCTCTATATAACTCTCCAAAACTGAGATGTGAACTGAGTGCCGCAGTCTTAAATGATAGAAGTTGAAACCCTATGCAACCGTACAATCTCAGGAATGTAGATCTGAGCTAACCTCTCTGCCCTATAGGAAGTTTGAACCAGCAAGACATGTATGGACTTGGTCAGCCTATCTACGATCACCTAAATGGCATCAAACCTCCGAGTGGTACGAGGCAAACCAATAACAAAGTCCATAGTAATACCTTCCCACTTCCACTTAGGAATGGGAAGTCGCTGCATCAAACCACCCAGTCTCATGTGCTCGAAATTCACCTATTCACAGTTTAAGCACCGAGATACAAACTCTGCCATATCTCGCTTCATACCACCCCACCAGTAAAGCTGCCTCAGATCTATATACATCTTCGCTACGCCAGGGTGAATGGAGTATCTGGAACAATGTGCCTCATGGTGTATCAACTGTATCAAATCACCCACTCTCGGAACACAAAGTCAACCACTAAACCTCAGAACCCAAGGTAGCTCAGCTGGCCTCACCCCGAACCACCTGATCACGAAGGTCACACAAACTCTGATCCTCAAACTATCGGCTTTGAATCTAATCAACTAGGGTAGAGCAAACCTCAACACTGGCAAGAACTCTGCTGGGATCCGATAAGTCAAGCCTAACCAAACGGTTAGCCAAGGACTGGATGTCCAAGGCTAATGGTCGCTCAAAAACTGAAAGTGAAGCTAGGCTGCCCATACTCACCGCCTTCTGAATCAAGGCATCCGGTACCACATTTGCCTTACCCGGATTGTATAAAATAGTGAAATCATAGTCCTTCAGCAACTCAATCCATATCCTCTACCTCGAGTTCAGATCGTGCTGACTCGTAATGTACTAAAGACTAAGATGGTTGGTGAATATCTTACAATGAACTCCATATAGATAGTGCCTCCAGATCTTGAGTGCAAAAATTACCGCTGCTAGCTCTAAGTCGTGAGTGGGGTAGTTGCGCTCGTGAACATTCAGCTGTCTCGACGCATATGCTATCACTCGACCCTGCTGCATCAAAACACAACCAAGACCGACCCCTGAAGCATCACAATACATGGAGAAACCCTGACCCTCAACCGGCAAAGTCAGAACTGGAGCTGAAGTCAAAAAGGCCTTAAGCCTCTGAAAACTATCCTCGCACTGATCGGACCACTGGAATGGAACATCCTTCCTAGTTAGCATAGTCAAGGGTGCTGCTATGGAGGAAATATCCCTCTATGAATCATCTGTAATAACCGGCTAACCAAATAAAGTTGCGAACCTCGATAGGACTGGTGGGTCTAGGCCAATCACGAACTACAGAAATCTTACCCAGATCCACTCTAATCCCATTCTTAGACACTACGTGTCCTAGGAATGCAACTGACTCAAGCCAAAATTCACACTTTGAGAACTTGGCATAAAGCTGATGATCTCTCAAACTCTGAAGTACGGTCCTCAATGATGCTCATGCTCATCCCTACTCCTCGAGTATATTCGAATGTCATCAACGAAGACTATCACGAACATATCCAGGTACGGGCTAAGCACCCTATGCATCAAATCCATAAAGGCTGCGGGGGCATTAGTCAACCCAAAAGACATCACTAGGAACTCATAATAGCCATAACGTGTCATGAATGCTGTCTTAGGGATGTACTCCTCCCTAATCCTTAACTGATGGTAGCCAGACCTCAAATCAATCTTAGAAAACACGGTGAAACCCTAAAACTGATCAAATAAGTCATCAATCTTGGGCATCGGATATCTATTCTTCATTGTCACCTTATTCAGTTGCCGATAGTCAATATATATCCACATCGAACCATCTTTCTTTTTCACGAAGAGGACAAGACCACCCCAAGGAGACACACTCGGTCTAATAAACCCCTTATCAAACAAATCTTGGAGCTGCTCCTTAAGCTCTCTCAACTCAACGGGAGCCATACGGTAGGGAGGGATAGAAATAGGCCTAGTGCCTGGCTCTAACTCAATGGAAAAATAAATATCGCTCTCAGGTGGAAGGCCTGGTAGGTCGGTAGGAAACCCATCTATAAAGTTTCTAACCACAGGAACACACTCAAGAGACACAGGGTCAACACTAGCATCTCGAAAATATGCTAGATAAGCTAGACACCCACTGGAAATCAACTTCCTAGATCGAAGACAAGAGATGATCCCAGATAGTGCATGCCTAACAAAACCCTACCACACAACCGGGGACACACCGGGCACGGCTAGGTTAATGATCTTGGCATAAGAATCCAAAACTGCACGGTGAAGGGATAACCAGTCCATGCCTAGTATCACATCAAAGTCTAACATATCAAGAATCATCAAGTCAGCCCAAGTATCCAAATCACCAACAGATATCACACAGGATCTCACAATCCAATCCACTACTAAAGAATATCCTACTGGGGTCGAAATAGAAACAGGAACAGATAATGGCTCACTATCCAACCCCAAACAAGGCAGAAAGTAGGATGATATATATTAATAAGTGGATCCAGGATCAAACAAAACATAAGCAAGATGACGGCATAAAGAAATCGTACTTGTTATCACAACATCCGAGGCCTCTACCTTTGCTCTCCCAGGGACCGCATAGAACTCACGATGCACCTGGGATCCTCGCAAAAACAGTATATATATAGATAAGTTCTAGCAAAGAACGGCATACTAGTAACCTCAAGTATATAGAATGGGAGGGAAGGATAAAGTAGACATGCTCGATAACAGAATGAATAAGCACCCAAACCATGCCAATTCTCAAATCCATAAGTAACAGTCTAGCAAGTCCAATTCCACACTTATAACCGTAGTAGAGAGAAAATTCATAAATAAGTAAAGAGAGTCTACCTACAGTCCCCCGACAGCCTATACAACCGAGGAACGCAATCAAGTGAATACAAACCCTCCGGCATCCCATACTATCGGAGCGTACAATCAGCAAATAGCAAACAAGGCTGGTATCTCAAACAATGGATGATATGATGCACGATAACCTCAGGGTGAAATAGAACCTCTGTATGTACCTCTTCCGGTGCCGATCAGGCCTAGCAGGTAAATTCTATGGATGGACTCAGCCTGTATACCTCTACTCCACCATATACCTTTCCCTCGGCACACGTGGATCGAAGCCCCTGGCCCAAAGCGGCAAGGTCCATGGAGGTCCCAGACCCCATACTAAATCTCCAAATCAAAATGTGTCCTCCGGAATCGAGTCCGGGTTCAAGCCAGTGGCTAAATCTCAAGTATGCATGCCTAGACCCTTTCTAGGACTAAATCACTGAAATGATGTCTCAAAAACCCTTTCAAGAGTGCTCGAGCATAACCGGGTCTAAAATAGTGGAATATGTCTCAGACGCTTGACCCGGTCGAGTCTAAAGTCATTTCAAATCAGTGAGAAAACTCAGCTAGTACTCCGACCCGGTCGAGTCTAGCAATAGTAGAAAATCATGATGAAAAGCACATTTGACCTTTTACCCCAAGAAGATCCACGTATCAAGTCAAATCGTTTCCAAAATCATTGCCATTGAAAATGGGCCCCCGGGGCCATGCAAGTTTAAGAAAATAGTCCATTGAGCACGAATCCCAAAATCACAATAAAAGCATGGGAAAACCTCTTTAATGAATGGAAATGATATGATCAACACGAAATAGATGCCCGGCAGCTCACAATCAACCTATGGCTCCGAAGCTACTCAGCAAGCATACCCAGCCTAGAAGGATAATCTTATATCTGGGACTCACGGACATTCCCAATGATCCCACCGTCTATGTCCCAGAGTCAAAAAGGACTCACAGGACCACAATGGTAATAATATCAGTCAACAAGAGTACTACACACAATGGAGGAAAGAACGGAATGGATCCTGGAAAAGCATTCAAGGTTTGTGGTACCAACCTAGGTACCCAACCCAAGGATGCCAACTAGTACAAGTTTACCTGATATATGCAAAGTCTAGGTAGTTAAGCCGTAACCTACCTATCGTCCGACGACAAGATGCCAGAACAACCAGGTCCAAGCCCGAAATGCTCCGAGAACTCCCAAATGAAAATCAAACTATGAAGATCATAAATATAATGGTAAAATGGGTCTAACGGTACCCATATATCTACAATTGTAGCTGGGTCAATATCCGAGTCAAAAGCAGGCCCGCGAGGCCCATGACTCAAAACAAAAAATGAAAAAAGCCATGACGACCCCAACGGTGCCAAGAAGCTATGCCCCAAGTTTGAGTACATTTGGCCAAGAGGAAGGGCGCCAAATCATCCTGCAAAGATTGGGGTATAAGGAAAGGAATTTCGGAAAATAAAGCGGAAATTGGGTGAGAAATACTTACCACAAAGGCGAAAACACCGAGTAAAGAAGGATAATCTACCAGGACCACGATCATACACCAGCTAGAACTGCCAGAATTCACAACCAAAACTCAAGCTTAGAGAAGGGCATCAATGGAGGTTTTTAAGAAATTTCAAGGGAAGAGGGAGCTTACCAAGTGACGAAGGAACACGGGAAATCCACAACCAACCAACTCCCCAAGGCTTAGAATCAAAGTAGAGCAATTTGTAGGAGATAAAATAGAGTATTAGATTGAGAAATGAAAGAATGAGAGCTGGAAAGATGAAGTTGTAGCTTTATATAGTCGTTGGAAAATGGTCAGCGCCATTGGTGCTAGGCCAGCGCCAACAGCGCTGAAGGGGTGGTAGGTGCCTCAGCGCTATCGCGCTGGGAAGGGCGTGCTCGTGCTGAAGGCTGACAGGTGCTGAAGCGCGATTGCGCTGGCCTTAGCACGATTGCGCTGAAGCCTGGCCTGCAACTGAAAATTTTGCAATTTTCCAAAAACTCCATGGGGTGTTCTGGGCACAAATTGAAACCGATATTCAAAAACCAATAGTGCTAATAGAGTGGAAACGACGTTCCGTACTTAACAGAATTGACAAAACTTCCATACGAGGTCATTTCAGAGAAATGTTGACCCAAGTCAACACCAACAAAAAGGAACCCAAAGGCTCAAAATGAGTCCGGCTCACCCGGAAATCGAGCCAACCACCTTCCTAGCCCAAACTCAACATTCCAAAGCTGATGGAATTATCGGATTTCAAATATGATACTTCGATCATCAAAAGTCACGCAAAGTTACACTTTCAACTCCAAATGGCCCTTAAATTGAAAAAACCACACAAAACCCACACTGGAAGTTCTCAGGCCTCAACTAAAGGTCCAACTAGACCAAACTCATCGATCCGGAGATAACAGAACTGTCAAAATTCAATTTTGAGTATGTTAGCTAAGAATGTTGACCAAAGTCAACGATATACTAAGTTTAAGCTCTAAAATAGGCAAACAACCAAAATGACCAAACGAACCGCCAGGGCACCGAACCACTGGTCCCAGCTTGCCATAAATGACTTGGGGCCACTGCAGGAAAGCTATAACAGTGCAATAAATGCGTAAACGCGAAGATGATCGGAAGGGTCATCATAACATCCACTACTAAAAAGACTTTCATCCTTGAAAGTCAAGAATAAGGGAGTACCTGAAGGCTCGAACATCTGCGAATACTAAGCATGCAACTCACTCTCGGTCTCCTAACTAGCCTTATCGATCGGATGGTGCCTCAACTGAACTTTCACAACTGGAATCTCCCTAGATCTCAACCTCCTGATATCTTTAGCCAAAATAGTTATCGGCTCCTCAACAAATGATAACCTTCATCGAACTGAACCGAATCCCAATGCAACACATGAGACTCATCTGGTACATATCTGCACAACATCTAGACATGGAAAGCTGGGTGGATAGCTGAAAATATCAAAGGCAATGCTAACATGTAGGCAACACTGCCAACCCTCCGCATAATCTCAAACGGCCCAATAAACCAGGGGCTAAGCTTGCCCATCCAACCAAATCTCATCACCCCCTTTATGGGCAATACACAAAGGAAAACTAGATCACCAACACTGAACTCCAAGGCATGAAGTCTATGATCAACGTAGCTCTTCTGCCTACTTTGGGATGCTCTAAGTCTATCCTGGATCAAACGGACACGGTCTAAGGAATCTCTAAGCAAATCCATACTCTGCGGTCTAGACTCTAACCCATCAAACTAACCAATGGGAGATCTGAAACACCAACCATACAAAGCCTCAAAAGGTGCCATGCCAATGCTCGAATGAAAGCTGTTATTATACGCAAACTCAACGGCATAAACTGATCCCACAAACCTCTAAAGTCAAGTACACAGGCCCGAAGCATGTCCTCCAGGACCTGAATGGTCCTCTCAAGCTGGCCAACTATCTGAGGGTGGAAAGCAGTATTAAGCTGAACCTCCGTACCCAAATCCCTCTATATAACTCTCCAAAACTGAGATGTGAACTGAGTGTCGCAGTCTGAAATGATAGAAGTTGAGACCCCATGCAACCGTACAATCTCACGAATGTATATCTGAGCTAACCTCTCTGCCCTATAGGAAAGTTGAACCGGCAAGAAATACATGGACTTGGTCAGCCTAACCACGATCACCCAAATGACATCATACCTCCGAGTGGTACGAGGCAAACCAACAATAAAGTCCATAGTAATACCTTCCCACTTCCACTCAGGAATGGGAAGTCGCTGCATCAAACCACCCAGTCTCATGTGCTCGAACTTCACCTATTGACAGTTTAAGCACCGAGTTACAAAATCTTCCACATCTCGCTTCATAGAACCCCACCAGTAAAGCTGCCTCAGATCCATATACATCTTTTATGCGCCAGGATGAATGAAGTATCTGGAACAATGTGCCTCATGGAGTATCAACTGTATCAAATCACCCACTCTTGGAACACAAAGTCAACCACTAAACCTCAGAACCCTATCAGAACCCAAGGTAGCTCAGCTGGCCTTACCCCGAACCACCTGATCACGAAGGTCACACAAACTCTGATCCTCAAACTATCAGCTTTGAATCTAATCAACTAGGGTAGAGCGAACCTCAACACTGGGATCCGATAAGTCAAGCCTAACCAAACGGTTAGCCAAGGACTGGATGTCCAAGGCTAATGGTCGCTCAGAAACTGAAAGTGAAGCTAGGCTGCCCATACTCACCGCCTTCCAACTCAAGGCATCCGCTACCACATTTGCCTTACCTGGATTGTATAAAATAGTGAAATCATAGTCCTTCAGCAACTCAATCCATATCCTCTGCCTCGAGTTCAGCTCGTGCTGACTCGTAATGTACTAAAGACTACGATGGTTGGTGAATATCTTACAATGAACTCCATATAGACAGTGCCTCTAGATCTTGAGTGCAAAAATTACCGCTGCCTACTCTAACTCGTGAGTGGAGTAGTTGCGCTCATGAACCTTCAGCTACCTCGACGCATATGCTATCACTCCACCCTGCTGCATCAAAACATAACCAAGACCGACCCCTGAAGCATCACAATACATGGAGAAACCCTGACCCTCAACTGGGAAACTCAGAACTAGAGCTGAAGTCAATAAGGCCTTAAGCCTCTGAAAACTATCCTCCCACTGATCGGACCACTGGAATGGAACATCCTTCCTAGTCAGCATAGTCAAGGGTGCTGCTATGGAGGAAAAATCCCTCAATTAATCATTTGTAATAACCTGCCAACCCAATAAAGTTGCGAACCTCGGTAGGACTGGTGGGTCTAGGCCAATCACGAACTACCAAAATCTTACCTGGATCCACTCTAATCCCATTCTTAGACACTACGTGTCCTAGGAATGCAAATGACTCAAGCCAAAACTCACACTTTGAGAACTTGGCATAAAGTTGATGATCTCTCAAACTCTGAAGTACGGTCCTCAATGCTGCTCATGATCATCCCTACTCCTCGAGTATATTCGAATGTCATCAACAAAGACTATCACGAATATATCCAGGTACGGGCTAAGCACCCTATGCATCAAATCCATAAAGGCTGCGGGGGCATTAGTCAACCCAAAAGACATCACCAAGAACTCATAATAGCCATAACGTGTACTGAATGCTGTCTTAGGGATGTACTCCTCCCTAATCCTCAACTGATGATAGCCAGACCTCAAATCAATCTTAGAAAACATGGCGAAACCCTAAAACTGATCAAATAAGTCATCAATCTTGGGCATCGGATATCTATTCTTCATTGTCACATTATTCAGCTGTCGATAGTCAATACATATCCGCATCGACCCATCTTTATTCTTCACGAAGAGGACAAGAGCACCCCAAAGAGACACACTCGGTCTAATAAATCCCTTAGCAAACAAATCCTGGAGCTGCTCCTTAAGCTCTCTCAACTCAACAGGAGCCATATGGTAGGGAGGGATAGAAATGGGCCTGGTTCCTGGCTCTAACTCAATGGAAAAATAAATATCCCTCTCAGGTGCAAGGCCTGGTAGGTCGGTAGGAAACACATCTAGAAATTTTCTAACCACAGGAACACACTCAGGAGACGCAGGGTCAACACTAGCATCTCGGACATATGCTAGATAAGCTAGACACCCACTGGAAATCAACTTCCTAGCTCGAAGACAAGAGATGATCCCAGATAGTGCATGGCTAACAAAACCCTACCACACAACCGGGGATACACCGGGCACGGCTAGGGTAACGATCTTGGCATAAGAATCCAAAACTGCACGGTGAAGGGATAACCAGTCCATGCATAGTATCACATCAAAGTCTAACATATCACGAATCATCAAGTCAGCCCAAGTATCCAAATCACCAATAGATATCACACAGGATCTCACAATCCAATCCACTACTAAAGAATATCCTACTGGGGTCGAAATAGAAACAGGCACAGATAATGGCTCACTATACAACCCCAAACAAGGCAGAAAGTAGGAAGATATATATTAATAAGTGGATCCAGGAAAAACAAAACATAAGAAAGATGACGGCATAAAGAAATCGTACCTGTTATCACATCATCCGAGGCCTCTGCCTCTGCTCTCCTAGGGACCGCATAGAACTCACGACGACCTCCACCTGCCCGACCGCCACCCCTACCACCTGCTCTTTCATATGGGGAACCACCCCTAACCTGACTACCAACCCCTCTACCCAGAGGCTGAGCTGCTCGCATTGGCTCGGCCGGCTAAACTATACCCTGTTGGGGGCAATCCCTAGCATAGTGACCAACCACACCACAAGTGTAACAAGCCCCTTACGACCTACCCTGTCGGGATGAACCAGCAGAACCCAAATGGCCACCACAACCTAATGCCCCAAAAGATGCACTCCTTAAAGACTGACCGCTCTGGCCCTGATGGCTACCCTGACCCTGTTCAAACTGTAACCCTTAAGCCTGGAGTGACGCCTGAACTTGTAGACTGGACTGACCCAAATGTTGTTGTGGCAGATAACCTCGGCTCCATTAGACGGAACCTCTACCACCCTGCCTAGAACCACTGTGACCATCCTAATGTCGAGGCCTATAATCTCTGGCCCCGGTGTCATGATAACGCGAATCCAACTGTGCAGGCATAATTTTCAATGGCCTGGAATGACCGACCGCTAGCAACTAGTATCTCTGCTAGCTCTCTAAACTCTCTCTGTAGCCCCCAAACAAATCTACGAATCATGTCGACCTCAGTAGGCATAACCATGTCCCCAAACGGAGCAAGCTGATAGAAATTGGTCTCGTACTCTGAGACAGTCATAGAATCTTGGAAAAGTCTAGTGAACTCCTTCCTTCGACGCTCCCTATCGCTCTGTGGTAAGAACTTGGCCATAAAGGCCTCATAAAAATCAAACCAGGTCCAGGGAGGTGACATAGAGGGTCTGCAAGCAACCTGTGCTCTCCACCATAGCTTTGCTGGACCCTCCAGCTGATATGAAGTATATCCTGCCTCGTGGGTCACCAATAAGCCCAAGTGATGCAACATCTCCTGATAGGTGGTGATAAAATTATGGGGGTCCTGACCCTGTGTACCAGCAAATCTTGGTGGTGCCAATCTCAGAAACCTACCCAAGGCCTTCTACTCCCCATCTGTCATGGCGGGGTGAGGAGAAAGAGGCTGGTCAATCGACGGAACTGGAACAACCTCAGCACGAGGAGCCACAGTAATAGGCTGCGCTCCTGAACTCTGAACACCCAAGGCTGCCCCCTGAGCGGATGTTTGTGCTGTCTCAGAAGTATGCTCCCCAATCATATCGAAGAGCTGAACAAGTAAACTCCGAACATCTAACGACTGAGCTGGTGCTGAAGCTGGCATAGAAACCGATGTTGGGACTATCACTGGAGCTGGTGGTATCTGGGCCATCCTCGGGAGCTACCTCTACCTCATAGTCATACTCTGGCTCTATAACAACTCTGGCGGACCTAGTAGGCGCCGTTGCTCTGGGATGACCTCTAGCCTTGCCCTTGCGACCACCCCGACCCCTAGCTGGAGTCGGAGGTGCAGGGGAAGAAGGCTTTCCTCCGCTTGAATCTGACGATCTCGTATGAACCATCTGCGAAAGAGTGAATCGGAATAAGTGAGATTTTCAAGAACTTTCAAGGATACTACGCACGGAAGAGATACAAGAAAAGTCTAGTTTCCTAAGATTTCACTATAGCCTTCCAAAGATTAAGCATGTACGTCTCCGCCCCGATCCGCAATACTCTACTAGATATTAGCTCATATATCGATGACACCAGTGAACCTAAGGCTCTGATACCAAGATGTCACGACCTGATTTCTCAGTCATGATGGCACCTACAACCCTCCAGTAGGCGAACCAATCCCCGTAGCCTAGAATGGTTAGTAATGGGATACCTTCTAATAGTTTAAGCGGAAGAACAAATAAATAAGTGGAAAGAAGCGAAAAAGATGAATAAACAGGATAACCGGAGTAATATAAATGCAAAGCGGAGGCTAAACCATCCCAAAATCTGGTATCAGAGTATAAAAGAGCCGACTACAGCAGGAGTACAAAAGGGTCCAAAAGAGATATATACATAAGATGTCTCCGAATAGTAACAGAGTGAAGAATATACAAAAGATAAACTAAGTCAAGCTCTGAACCCCAAGAGCTCACCCTCAGCCTGGATGATCCAAAAATAGCTACCCGCACGAGTCTCCGGTGCTCTAACGGTGACGGCCCACACCAAGATCTGCACCAGAAGATGCGGGGGGGTAGGGTGAGCACCAAATAGGAAGCATAAGGTACCCAGCAGGTATCATAGGCTGACTGGGCACATATAAAGTAAAAGAATAGTAGCAAGCAGATTAGAAACAAACAGTCACAGAAAATAACGATAAAGTACACAAGAACTAGCCCAGAGGGAAGACAATCAAAAGCAACAAGCAAGGCTAGCAAATAGGATATATACATGGCAAACACAGGTGAAAAAGAGAACAATGCACCTGGGATCCTCACAAAAATAGTATATATATCGATAAGTTCTAGCAAAGGACGTTATACGAGTAACCTCAAGTATATAGAATGGGAGGGAAGGATAAAGTAGACATGCTCAATAACAGAATGAATAAGCACCCAAACCATGCCAATTCTCAAATCCATAAGTAACAGTCTAGCAAG
Source organism: Jaltomata sinuosa (assembly GCA_003996215.1). Taxonomy (NCBI): domain Eukaryota; kingdom Viridiplantae; phylum Streptophyta; class Magnoliopsida; order Solanales; family Solanaceae; genus Jaltomata; species Jaltomata sinuosa. The sequence goes on from QJPP01007377.1 coordinate 186,905, forward strand.
TCCAATTCCACACTTATAACCGTAGTAGAGAGCAAATCCGTAAATAAGTAAAGAGAGTCTACCTACAGTCCCTTAGCCACCCATACAACCGAGGAACACAATTAAGTGAATACAAACCCTACGGTATCCCATACTATCGGAGCGTACAATCAGCAAACAACAAACAAGGGTGGTATCGCAAATAATGGATGATATGATGCATGATAACCTCAGGTGAAATAGAACTTCTGTATGTACCTCATACGGTGCCGATCGGGCCCAGCAGGTAGGTTCCATGAAAGGACTCAGCCCGTATACCTCTACTCCACCGTATACCCTTTCCCCCAGCATACGCGGCCTGAAGCCCCTGGCCTGGAGCGACAAGGTCCATGAAGGTCCCGGACCCCATACTAAATTTCAAAATCAAAATGTGTCCTACAAAATTGAGTCTGGGTTCAAGCCAGTGGCTAAATCTCAAGTATGCATGCCTAGACGCTATCTAGGACTAAATCAGTGAAACGATTTCTCAAAATCCCTTCCAAGGGTGCCCGGGCATAACCGGGTCTAAAATAGTGGAAAATGTCTCAGACGCTAAACCTGGTCTAGTCTAAAGTCATTTCAAATCAGTGAGAAAACTCAGCTAGCACTCTGACCTGGTAAAGTCTAGCAATAGTAGAAAATCATGATGAAAACCACATTTTTACCTTCTTTTACCCCAAGAAGATCCACGTATCAAGTCAAATCATTTCTAAAATCATTTCCATTGAGAACGGGGCCCTGGGCCATGCATGTTTAAGAAAATAGTCCCAGTGGGGCCGAAGCCCAAAACCATAGTAAAAGCGTGGGAAAACCTCTTTATATGCATGGAAATAATATGATCAACATGAAATAGCTACCCGTCAGCTCACAATCAACCTATGGCCTTGCATAGGCTCCGAAGCTACTAAGCAAGCATAACTAGCCTAGAAGGATAATTCTATGTCCGGGACTCGCGGACATTCCCAATGATTCCACCATTTATGTTCCAGAGTCAACAAGGCCTCATAGGACCACAAGGGTAATAATATCAGTCAACAACAGTACTACACATAACGGAGGAAAGAACGGAATGGATCCTGGTAAAGCGGTCAAGGTCTGTGGTACCAACCAGTAACTCAACCCAAGGATGCCAACAAGTACAATTTTACCCGATATATGCGAAGTCTAGGGATTTAAGTTGTAACCTACATGTCGTCCGATGACAAGCTACTCAAACAACCAGTTATAAGCTCGAAATGCTCCGAGAACTACCGAACGACAATCAAACTATCAAGACCATAAATATAACATTAAAATGAGTCTAACGGTACCCATACTGCTATAATTGTAGCTGGGTCAATATCTGGGTCAAAAGCAGGCCCGCGAGCCCTACAACCTGACACCAAAAATGAAAAGAGCCACGACGACCCCAAAGGTGCTAAGAAGCTATGCTCCAAATTTGAGCACAATTGGCCAAGACGAACGGCGCCAAATCAGCCCGCAAAGATTGGGGTTTAAGGAAAGGAATTCTGGAAAATAAAGCGGAAATTACGCGAGAAATACTTACCACAAAGGTGAAAACCCGAGTCAACAAGGATAATCTACCATTCTCACGGGCATGCACCAGCTGGAATGGCAAGAATTCACAACCAAAACTCAAGCTTAGAGAAGGGCATCAATGGAGGTTTTTAAGAAATTTCAAAGGAAAAAGGAGCTTACCAAGTGACGAAGGAACACGGGAAATCCACAACCAACCAACTCCCTAAGGCTTAGAATCAAAATAGAGAAATTTGTAGGAGAGAAAATAGAGTTTTAGAATGAGAAATGAGAGGATGAGAGCTGGAAAAATAAAGTTGCAGCTTTATATAGTCGCTGGAAAATGGTCAACGCCATCGGCGCTAGGCCAGTGCCAATAGCGCTGAAGGGGTGGCATTCGCCTCAGCGCTATGGCGCTGAAGTACGATTGCGCTAAAGGCTGGCCTGTAACTGAATTTTCTGCAATTTTCTAAAAACTCCACGGGGTGTTCCGGGCACAATTAGAAACCGTTATTCAAAAACCAATAGTGCTAACAAAGTGGAAATGACGTTCTGGACTCAAAAGAATTGACGAAACTTCTATACGAGGTAGTTTCGGAGAAATGTTGACCCAAGTCAATACCAACGAAAAGGAACCCAAAGGCTCAAAATAAGTCTGGCTCACCCGGAACCCGAACTAACCACCTTTTTAGCCCAAACTCAACATTCTGGAGCTGATGGAATTGTCGGATTTTGAATCCGACACTCCGATCATCGAAATTCACCCAAAGTTACACTTTCAACTCCAAATGGCCTGAAAACTTAGAAAACCACACAAAACCCACACTGGAAGTTCTCAGGCCTCAACTGAAGGTCCAACTAGACCAAACTCATTGCTCCGGAGCTAAAAGAACTGTCATAATTGAATTCTGAGTACGTTAGCTAAGAATGTTGACCAAAGTCAACGATATACTAAGTTTATGCTCTAAAACAGGCAACCGGCCAAAATGACCAAATGAACGGCCATCGTACCGAACCACCGACCCCAGCAAGCCATAAATGACTTGAGGCCGCTATAGAAAGGCTCTAACAGTGCAATAAATGCATAAACACAAAGTTGACTAGAAGGGTCATCACAGGAATAATGCATCGGGTGTCCGCAATACCGCATCGGACTATAAATATATGCATAAAATTGTAGTTCTCCTTTTCTTTCCAAAATCCTATCGTAAACTCAAAGTAAATTATATTTAAGTCCAGAAATTTCCACAATCATAGTAAAGCCTCATTTCAAACCCAAAAAAAAACATTGAAAAACCATCCACGTTGTACTAATGATATGCCATGCGATGTGGGTATGAATGTTCACAAACAGAGGAAAACCATGCCATCAGATCAAACAGGGAAAGAATACCCTCCAAACCAAGAGAAGTAACCTGGAACTCTATCTAAATCCTAGTCATGGCCTCGGGCCCACAGTTACACATAATGATAGAATAAAGCGGTAGAGCGGAGATAAAAGTGAAAACCACGGGAAAACTCTATTCTACCTCTATAGCCTCCTAAAAACATGCTAATGATTCTATACTAGTCACACAAAAGAAGCAAGCTCCTAGGATAAGGATAACATACAGTTCTAGGCTAAAAACCTGAAATGGCCAATTAAGATGAAAAACAGGATTCAAGCCTAAAGTCTATCTAAAATACAACCTAGCATTCTGGTAACATACAAATATATATTATCCAACTGACTCAGTCTAAAAGGTAAGTTGTAACCTACCTCGGGGCCTAACTGCAAGCACGAACCATCACTCGTGTGTCTTCCCCTTCCGAACATCCTCAGAAAGCTACCACGCTATCAAGAACATAAAATAGGTGTCAAGACAAGAAGAATGACACCCATATTGCTATACGAAAAATCATGCCAAAAATCAGGTCAAAAAGTAACCTTCGGGGCCCGCACAACGGAACAAAAAAGGAAAAATCACAACTATGCTCGCAGTGGGTTAAGGAACCCCTGCCAAAAGTTTGGGCATGAACGGAGCTCAATTCGGGGCCCAAAACAGCCCCAAAGTGCTACTAATTCGCGAAATTAAAACGGAAAAGCTCAAAATTTAAAGGCGGAGACCAACCTTGTTAAGAGAAACACGTCACGGAGTTGAATTGCACGAATTCAAGAACATACAGTCCTCACAAGTCAGCCTTCAACAAGGATCACTCCAACTCTAGAAATTAACAACAAGGGAATCTAAGCGGGGGAAATATGAGAATTTCCATGGAAGGGGGAGAGGGGTGACGAGGAGACTTACCTGATGAATGACACTGAGCAAGGGAGCTGGAATAAAGGAGCTTTGGAGCTCAACAATGGAGTTTCTCATAATTTAGAAAGAGAAATGAAGTTGAAACTTTATATAACTGCCAGGGGTCCTTCATCGTGATCGCGACAGGACCCCGCGTTCACGAGGAATAGGTGGCCCAACCATCGGGATCGCGATGGTCCAGGCCGCGTTCGTGAATAGGAACTCAAGCTGGGTCCCAGTCGGCTACATAGTGAATGCGATGGAAACCCTTCACGAATGCGATGGTCAAAAAACTAGACCATCGCGAACACGATGGGATCCTCGTAATCGCGAAGAGCAAAAGGGTCTACAACTTAATGCAGCAACCAGCAATTCCCCAAGTCCAAAAATCTTTTGGCGGACCCTCGAGATTCATGCAGAACCACGTGAACACAAACCACCCATGCTATCCTACCAGAAAAGGAATTCCAGACTCAATGGAATCGACAAAACTCTCAATGAAGATCATTTTAATGAAAAGTGGGCCCCACGCCCAAAACCAACTCAAAACCCACAAACAAGTCTAGAAGCCTCGGGATCTGAACCAATGATCCCCCTAGCCCAAAGTCGACATTCCAGAGCTAACAGCGCTGACAGAATTTCCATCTGAGACCGTCTTCTCCAAATGTTGACCAAAGTCAACTCTACTGCCAAACTGACTTGAAATCACATAAATCAGCACAAAACCAAATCGAAATCCCTCATACCCAAACCAATGGCCCCATTAGACCAAAATCCCATTCTAGAGCCAACAGAACTATCAAAATTTGATTTTGAGTGCGTTTACCAAGAAAGTTGACCAAAGTCAAAGATTTTTCAACTTTAAGGGCTAAAATAGGGAAATGGTCATAACGATCTAACGAATGGACCGGGAACCGAACCGTCAATACTGGCAAGTCATAAATGACCTGTCACTGCTGAGGGAAAGCTCGAAACGCAGAAAAAGCACAGAAAATGAAAAATGACCTGGAGGGTCATTACACTATCAATAATATTGGTGCTATCACAATTAATCAAAATTAGAGAAATTATTGATTTCTCAAAATAAAATGATTGATATAATAAATCTCTAAATCAATTCACTTTTTTTTTTACTAGTTGAAGCTAAAATAATTAGTTCAACCTCCATGGTAGAGTTAGCAAATATTTTTTTATTTCTACCAAATAGCATTAAATTTTTCATCTGCATCAAAAAAATAATTAAATATAGCAGGATAAGAAAAATTTATAATAAGCCACAAACTTTAGTACCAAGTAGATATACATGGTTTACTTGTACTTGCTAGGTACTTCTACTGCACACACAATATCGAGTCAAGTGCAAGTAGTTACATATCTCTTCTTTTTTTGTAAACTAGCAAACTTCTCTTTTTTATTGTCACACCACTTTCACATATTTAAATCAAAAGGAGTTGCAAAGCTCATACAATCAATAAAATTATTTTCATATTTTTTCCCCGTAACGTGACATTTCAAGAAATATTTCATCATATGTTTTATGGTATTTTTTCATTTTAAGAATGAAATTTATCTCACCAAATACTTCATGTCAAAATTACTACTCAACATGTTTTTCATTGCTTGATAACACTCATGTTAGAGCCAAAAAAAAAAAGAATCATCAAAATATATGAAAGTAATAGCAGGTAAATTATTTCAACATTAATATATGCACTTTTAATACTCTTTTTAGAGAATTCTCAAAGATGCAAAAAATACATTTTTCATGATGATTTTTTCATTTCATTAACTCCAACTATTTCAAAAATTTGAATATCATTTTTTTCAAGAAAAGTAAAATCACTATATTCATGAAGATTATTAGGTAAAAAGTTTTTTTTTACCTTTTCTCTGAATAAGTAGAAATTTTTTTTTACTTTTCTTCCGCTTGAGTTGAGCAAGTAGAAATATACTTTACTCGCTCGTCCATCTTTTTCTTCCATCTCTTGAAGAAATCTAGTGATGTTGAAGCGAGATGATGTTGAGATCTCCCATCTTGATATCTGTAATTTTTTAAACTGTAACAAAATATGAATCTCCTTAAAATTATTGTGTAATATACCACAAATTACAATAATTACAGTTGAAAAATAAAATGAACAAAATTATATAAATAAAACTAAGGCTAAGGCGCGGATATCTCGTTCTCTTTAAGGAGATTCAAGCCCACTGCGGCATAATCTACACCGATCCAGAAGTATCACTCTTGACTTATCCCCTCCAGGATACAACAGTTCAACAACGTCGTGTGACTCAAACAACTCTGGATTAGTTGAAGAGTCCAAATCTCCACAATTAAAACACCTTCCTTCAACATATAATTACTCTCTTTTGTATAGTAAATATAGTTGAAGACTTAGAATATTTTCTTTGTCTCAACTCTCTCTTTCACTGTACTAACCTCAAATATAAACACAATATTATTTCTCATCTACTTCTCATCTTTTTCTCTATATTTTCTTCTATGTTGCAACACAAGGAAGAAGACATTCTTTATATAGGTGTAAGATTTCTTCCACAAATAAATGTCAAGAATGTGGATAGTCATTTAAGGATTAGTGGGGTAATTAGTAGGAGATAATGACATTGTGATTACATGAGTTATGATCTTGGGCGTATTTATACGCCCGCTTGCTTCATTTACCCATATTTTAGCCTTATTTTGAGGGCAAAAGTCATGTATATCCTTATGATTATTTGCATTTTTATGGTGGTGAGCTAATATATGTGATTAGATGCTTTATAGGGAAAATATGGAGAAAAATAACCCATGAGAGCTAAAATGGAAGCATAAAAGCATTGGAAAGGAGTTAGCAACAAGTTTTTGGCGCCGTTGCCGGGGACTTAGAAATTAATTATTTATCTATATTAGACTTTTTATTTTTATTTATTTAAGTTATTGTATATATTTTATTTTCTTTTATAGATAGTTTTTTTCCGATACTCCTCTTAACATGACATCCAGGGATAAAGATTGGTTGAACGATCAATACTATTCATATGTTGGTAATCCTTATCAGTATTGTAGAGGACCCCACCTGGGTATTAATTACCATTATATTCAAAAGTGCGGACGGTGTGAACCTATCCAATCATTTGAATATAATGTATGTCATATATGTGGTGGTCACGATAGCCATTTGAATGGTTGTCCTAACTCTTATTCCCCTTCCCCAAGTCCCTGTTATGATTCTTCTGTTGTTTATGATATTGACAGGGGTAATGAAGTGGAGGATGTGAATCATGAGGCTCATCTCATTGATATGCTAAAGAAAATACTGGATAAGCAGGAAGAATTGTGAAAAGACGCTATCAAATTGAAGGAAGACACGGAGAGGATAGGTTCCCAACTCACAGAGATACAGGCTATGGATGAAACTTGTATTGATCAGCAAGTTACAATCCTAGACAATACCCAAGATGAACCCCTATTAGAAGAAGAAAGTGAATCCCTACTAGGAGAAAGCTATAAGGAAGCAGACATAGTGAGCCCATCTTGGCTAAGGGAACAAGAGGAAAAAGTTAAATTTCATGAGTTTCTCTGTGATAATCTTACATACATGATGACACAGCTGATAGAAGGAAGAGTTGAGCTCAGACAAGAGATAGATCAATTTGGCTCAGTTATTCATGACTTGGAGGATCACTTGAAGAAAACAGTTGAGGCGTCTGATGCCCAATCACCAATTATTGTGGATACTGGCCAATTAGTGGAGTAGAAACAAGAATTTCATCCATTCAACTATGCTTTATTCATTAGTGCTGATGTTGAGGAGATGTATGAAAGTGAGCGTGTCATAAACAATGCAAGTTTGGGATTAGGTATTGTTGGACCCCATTCTAATCACTTTTCTGCATTATGTTTGGATGATGACATGAAAATTGAGTCATCTGAGCTAGTGGATAAGTGTGTAGATGAGGAAAAAGGTCCTTACATTCTAAAATTTGTCACACCAAAAAGACAAAATGACATTCCTCACTTAAGGGCCAAGAAGTGCAAGATGCGACATCCTTTGCTTGGTCCCTTCATCTTTATACCACCGCCCCTTGAGCGGAGAAAAAAGTTTGATACAAAGTTAGGGGCGTCATTCATAAGTTTTAAGTGGAAAGAAAATTGGTGTAGTGATGGCGTCGTGCCGCGACGTTAAATCAGGCGCTTGTTGGGAAGCAACCTAATTAGTAGTATAGCTTCTTATTTTTTTATAGTGTCATAATTTTTATTTTTTTTCAGGTTTGGGGAAGTCTGAGTACCCCGAATTTGAAAGCTAAGGAGAATGGTTTAAGCTTAAGTGTGGGGTCGTTCGCCCCTTTTGATCAAAATTGAAGAAAGATGCTGCTAGCTAGGCCCTAGTGGGCCTCAAGGAGTATTTTTCACCCTTCTACTTCATCTTTTTCTATAAATTGCTTTGGGTACAAAGCATGCTTTTAAGTGTGGGGTAGGGAATCTTCCGATAATTGTGAGTTTTAGGATGAGTATGCCATAGGAGATTATTTTATTTGAAAAAAAATACAAAAAGATTTTTTAATTTTTTTTAGAGGCGAGATATCCCATTCACCCCTTGGTTTTTCTTTTCGGTTCTTTTCTGAGGAGGTGCTCTTTGAATCGGGTAATTTTTATTTTTTTAGTCATAGATAGAGAAATTCTCTCGACGATAGATGGATGACGACCGTCTTGAGAGAAAATTAGTCATTGGAAGGAGAAAGATTAGAAACCATAGCCTTTTGAATGCTAGGTGCTTCGCCTACGTATACACTAGAGGTCATGGATAATTCCCTCAAAAGAAGCATAAAAAATAGGAAACTTCATTTAGAGACGCATAAGCTCTTTAACATGACTCAAAAAACCTAGAGATGGGCTTAATAATGTTAATTCATTCAATTTTATTGTGTGGTGAATATGAAGTCTTAGGAAGCCATTTTTGAACCATTGTGCCATGTGTGGTGAGTGTTTGTTGTGTTTTTTGTATATATCTTGATATCTAGAACTTGCCCCGTGTGTGTATGAAATGAAACATAGTATTGACTTATAGGATATGATCAAGGCATTTCTTTGTAAGACACTTCTTTTTGACTATTGTTTGTGCCACCCTTTATATTATTCTTAGTTAATCCCCTTTGAGCCTTAAGCCTATTTCATTGACTAGCCACATGTTTAGCCTATCCTCTTTGTTTGATTACCCTATATTAATTTGATCCAAAGAGTCCCTAATGCACTTTGTAGTTTAAAGACTTAAAGGAAGAAGGGAACAATAGAAAAAAGGTAAAAAGATAGAGGGAGGTTGTTGTGGTAAGAATAAGAATTAGATGTGGTGCCCTTGTGAAAAATAATTTGTATGTTGGTAGTAAGAAGAGAAAAAACAAACAAAAAAAAATAATTTAGAAAAATCTTCTTGATATCAATAAGTGAATGGAGGTTAAGGGAAATAAACAAAAAGAAAAAGGGGGAGTTTGAAGGGAAACATGAACATAAGTTGAAGTTGAGGTGATATAAGGAAAATAGTGAAAAAGTTTAAAGTAAGCGTCTTAAAGTGCATAGGGAAAGTAGTCACTATTGGCCAAAGTGTTCCTACCCGTCTCTTAGCCGACATTACAACCTGTAAAAGTCCTTCTGATCCTACAATTCTGATGCTTTGTTAATAGAGTATTACACTAAGGGAAAGCCTATGGTATATCTTGTATGCATAAAACTTTCTTTGAGAGAGTGAGCGAATTTCTTATCTATATGTCCCAATTTGAATATGTATGTATGATGTGAGCAAGGGGCATCTCTCTTAAATGTGAGGGCATAAAATGGTGAAAACTTGGTGTACTAATGATGGCTATATTCATACATGATCATGTTGGCCGTATTTTTCATGAAGAGTCAGTTTTAGAGGTTGTGTGGTTTCAATGAAGGATCTGTAAAAATATGATTGATGTATTCATGTTGAGTGGATTATGGGTCATGATTAAACTGTCTAGTTAACTTGGGTGTGAGTAGACCTGTTCAATTGATATCTTAATATGTGAAATTTTGTAGGGTGTGTAATGATTTGTTCGAGGACGAACAAAGGTTTAAGTGTGGAGTGGTGATCTTGCTTGTCTCATTTACCCATGTTTTGAGGGCAAAAATCATGTATATCCTTATGATTATTTGCATTTTCATTGTGGTAAGCTAATATATGTGATTAGATGCTTTGCAGGGAAAATATGGAGAAAAACAACTCATGAGAGCTAAAATTGAAGCATAAAAGCATTGGAAAGGAGTTAGCAACAAACTACAAGAAACTAATGACCATGAGAGTTACAAGAAACTAATGACCATGAAAGTTACAAAAAATAATGGTCATATGAGTTACAAGAAACTAATGACATCATTTTCTTCACTTTATGCTTACTAATTATCATGCACTTTAATATTTTTATTTTAATAGTAAAATGCACCAACAGAATGAATTCACTGGCCCTATTTGGTTCACCACGGTTAAACTGATGGGTCAAGAATGATCCTTTCAACTTCATCCCATATCAATTTTCAATAAGATTGTGCTTTGTAATAACAATAAATATCGAGTGAATAAATCATTTTTTCATCAGGTTGACTTTCATATTTTGTGTAACCCATCACATTATAGCTAACTACTCTAACAAATCTCCATGACTTCATTGCATTATCGACATTAGGTCCTAAATAGCTATAAGAAATAACTGTTCAAATACACTTTTTACTGTAGTATATGAATCTGGTCTAATTGTACATTAAATGTAACTTTTCAAATTACTCATCTATCTTTTGGAATCAATTAGGGAATTCAATGCATTAAATTTTGAAAGAATACACTATACATGCATATGAATCTGGTTCATATTATTGTACCATCCAACTAACTTTTCAAATTCTTACCCTTTTGAGAGTAACTAAGAAAATTAATGCATTGATTTTTTTAAAAATAAATTATATTTTTAAGGGAAAAATAATTTTTCAACATTTTCTTTTCTATGTTCTCACTTTTAGTATAGTATTATTATTATATTATATTATTATGATATAATTAACTTAACACCTTCCCACTTTTAGTATATAATATAATATGATATTATTTAATATTTGATTAAGTAGATATATTTTAATATTTTAATTTAGTGTAGGAGTAAAATGATAATTTAATTTTTTATTTTGGAGCTTTCCACTTAATAATATATGATAATCTTAAAATTTCAATAAAAATACATTTGATGTTGATATTCAAAAATTATATTATCATCATCACTCCCTTAGTATGAAAGACGCTAAAGAAAGAACTAATTGTAAGCTGTCATAGTTTACTTACGAAAAATAATCTTGACATTTATGGATAACCAAACAATGCCAAATATGAGCGATAGTAAATTTTTTATATCGTACCACATATATTCAAATATATAATAGTGAATTGGGGTATGATTATTTAATGACAGACATGATTATGATTACAAGACTAAATACAATTAACCTATATTAAATTCTACAAAACAGAATTAAAATTAACCATGTTGAATTAAATAGCTACTTACTATTTGTAAACTTTCATTTCATTAATTACGTTCTTCCAAGTTCTTATACTTCATTCTTTCTTCTGTATGTAAGAAAATAATAAATTATTTCTCACGTTAAAGTTCTTGATTTTATAATAGGTCTTAAGGGGCCCCTCTCTTGCTAGCATAGTTTTGTATTATGATGAATATAGTATAAAATTATTATTAGGAAGTAAATTGAATTCACCATAGTCCTTGATAGTCAAGATTGTTCTTGCGGAGAAAAACACTTACTTGCTCTTGCTGCTTTTAATTTAAGAGCAAGTCGGTCTAGCTTCTTACTCTTTCACCTTTCAAAGAAGTCGAAATAGAAAGGGGTAGGAAAATATTCGATCTTGCTTTCACTGAGGCTGATTAACAAGTCTTTTATAGTTAAACTAGTCTAAAAAATAATTACTCGGACATATCAAATTTATTTATGGTACTATAAAAATCAGTGTCGTTAGTATTCTTCATGCTTTAAGTATTGAGAATTCAACATATAATTAAATTCTAGTCTGACCTGTAATAAAATATAACCATAAATATATTTTTGTACAAATTAAAGTATATCATTTGAAAAATGTATCTCTCACTTGATATTCATAACAAAAAGTAAAAATTATATCGAAAACCTTCTCAGTTGATTAGAGTTTCGTGATAAAATTTGTTATAAATTAATAGCAAATGGAATAATATAAAACAAGATATATAAATAAGAGATATGAGAAATAATTTGTTTCTTTTTGCTGTCAATAAAAGAATTAGCAACATCTCTTTTATAGGGTATGAAATATCCGAATGCTATATCTCTTTATGAGAGTATTAATAAAATACGTTAAACAAGTATTAGTATCATACATGTATATCTAAAGAATTTAATGAATAAAACAATCATAATAAATGAATTCATAATAAATGCAATATTATAATTACTTGTATTTATATTTTGTTCATAAATATTATGACTTTATAAAGATATTTTTATAATTCAACTTTTAATTTGGAGTGTTTTCACTTAAAATACACAGTCAAATCTCTCTATAACCGCCACTCATTATAACGACATTTCACTATAGCGGTCTGATTTTCTCCAAAACTGATTTTTCATGTTGTATTTTATTTTTCTGTAACACCATTCTACCTATAACAACAATGACACTCATTATAACAGTATACTCTTTGTAAAATTACCCCTCTATAGCAGTCATATTCAAATATTATGTAATATTAATGTCGCGACTCGATTTATCAGTTATGATGACACTTACAACCCCCCAGTAGGCGAACCAATCCCCATAGTCCAGAACGGTTAGTAATGGGTTACCTTCTAACAATTTAAGCAGAAGATTTGATACATAAGAGAAAGGAAGGGCATAATGAGAAGAAAATAGATACAAGAGAGATATAAACAAGCCGAATCTAAACCAACCCAAAACCTGGTATCAAAGCGTATAAGAGCAAAACTACATCAGGAGTACAACGGTCCAAAAGTCATATATACACAATGTCTCCGAAATAATAAGAGTACAAAATACACCAAGGATAACTGAAGTCAAGCTTTAAACGCCAAGAGCTCACCCTCAGCCTGGATGATCCAAAAACTGCACCCCGCACGAGTCTCAGACGTGCTAACGTCGATGGCCCATGCTAGGATCTGCACCAGAAGATGCAGAGGGTAGGGTGAGCACCAAATGCGAAGCATAATGTACCTAGTAAGTATCATAGGCCGACTGGGCATATATAAAGTAAAAGAGCAATAGCAGGCAGAGTAGGAACAAATAGTCACAGAATTCAACGATAAACACACAGGAGCTAGCCTAGAGGGAAGACAGCAGAAACAACATATAAGGCTAGCATATAGAATATATACACACAACAGGCATAGGTGAAAGTAAGAACAACACACCTGGGATCCTTGCAAAATAGTATATATAAGAATAAGTTCTAGAAATGGGTGGTATACCGGTACCCTCAAGTATAAGGAAAAAGGGAGAGAAGAATAAAGGTAGACATGCTCGACATACAGCAATCAATACCCAATCAAGTCATACAAAACTCAATCCAGGAACTCACCACTTCACAGTAATCATGCTCATACTCAACCATAACAGGGAACAATATCAGAATAAAGTAACAAGAGTCTACCTATAGTCCCTCGGCCACCCATACAATCGAGAAACGCAATCAAGTGAAAAAAATCCTCCGTCATCCCATACTACTGGAGCGTACAATCAATATACATCAAACAAGGGTGGTATCTCAAACAATGGATGATATGATGCATTAAAACCACAGGGTGAAATAGAACCTCTGTATGTACCTCATCCGGTGCCGATCAGTCCCAGCAGGCAGGTTCCATGAAAGGGCACAACCCATATACCTCTACTCCACCGTATACCCTTCCCCTCGGCGCACATAGCCCAACAGGAGCCATACGATAGGGAGAGATAGAAATAGGACTTGTGCCCAGCTCTAACTCGATGGCCAAATCAACATCTCTCTCAGGTGGAAGGGCTGGCAGGTCGGTAGGAAACACATCTAGGAAGTCTCTAACCACAGGAATAGACTCAGGAGATGTAGGTTTAGCACTAGCATCTCGGACATATGCAAGATAAGCTAAACACCCACGGGATATCATCTTGCTAGCTCAAAGACAAGAAATGATTCCAGATGGTTCATGGCTAACAAAACCCTACCACACAACCGGGGATACACCGGGCACGACTATGGTAACAGTCTTGGCATAGCAATCCCAAACTACACGGTGAGGGGATAACTAGTCCATGCCCAGTATCACATCAAAATCCAACATATCAAGTATCATCAAGTCTGCCCAAGTGTCCAAATCACCAATAGATATCACACAGGATCTCACAATCTGATCCACTACTAAAGAATCTCCTATTGTGGTCAAAACAGAAAAAGGAACAGACAATGGCTCACTAGCAAAGCCCAAACAAGGCAGAAAGTAGGCAGATATATATGAACAAGTGGATCTAGGATCAAACAAAGCATAAGCTGGCTGACGGCATACAGAAATCATACTTGTGATCACAACATCCGAGGACTCTGCCTCCAGTCTCCCAGGTACTGCATAGAACTGACGACGACCTTCACCTACCCGACTGCCATTCCCACCACCTGCTATGCCACGTGGGGCACCACCACTAGCCTGACCACCACCCCCTCTAGTCGGAGGCTAAACTTCTCGCAGCGGCTCGACTAACTGAACTGTACCCTACTAGGGACAATCTCTAGCAAAGTGACCACCACACCACAAGTATAGGAAGCCCCTGACGTCCTACTTGGTCGAGATGAACTAGCAGAACCTGAATGTCCACCAAAGCCTGATGCCCCATAATATGTAACTCTCGATGGCTGACCAATGTGACCTCACTGACTGCCCTGACCCTGCTCAAACTGAGAACCAAAAGCCTGAAGTGATGCCTATACCGGTCATCTAGACTGACCTGATGTTGTTGCAGCTGATAATTTCGGCCTCACTAGCCTGAACCTCTACCAGTATGCCTAGAACCACTGTAACCACCCTGATGTCGAGGCCTCTTATCTCTGGCCCCGGTGTCATGATGACGCAAATCCTCAACTATGCGGGCATAGTCTGTAATGGCCTGGAATGACCAACCGCTAGCAACTAGTATCTCTGTAGGCTCTCTAAACTCTCTCTGTAGCCCCCAAGCAAATCTATGGACTTTATCGGCCTCAGTAGGCATAATTATGGCTCCAAGCAGAGCAAGCTGATGGAACCGGGTCACATACTCTGAGACGGTCATGGTATCCTGAGAAAGTCTAGTGAACTCCTCCGTTAGATGCTCTCGCTCGCTCTGTGGCAAGAACTTGGCCATAAAGGCCTCATAAAACTCAAACTAGGTTAAGGGAGGTGATGTAGAAGGCCTACAAGCAACATGTACCCTCCACCATAACTTTGCTGGACCCTCCAGCTGATATGAAGTGTAGCCAACCCCGTGAGTCTCCAATAAGCCCAAATGGTGCAACATCTCCTCGCAGGTAGTGATAAATTCATATGGGTCCTGACCCGATATACCAGCGAATCTTGGCGGTGCCAATTTCAGAAACCTACCCAAGGCCTTCTGCTCCATCTCTATCATAATAGGGCGAGGAGCAAGTGGCTGGGCAACCGATGGAACTTGAACAACCTCAGCACGGGGAGCCACAATAGCAGGCTGCACTCCTGAACTCTAAACACCCAGGGCTGCCCCCTGAGCGGATATTTGGGCTGTCTCAGAAGGACGCTCCCTAATCATACCCAAGAGATCAACAAGTAAACCCAAATATCCTAAGACTGAGCTGGGGCTGAAGCTGGCATAGAAACTAATGTTGGAGTTGGTACTGGAGCTGGTAGTACCTGCACTATCCCTGGGCCCACATATTGCTGCTCTGGATCTAACTCTGGCTCGTAGTCATACTCAGGCTCTATATCTACTCTAGCAGCTCTAGCAGGTGCCGCTACTCTGGGGTTCCCTCGACCCCTACCTCTACCCTGGCGGCCACCCCAGCCCCTAGCTAAAGTTTGAGCAGTAGGGGAAAGAGGCTCTCCTCCGCCAGAAGCTGAAGATCTCGTACGAACCATCTGCGAAAGAGAGAACTAGAACAAATGATATTTCTAGAAACTTTCAAGGATACTATGCACGAGAGAGAGACCAAAAAAGTCCAATTTCCAAAGATGTCACTATAGCCTCCCGAAGATCGAGTACGAATGTCTCCGCCTTGATCCTCAGGACTCTAATGGATATTGGCTCCTATATCGATGATACCGATGAACCTAGGGCTCTGATACCAAGCTATCATGACCTGATTTCTCGGTCATGATGGCACCTACAACCTCCCAGTAGGCGAACCAATCCCCGTAGCCCAGAACAGTTAGTAATGGGATACCTTCTAACAATTTAAGTGGAAGATTCGATATATAAGCGGAAGCAAGGGAATAATGAGAAGAAAATAGATACAAGAGAGATATAAACAAGCAGAATCTAAACCAACTCAAAACCTGGTATCAAAGCGTATAAGAGCTGAACTACATCAGGAGTACAACGGTCCAAAAGTCATATATACACAATATCTCTGAAACTATAAGAGTACAAAATACACCAAGGATAATTGAAGTCAAGATCTAAATGCCAAGAGCTAACCCTCAGCCTGGATGATCATAAAACTGCACCCCGTACGAGTCTCCAACATGATAACGGTGATGGCCCACGTGAGGATCTACACCAGAAGATGCAGAGGGTAGGGTGAGCACCAAATGCAAAGCATAACCTACCTAGTAGGTATCATAGGCCGACTGGGCACATATAAAGTAAAAGAGCAATAGGAGGTAGAGTAGGAACAAATAGTCACAGAATTCAATGATAAGCACACAGGAGCTAGCCCAGAGGGAAGACAACAGAAATAATATATAAGGCTAACATATAGAATATATACACACAATAGGCACAGGTGAAAGTAAGAACAATGCACCTGGGATCCTTGCAAAAATAGTATATATAATAATAAGTTCTAGAAATGAGAGGTATATCGGTACCCTTACGTATAAGGAAAAAGGGAGAGAAGAATAAAGGTAGACATGCTTGACATACATGAATTAATACCCAATCAAGTCATACAAAACTCAATCCAGGAACTCACCACCTCACAGTAATCATGCTCATACTCAACTATAACAGGGAATAATATCGGAATAAAGTAACAAGAGTCTACCTACAGTCCCTCGACTGCCCATACAATCGAGGAATGCAATCAAGTGAAAACAAACCCTCCGACATCCCATACTAACGGAGCGTACAATTAACAAATAGAAAACAAGGGTGGTATCTCAAACAATGGATGATATGATGTATGTAAACCTCAGGTGTAAATAGAACCTCTGTATGTACCTCCTCCAGTGCTGATCAGGACCAGTATGCAAGTTCTATGGAAGGACACAGCTCGTATACCTCTACTCTAACGTATACCCTTCCCCCCGGCACACATAGCCCAAAGCCTCAGGCCTAGAGCGGCAAGGTCCATGGAGGTCCCGAACTCCATACTAAAACTCAGAATCAAAACTTGTCCTCCAAAAAATGAGCCCGGATTCAAGCCAGTGGATAAGTCTCAAATATGCATGCCTTGACCCTGTCTAGGACTAAAACAGTGAAAAGATGTCTCAAAAACCATTCCAAGGGTGCCCGAGCACAACTGGGTCTAAAACAGTAGTAAAAACATCTCAGTTGCTCGACCTGGCCGAGCCTGATATTAATTCAAATCAGTAAGGAAACTCAGCTAGCACTCTGACCCGGTCGAGCCTAGCAACAATAGTAAATCATGATAAAACCATATCTTTAAACTTCTTTTACCCCAAGAAGATCCACGTATCAATTCAAATCATTTTCAAATCCAATTTCATCGAAAACGGGCCCCCGAGGCCATGCAAGGTTCAGAAAATCAGTTTTCGTAGGCCCGAAGCCAAAAACCATAATAAAACGTGGAAAAACCTCTTTATATGCATGGAAATGATATGATCAACCTAAATACCTGCCCGGTAACTCACAATCAACCTAACGGCCCTGCACTGGCTCCGAAGCTGCTCAATAAGCATAACTAGCCTAGAAGGATATTTCAATGTCCGGGACTCGCGGACATTCGGATCTTAACTATGAAAAGCAGAGAGATAGATCACATGTAGACTTTTTTGGGGGAGAATCACTCGGCGCGGGGCCTCTTCTATGTTCTAGAGTCAACAAGACCTCACGGGGTCACAAGGGTAATAAATATATCAACTAATAGGAATACTACACACAATGGAGGAAAATAATAGGACGAATCATGGAAAAGCAGTCAAGGTCTATGGTACCAACCTAATAACCCAACCCAAGGATGCCAACTAGTACAATTTTACCCGATATATGCGAAGTCTAGGGATTTAAGTCATAACCTACCTGTCGTCTGACGACAAGCTGCGGGAACGACAATATCCAAGGCCGAGCTGCTCCAAGAAGCTCCAAACGAGAATCAAACTATCAAATTCATGAATAAAATGTTAAGACAAGTCTAACGATACCCATATTGCTACAATTGTAGCCGGGTCAATATCTGGGTCAAAAGTGGGTCAGCGGGGCTCGTAATCAAAAATAAAAAATGAAAATAACCACGATGACCCCAACGATGCCAAGAAGGCATGCTCCAAATTTGATCACAATTGGACAAGGGAAGGGCACCAAAACAGCCCGCCCAAGTTGGGGATTAAAGAATAGAAATTTCAAAAATAAAAATAAAAATTGGGCAAGAATTACTTACCAAAACGATGGAAAATCAGTCCAAGATGGATAAAACTTCACACCCACGAACATGCACAAGCTTAGGGGAAGAATCTATCACTAAATCCAAGCTTTGGATGAGCATCAATGGAGGAATTAAGAGAAAAACCAAAGAAGGCAAGTTAGGGAAGATGACTTACCAAGAGGCGAAGAAGTACGGATAATCGATGAACAAATAATTCCCCAAGGTTTAGAACTGAATTGAAGCAAAATGGTGGAGAGAATGTTGAGTTTTAGAGTGAGAAAAGTGAGGAGAAGTGGCTCGAAAAAATGAATTTCCAGCTATTTATAGGTGCTGGCCGCAGCTGATTTTCTGCAATTTTAAAAAAACTCGATGGGGAATTCTGGGCACAATCAAAAATCGATATTCAAAAATCAATTGTACTAATAGAGTGGAAACGACGTTTCAGACTCAATGGAATCAATGAAACTTCCATACGAGGTCGTTTCAAAGAAATGTTGACCTAAGTCAACACTAACGAAAAGGAACTCAAAGGCTCGAAATTAATCTGACTCACCCGAAACCCAAACTAACCATCTTTCTAGCCCAAACTCAACATTTTGGAGCTGATGGAATCATCAAATTTTGAATCCAACACTCTGATCATCGAAAGTCACCCAAAGTTACACTTTCAACTCTAAATGGCCTGAAAACTGAGAAAACCACATAAAACCCACACCAGAAGTTCTCAGGCGTCAACTAAAGGTCCAACTAGACCAAACTCATCACTCCGGAGCTAACAGAACTATCAAACTTTAATTCCAAGAACGTTGGCTAAGAATGTTGACTAAAGTCAACGATATTCTAAGTTTAAAGCTCTAAAATAGGTGAACGACTAAAACGACCAAATGAACGACTAGGGCACCGAACTACCGATCCCAGCAAGCCATAAATGACTTGGGGCCGCTACAGGAAGTCTCTAACAGTGCAATAAATGTGAAAATGCAAAGATGACCGGAAGAGTCATCACAACTAATATTTTATAAAAAATATATTATTTATAAATAAAATATTAAAATATTTATGATAATATGATGCACATAGTAAATTCCAAGTATTAATCTAAAAGGAAAAAAATATATTTATATAGTGTTTATCAATTATGGTTAATTTATGAGGAAAAAGGTTGTTGATGTTTGCCTCTTTTTACATTCATACTCTTTCTAATTTTACATATTTTTATTTATAACATCTAAATGAGATCTAAAGGTCAAATATCACTATACATATATAACATCACCTCACTAAGCAGTCATGCAACTTTCAGACAAACTTCGTCACTATAGAGAGGTTTGACTATAATATGATATGATATGATGATATAAATAGATAATTTGTATTATATTAAAAGTGTGAAGGTCCTTAGAAATGTGATTTAAACTTTTTTTCCTTTATTATGTCACGACCCGATTTCTCATGTATGATTGCACCTATAACCCCCAGTAGGCAAACCAATTTCCATAGCCTAGAACTGTTAGTAATGGGATACTACCTAAACCAACACACACAATAAGTAGAAATAAGAAGAAGCATATATAAAACAACAACGCGGAAGGAAAACAACCTTAATATATAAGAAAAGGAACTACACTAACCCAGAACCTAGTATCGATAGTATAAGAGCCTCTAATAGAATACAAGGTACTAGAGATAATAAAATAGAATATATAACTGTCTCCGAATAAGCAAAGAGTAACAAAGCCAAAAGATAAGATGTGGTCAAGCCCCGATCGTCAGGAGCTCACCCTAGTCTCGAATATCCAAAACCTGCACTAGAATCCATGTGATTAGCGACGAAAGCTCACACTAAGATCTGCACCAGAAAGATGCAGAAGTGTAGTATGAGCACTAATTGCAAAGCAACGGGTACCCAGTAGGCATCATAGGCCGACTGAGCGCATATAACATATAAAAGCAGTAAATAGCAGATAATCAAGAAAGCAGTCACAGAAGCAACAGAGAAAGCACAGGGAAACTAGCATAGATAGAAGTCAACGAGAATGCAAGCATGCTATGCTAGACACAGTAGATATATATATCACAGAAATAGGTGAAGGAAATGAGAACGCACATGGATCCTTGCAATAATAATATATAAAGAGAGAGTTTAATAAGAATGGAGGTATACTGGTAACCTCAGTAAAAGAGAAGAAAGAAAAGGCAAGTAAACATACTCATGCTTGAAACAATACTATTAATGAAATCATGCTAATAACACCACTCTAAAGATAAGAATAATCGGAAGAAACCTTACAAGTACAACCATAGGATGGAACAAGATACACCAAAATTAACCAGAAGGCAACTAATCAGTGCCACAATGAGATAGAACCTGCTAACCCATCAATGATCAAAGTCCATATAATTAGAACCACAATAAGATAGAATCCACTAATCCACCAATAGTCCAGAGCCTCTAACAAGTACTACAATAAGATAGCAGTAATATAATCTACCTACAATCCCAACGAGTGACAATACACCCGAGGAACACATACAAGTGAAAATAAATCCTTCGACATTCCATACTGCCAGAGCGTACATTGAGCAAACAATAAACAAGGGTGGATCTAAATATAATAAGCATGATGTGATAATTGAACCAGTGTGACAGTAACCATATATGTACCTCCTCCGGCACCTATAGGCCCAGTAGGTAGGATCTATGGAAGGACGCACCCATAATACCTCAACTCCATCGTATATCCCTCATCTGGCACACGCAACAGGTAGCCCCTGGTCTGGATCAACAGGGTCCATGGAGGTCTGTGACCACATACTGAAATGCAAAATCTCAAAGTATAACTGCCTGGAGTGTATCCGAGTATAAACCAGTGATCAGAATCTCAAAATAACTGCCCGGAGTGTATCTGAATCTAAATTAGTGAATCAAGTCTCAAAAACCCCAATAAGGGTGCCTCAGCATAACCGGGTCTAAATCCAAAGTAAAACAACTCTAGTGCTCAGGTCGATCGATTCTAGTATCATCTTGAATCACTAGTAAAATATGTCTAGCACTATGGCTTAGCCGAGTCTATTACAAGTGTGAAAACCGGTGACAAAATCATCATTTTGACTCTTTTACTCTAAGAAAATCCATAAAATCAATTTCAAGTCCCTTTTATAATTATTCATACTGAAAATGGGCCCTCGGGCCATGTAGAGTTTAGAAAATCAGTTATAGTAAGCTTGCAGCCAAAGTAGTAGTAAAATAATGCAGAAAATCCTTTGCATGAATGATATGATCGCAAACAAATAATAGTCCAATGGCTCACAATAAACCTATCGGCCCTGCACAGACTCAATCAGCTCTAAAGCATAGATATCCAGCCTAAAGTCACAATTCAATATCCGAGACTCACAAACATTCACAAATATTCCATCATCTATGGTCCAAAAGCATAAACAAAAGCCACACGGGGCCACAAGGGTAATATTAAAACACTACATCGAATACTACAACCAATGTATGAAATAATATGGACAGACAAGGTCTGGGGGACCAACCTAGAATAATCAATCCAAGGATACAAATTAATACAATTATAGCCTATATGCACAGAGTCTAAGGTTGGGAAGACCGTAACCTACCTGTCGTCCAACGACTAGCTACTGGAAAAATGGCATCCAAGCTCAAACTGCTCCGAGAAGCCCTGAATCATCAACAAACTATCAACATAATATACTACTTATCAAGACGAAGCTAATGGTACCCATATTGCTAAAAGTATAGTCAGATCAAAATTTGAGCCACAAGTAGACCCATGGGCCTCGTAACCTGAAGACCAAAATAAAGAACACCACGATGTTCCCAATTTTCCCAGGAGGACATGCTCCAAAAATGAGCAGAAATGACCAGCAAGAAGGGCTCAGAAATGGTTCATAAGCTCAAGAACAAAAAAGGGAAACAAAGAAGAAATTACGAAAATTAAAGAGGGAACTTACCGAATTAGAAGCTAACAAATGAGCACGGACCAAAAATATATATGCCTCCAAGCTTTAGGAATGACCAGGAGTGATTAATGGAGGTTCTGGGGCTAAAATATGTGGAGGAAATATTTTGGGAAATTAGGAAATTAGAGAAGAAGAGGGTTAGCCAGCTATTTAAGCTGCCAACGCCCAGGCGCAGGGGCAGCCATGCGGGCGTAGACATTCTGGCACTACAGCGGCTAAGCGCCATGATATACTGGCATTCTACGGTACATTTGACTCCTTTAACTAAGAATAATCGCAAGTTTTCAAGCAACTGTTGTTGGTTTTGATGGTATTTGTGTTTACTTGTAGGAAAGGAACAAAAATGGAAAAGAATGGAGATTTTGCACTCAAAATAGGTTTACTGTTTGGCATGGTGACTCATCTGACAATTCACCACGAGTGTGATAAACCACCAATTAAGTCACCAAAGTAAGAAAGTCCAAGAGAAGCCACTGGTTAGGAGTGACGACTCCACAAGACGAAGTGCCAACCCCTTGATGAATCATCACCCTAACCACCAAAACCAAGGCAAGAATCTAGGAACATTGGTTATGCCTGATGATTGCCATGATGAGTTTTCAAGACCATGACGAATTGTCATAGCGACTCATCAACCCTGAGCAGAAAATGGCCAACCACTGGAACTTTGTGATGACTCATCTGACGAGTCGTCATAAGCATAACGAGCCGCCATGCCAACCTACCAAGATGGAAGAGGGCATCCCAAATTCTATTTTAGGATTTTCTTTTCCTCGACAAGTATAAATACCCAGTGTTAGGGTTAACATTATTATTATTCGATATTTGTTATTTTTTTTTGGTTTGAAATTAATTTGAATATAAAAAACAATACCTATGTTTCTTCTTCCTCAATCCATTGCTCTTGGGAATTATTTGGCTCATTTTTCTAGGATAAAATGAATTGATTTTCATACTATTTGTAAAAATATTTCTCTTATTATGAATATCTTTGTCTTCTCTTCATCTCAAAGCATCAGTAGCTAACTTCCCACAACTAGGGTTGTGGGATCCATGGCATAGTAACAATCTAAAGTATGTGTGATAATGGGTTTGTATTATATGCTTTACACGTTGTTAATCTTGTATTTTTACTATTTTCTAATGGTTGAAAACATTAGAACAAGCCTAAGTTTGATTTTCTTGAAATAAGAGATTAAAACTGGGCAAAATAGATTAACAACAAGGATTCGGGACTTCTAACTCTCGTCTAATAATTGACGCTTTAGAAAGGTTAATCTACTTGGAGTTTTAATTGAGTTGTCTTATTGTATCTTTTCAAGTTTGAAAGAATTTAAAAGAAAATGCGTCTATTTGGTTGAAACACACTAAGATATAAGAACGATTCAATTACTTCATGTGATGCATATGAAAAGAATGTGATTGAACTTTAACCCGAGATTGTTTACGAAGCCATGGTAAACACATCCCTAGTTCACCTCTCATATTGATTTTTACTCATCATAATTCATTATTTACCATTTGAAATACTCAAGAAACAATCAAAGATTGATCACTATAAATTCCCCCTATTTTTTTAAAATTATTGATTACTAGTCATCTAAATTACTAACAACTTAATTTTCACCTAATTCCCTGTGGTATTCGACCCCAACCTTTGTTGGATTCTATATTTGACAACGACCGCTTATACTTCTTAATTGAGGTGTAATTTGGGCGTATCAAATTTTTGCACCAGTGTCGAGAAATACGGTTGTTTATTAAGTCCGGTATGTTTACATGACTCTTAGTCATATTTCCTAATTTACTTTTATGTGTTGTTTTTTATTTTTACAGGGTACATATATGTGCATGCCAAGTACCCGACGCTCGGGTGAACCAATAATACCCTATGACCTCGAGCTTGCAAAAACTCTAAGGAAAAATATGAATGCATAATAAGAGGCAACAAGGCTTGCTGCAGCCCAACAACACCTGAATGCCGATAATATTGAGGTAGATGCTATATTTGATAATGATATTACGACAGACAATGTCGGCAATGTTGCCTCTGCAGATCAAAGGCCACAACATAGGGGGAGAGGTTGACAACAACCAAGGAAGTTTGCTTTGGATGATGATGATGATATTGAATTGGATGGAGTTGGTGCTACAGGTGCCATTTTTCTTCCCCCATTAGCAGCTCGCGCTAAGTTTGATATCACCAGCACGATATCCAATTGTTAAATCTGAAAGGGCTATTTAGAGGAGTAGCTGGTGTTGATCCCAATTGGCACCTGATTAATTTTGTGGGAATCTGCAAATCCTTTGAACGGTAGGGAGTGTGTCAGATAGCTATCAGGCTTAGGTTGGTCCCATTGTCTCTGTCTGATAAGGTAGCACTATGGTTGACGGAGTTGACTCCCGATTCTATAAAAAACTAAAGTGAGTTGAAAGGAGCTTTCCTAGAAAGGTTTTTTCCTCCCTCCAGGATGATATAGTTGAGGGATGAGATTAGGAATTTCAGGTAGCAACCAAATGAGGCCTTATATGAAACCTGGCTGAGGTTTAATAAGAAGTTGACTCAGTGCCTGAACCACCAGTTGACAGATGCATTTTTGATGTAGACATTCTACAGAGCGCTGAATTTGGCTACCAAGCCAACACTTGATAATGCTGCAGGTGGAGCATTCATGGGGCTCACTTTTATTAAGGCCACTACTATTCTAGACCGGCTCACTAAAACAAATAGAGCTTGGCATACTCGAGATTCATAGGTAGCTTCTAGTACTTTGTTGTTGGTATGTCATCTGAGCAGCATAGAAAAGAAGAAGAGAGAGACCAATACATGGATCATTTGAAGACACAGATGGACCTGCTGACAAAGCATTTATTAGCAGGAGGAATTGAGAAATTAAAAGTTGTGGGTTCCCAAGGTAGATCAGCTGAGTCAGAGATCTACGAGGAGGCAAATTATTTGGGGGGTTTCCAGGCCAATGGCCTAGGAAACTAGGGTTGGAACTACCAGAAGGACAACTATTATGAGAAGGCTAGCTATAGGGAGTGAGAGATCAAGGAAATTTGAAAGGTAAAGATGATGGAGATGGGTTATATGTGCCACCTGGGAACTGAAAAAGAGCTAGTAATGAGGCAGGGATGTCCAAAATAGAGAACATGTTGGCCAAGGTACTGTTGAAAGTATAATCGACTAACTCCGGGGTGAAGGAGATAAAACCTAAATTATCATCCATGAGTCAATTGGTGGATTCACATTCCACCTCAATTCAGCAGTTGGGGTAGCAGATGAGTCAACTTTTGGCATCTCTAAATTAAAGGAAGACTGGTACCTTGCCTAGTGACACCATACAAAACCCAAAGAATAATGGGAGTTGTATGGCGATCACTACAAGAAGTGGTAAAACACTATCAAAATCACATTCGGTAATTCAGACTTAGAAAGGAGATATTTTTGATGATGATGAGCTAGTAGATGATGATAATGAGGTTGAGGAGAATGTGGGTGTACATGATGAAAAACCCACTATGATATAGGATGCTACTCAAGTGTTTAAGGACAAAAGCAAGGAATTTGAAAAACTTCCAACTCAAATACCCAAGCTTCCTCCTGCATTCCGTCATAGGATCAACAAGAAGGTGGAAGATGGCAAATTCCACAAGTTCATTTCTATGCGCAAGCAAATATCTGTGAACATCCCTTTGGAGGATGCTCTTGAGCAAATGCCTGGATATGCCAAGTTCATGAAGGACTTAATCACTAAAAATAGGTCAGTGAGATTTGAGCCGGAAGACAACCTTCACCATTGCAGTGCAATCTCATCAAGGTCATTGGTACAAAAGAAGGAGGATCCAGGTGCCTTTACTATCCCCTGCACTATCGGGGAGTTCAACTTTGCAAAGGCACTCTATGATTTGGGAGCTAGCATATATTTGATGCCGCTAGCTATCTATCAGCAATTCGGCTTTGGAGCCCCCAAACTGCTACTATGAGGCTACTAATGGCCAAAAGATCAGTGAAGTGACTGGTGGGTATTTTGTATGACGTGCTAGTAAAGGTGGGCAAATTTATATTTTTGGAAAGCTTTGTAATCCTATATTGTGAGATAGATTTTGAAGTTCCTATATTCTTGGGATTGCCCTTTTTAGCGATGGGTAGAGTACCAGTGGATATAGAGAACAATGAACTGACTTTCAAGCTAAATGATGAGATAGTCATGTTTAATGTTTGCAAGTCTATGAAGAAATGGAGAGACATGAGTGTCGTCTCAATTATTGATGTGATTGTTGATCCTAAAGTAGAGGTACCGATTGAGGGGGGGTTCACTGTGGAGACTTTGGCTGTGGTAATGATGAACTTTGATGGTGATGACATCGAAGACAATGAGGAAATAGTGAATGCTTTGGTAAGAATGGGGTCATATTCCTTCGCTCTAAAGAAACTAGACCTTGACTTGAAGAACCGATCGAAACCTCCAGCAAAGCCTTCCATTGAAGAGGCACCAGTGTTAGACTTGAAAGAATTGTCGGGCTATCTCAGATATGCATTTTGGGTAATAATAACACCTTACTCCTGATTATTGTTGCGGATCTTGTGGAGTGGCAGGTAGAGGCTTTGTTGTCCATATTATAAAGATATAAGAGAGCTATTGGCTGGATCATTGCAGATATCATTGGAATTCCACCAGGTATTTGCACCCATAATATACAGCTGGAGGACGATTGCACTCCTACCACTGAGCATCAGTGAATGTTGAATCCGCCAATGCAAGAAGTAGTGAAGAAGGAAATAATTAAATGGCTCGATGCTGGAGTGGTGTACCTAATTTTTGATAGCAAATGGATAAGACAAGTTTAATGTGTCCTCAAAAAGGGAGGTATAACTATGGTGGCAAACGATAAGAATGAGTTGATTCCATTAAGACCAGTCAATAGGTGGCGAGTTTGTATGGATTACAAGAAACTTAATTCGTTGACTCTGTGGGATCACTTCCCGATGACTTTCATGGTCTAGATGTTTGATAGATTGGCCGGGAGAGGATGGTATTTCTTTTAGATGGATATTTGGGTTACAACCAAATATCCATCACACCATAGGATCAGGAGAAAACCACATTCACCTCTTCGTATGGAACTTTTGACTTTAGGCGCATGTCTTTTGGCTTGTGTAATGCTCCTGCAACATTCCAGAGATGTATGATGTCCATTTTCTCCGATATGGTAAAGGATACATTGGAAGTCTTTATGGATGTCTTTTCTGTGATGGGTGATGCTTTTGAAGATTGCTTAACTAATCTGGGTCAAGCGTTGCAAAGGTGTGAAGAAGCAAATCTTATTCTCAACTAGGAGAAATGTCATGTTATGGTGAAATAAGGCATTGTGTTAGGGAACAAGATCTCTATGAGAGGTATTGAAGTAGATAAAGCCAAGATTGAAGTGATTGAGAAACTACCTCCACCCATCTCAGTAAAGGGTGTTAGGAGTTTCCTTGGCCATGCAGGGTTCTATTGAAGATTTATCAAGGACTTCTCCAAGATTGCCAGCCCATTGTGCAAGTTGCTAGAGAAATAAGAAAAATTTGTGTTTGATGGTGATTGCTTGAAGGCATTTGAATGCCTAAAGGAGAAGTTGGTGGTTGCGCCTATAATAGTTGCCCTGGATTGGTCCAAACCATTCGAGGTAATATGTGATAGAAGCAGTGTTGCGCTTGGAGCCATTTTAGGTCAGAAGAGAGACAAACTTTTTCACCCTATTTACTATGCTAGCAAGGCATTGAATAGGGCACAAAAGAATTACACGGTAACTGAGCAAGAGCTGTTGGTGGTTGTTTATGCCTTTGAAAATTTTTAGGGCATACCTACTTGGCACAAGATTTGTGGTTCACACCGACCATGCGGCATTGAAGTATCTCATGGCAAAAAAAGATGCCAAGCGTCGATTAACCATATGGGTATTATTATTGCAGGAATTTCACTTTGAAGTCAAAGACCGAAAGGGCTATGAGAACCAGGTGGCTGACCATCTTTCCAGGCTAGAGAATGAAGGGAAAGTGGTGGATGAGCAAGAAATCGATGATTCATTTCCGGATGAGCATGTATTAGCCACTTCACTTGATCTTGTGCCATGGTACGCTAATTTTGCCAATTATTTGGTTAGTGACATAATGCCGAAAGAGCTAAACTTCCACCAGAGGAAAAAATTCCTCCATGATGCAAGTAAGTATTCTGGGATGAGCCTTACCTCTTCCGGTTTTGTGCAGACAATATAATCAGAAGATGTGTGCCGGAAGTGGAAATGATAAGCATCCTGCAAGCTTGTCATTTTTCCCCAGTTAGTGGGCATCATGCAAGTGATTGCACTGCCCGAAAAATCTTGCAATGTGGGTACTACTGGCCCACGGTTCATAAAGATGCACATAACATGGTCAAAGCTTGGATCCAATGCCAAAGACAAAGAGCTATATCTCGGAGGCAAGAGTTTCCCATGTCCACAATCTTAGAGGTTGAGTTGTTCAAAGTTTGGGGCATAGATTTCATAGGCCCATTCGAAAGCTCCTATGGCAACAAGTATATCTTGGTTGCAGTTGATTATGTGTCAAAGTGGGTTAAGGCTGTGCCTTTGGCTGACAATGAAGGGAAGAGTGTGGTTTCATTCTTAAAGAGAAACATCTTCTCTCGGTTTGGCACTCCTCGCACCATCATAAGTGATGGAGGGTCACACTTTTGCAACAAGGCATTCCATGCTACTTTGGCAAAGTACGGTGTGAAGCAACACAAAGTAGCCACTCCATACCATCCTCAAACTAGTGGACAAGTAGAAGTGTCCAATTGTGAGATCAAATCAATATTAGTGAAGTCAGTGAATTCTAATCAAAAGAATTGGGCACGGAAGCTTGATGATGCACTTTGGGCTTATCGGATGGCATTCAAAATACCGATAGGTACGTCTCCTTACCAACTGGTTTTTAGGAAAGCTTGTCACTTGCCTGTTTAACTTGAGCACAAGGCCATGTGGGCGCTCAAGAAGTTGTATCTTAACTGGAAGGATGCTTTGGAGTTAAGGTTGGAGGAATTGAATGATATGGACGAATTTTGACTCCGAGCTTATGAAAGAGCTGCCCTCCATAAGGAGAGAATGAAGTTATATCATGACCGGAGGATTGAGAAGAGGGAATTCAAAGTATGGGACTTGGTGTTGCTTTTCAACTCAAGGTTTCAAGTTGTTCCTCGAAAAGCTCAAATCCAAATAGTTTGGGCCTTTCAAAGTCAATCAAGTGTTCGCATCCGGTGTTGTTGAGTTAGAAAACAAGGATAGGGAACGTTTCAAAGTGAATGGTCAGCGGGTTAAGCAATATATCAGCTTCTTCGAAGAGGTAAACATCTTATTTGTGGTGTATCTTGATTAAGCCTGAGTAATCAAGATGCCCGAGTCATTCTGCGATGTTAAATTAGGCGTTAAACGGGAGGCAACCCATATTTTGTTGTTGTATAATCACTTTAGAGTAGTTTGTTTTTGGTAGAATTGGTTAATTTGTTTGTTGAGTGTGCAAGGGCAAAAAGTACAGGGAAAGAATAGTTCTGCTTAAGCTTGACGAGTCCTGTGATGGGTTGTCAAAGTGGTGACGAATCGCCAACTCAAGTCGTCACCAAGTGGGAAATATTGATGGATTTTGGTTAAGGGTGATGGCTTGTTGTGATGAACCACCACAAGTGTGACGACCCATCACACAAGCCACCAGGTTGGATCTTAAAAGGTTGTCTCACTGCTTTGTGGTGACGGTTTTGGTGACTAACCATCACAGCTGTAACGAGTCATCACCCAAGTCATCACAAGGATGCTCTCCAACTGCTTCACTATTTAAAGGTCGCGACTCAGGTAATGAGTCGTCAGCCTCATGATGGATCGTCACCCGACCCACCAACTAGGTAAGTTCTTCTTTCTCTATTCTAGACCTGATCCGACCCGATGAGCGTTTAAACCTCAAATTAAAAGAAAGCCATTTCAATTTGAACGGTTTATTCTTCTCTTTTACTCCCTCCCAAATTCCTCAAACCTCCGCTAATCACAAATCCCTAATCCATCAAACAACATATAAATCCTTCCATTCACCAAAAATTGCAAACACTCCTTCTCCCTGTGAAATCCCCATTCTAAATAGATTAGTCAAAATTTGGGTTGAGTTGTTGTTGTGTCGTATTGCTCAAAGTCAAGAAGCGAGTGGTCCGAATCAATCATCGAGAAAAAGGTATGATTCTAACTTCTTCTCTTGAGTCTGCTAATCAAATTTTGAATCAAAAGAAGAGCGAGAAGTTGATATTTGAATTTGTGGGCGGTGGATGGTGATGTCTATGTTTGGTGTTGTTATGGCTATTGAAAAGTGATGTTTAAGTAAACTACCTAGGTGAAGTTTGAGTACCCCAGGGATTTAAAATAGTTTATAGTGGTGTGAAGGTGAAATCAAATCCCAAAAGGGATCGGCAGAGTAATAATGAACACAAAGTGTTTGAAAAAATGCCTAAAAGAGGAAACTTCTTAACTGTCAAGTGGTGACGACTTGCTTGACGACTTGTCAAGCCAACGATGACTCGTCAATAGAGCCACTAGATGAGCCATAATTGAATAAGATTCTGGTTATAGGTGACGACTAGTGTGATGAGTCATCACACCTGTGGTGACTCATCACCCAAGCCGTCACCACAAAATAGTGAATTGTTTTAGTTTGTTTTCCTTTCCCGATGTGATCTGACTTGTTTCCATTGTAGGTACAATGGCTCCAAAATTACAACCAAGTCGTGGCGGGGCTCAGAAACAAAAAGAGAGGTCAGCCCATACACGGGGATTAGTAGATGAACTAGGCAGCGAAGCAGAAGAAATTGAGGAACCCGCCTATCAAACGAGGTTGTCCAAAAAGAAAAAAACCCAAGTCTCCCAGTCTGAAGAAGGGAGTGGGTCATCTGGTGAGGGAAGCGATAGTGCTAGTGGGGAGAGTGACAGCTCAATCTCCAGCACGAACAATGAAAGTGGTACTGAGGCCACTAGGAATCCAGAAAAGGCTCCAATGGGCACCAGTACATTCAGGTGCAAGACCGCAAATGTCAAGGATTCAATCTGGTGGGAAATTGAGGGTGCCCGGAAGCACAACTTAGACGGTCTTCTTCTAAAAAAAGAAAGGATCCACATAAGGCCTATCGCTGAGGAAGTACATATTATGACCATGGATCTACTTGAGTACCTGGTTATTCCAACACAATTCCAGAGGTATTGGTTAGAGTGGATGAGTAAGCCACCGGGTAGACTACCCGCCACTAGTGTATGAGTTCTATGCCAACTATTTAGCCATTCTAGAAAGCAAGGTTGAGAAGGGAAAGAAGGTTAAGACCGCACTAAAATAGGACATGATCCCAGTTCATGGAAAATAGGTAGACATCTCCCGAGAGATGATCAACAGGGTCCTTTTTTGGTCCTGAATACATCCCTCTGCCTGACATGCCTGAGTTTCATGACAGAATTGGCACATCACTAAATCAAAGACCGTGGCTAGCTCGGATGTTGACTGAAGGCTCGCCTTTGTGGCTAAGCCCAAAGGAACGGATATCGAAGCAATCTCTGAACTTCACAGCAAAGTGCTGGTGGGCTGTAGTGTGACTCTGACTCTTTCCAATGGGTGGAGATGCTAACTTGGATGGGGGAAGAGCCATTCTAGTAGCAAGTTTGATGGATGGGTACATCGTCAACTTTGGGATGATAATTGCAGATGAGATGCGTACCAGATCCATCAAAACCACATCTTCATTGTTGTTCTCGTGTCTTGTTACTGAGTTATGCAGGTTTGCGGATATACCGATAATGAGTGGTATCGACGAACAAGTGACAACATCATCTAAGAAAAACATTGACACAACAAGGGATGATACTAAATTTGAATTGAGGGTTCATAGGCCAGAATCTTTTAAGGCACCAACTCCTACCACATTTGAGGTCGTTAACACTCCATCAGGTATGGAGTTACCTCTTGCTATCTTTGACCCGCAGGCTGCACAAACCACCTCTGGTACACCTGGGAGGACTACTGTTAAGAGTTCTGACACCATCTTGAGGCCACCTCTACTACTAGAGTACCACCTGAATCCTTAATTTTTTGCAAAAATGGTTCAAAAACAAAAGTAGCTTGATAAGAAAATTGCAGCTTGGACTGACTTGTTCAATCCAACAATGGAGGCTGCCATTCAGGAGGCTCTAAAGCTGTATAAGGGGTTACATGCCAGGATTGATGCCATAGAAACTCGTATGGAGGCTAGACTGAATGAAATGAGTATCTCGGACCTAGCCAAGTTTGATGCTGAGATTAAAAAGGTGAAGGTTGATGTCACCACCCTCTAACAAGGGAAATCCCCCTATCACTAGACACCAGACTTGTCTGAATTGGAGAAAGAGGCCACGATAGTGGACTTGATAGGCAGACCATTGAGAAATAATGAGCCACAGGTGGGTGAGGGTGGTATAAGCAAGTTAAAGAAGAGGAATCACAAGAAGAGAACGCCGGAGGAAAAAGAGTTGGAAATTGCTCGGCAGCAGTCTATACTAGATGAGTGGTTGCGACAGGAGAGAGTAAGTTCCCAACATGCTGGGGAATATTCTAGTGTGGTACCTGAGACCGGAGAGACTGCGATTGTTGATGAGTTGAACACGCCGACTGAACCGGCATCACTGTCCCTACATCGGAGACCCCTGCAGTTTCCACCATTGTGTCAGACTCTGAAGCCTAGGCTTCACAAGTATCTCTATCTATTTGTTTGCATATTAGATTTCATTAGCATTAGGGACAATGCTAGTTTCTTTGATAGGGGTGGGGGTATCTATGAGTCACCAACGAGGATTTTTGTTGCCGTGTTTCTTTTCCCGCTGGTGTGCTATCTTGTAGAACTGACATGTTTAGGTTTTTATTTAAATTATTTTTGTGTTGTGTTGTATGTCTATAGCAAGCATGGCTTTTTGCAAGTTGAAATAAAAAGGAGCCTCCCTCCAAAAAAAATTATTTTACTTGTGTTTGAAAGGATTAATTGTTCTGGATCCCTACATGTCCTTGAGTGCATGTGATTGTAATAATTTTGCTTCAGCCAAACTGTTATTTTGATAGTTGGTAGTGGTATGGTTTCTTGGTGTCTAGTGTATGTGAGCTTGTTGTGATAAATTATTACTCTATGCATGCATCTAGAACTTTCCCGGCCTATTCTATGAAGTTTGAAATTAGTTGCTTAGGAAAGGATCACATGCCCTTTTTATGGGCATTCCACTTAGCCTAAGAGACAATCCAAATGTTAATAATCCCTTTGATCCATGTTTGAGCCAAAGTTGATCTGATTCTTTCAATAACCTATCGCCTTCCCTTTTTAACTTTGAATTTCTATTTTGGCCTTGGTCCTTCCTTTGACATCGTGCACCTCAACTCATGCAATTAGCCTAAGCTGAGGGTGGCTACTATAGAGGTACATGATAAGAAAAATGGGGTTGTTTGAAAGATTGGTTATTATTGGGATATAAAGTGCAGGTGTGTGCCAAATAAAAAGATAGAAAAAGAAATGAAAAAGATATGAAAAATAAGTGAAAAAGAACGAAAAAGAGTAATCAAGTTGTTGAAAAGGCCACATCGGTAGCTAGAAATAAGGAATTCAAAGGTGAATAGAGGTGGATGGAATGAGTTCTGAGTGGAAATAATTGGTCAGTGATTCCAAGGAAGGTTTAGTCACTATTTTCCAAATGTATCCTACCTGAACCCGAAACCTCATTACAAGCCAAAACAAGTCTTGTAGTGATCTTGAGTGACTTTTTGAAAAACTGAAATAGAATAGCAAGGGCCAGCCTATGGTATCGCATGTACACTGTTTGAAATTGTTTGTGAGTGTGAGCGTATTACTTAGTCCCAAATCATCTGTGTGGGACTTCTTTGTGGTGAGGGCACCAGGATTTCTGTAGTATCTACTGATTGTCCGGATAACTGCTTTGTGTGTATGTAGAATATTCTATCATATCAGAATGACATGCTTGAATCCTTAAAAGTTAACTTTTCAAACACTTGTGCAGTACCGGAGAGGCTTTATTAAATTGTTAAATGGCTATGGATTGCTAGAGACATGCTGTTTGTTTTCTTAATTGAGTCATCTTTTTATTTTTGTTGTCATGTTTCTAGAGGACAAGCGAACATTTTAAGCTTAGAGTGTTGATGTTCCAGCATTCTACGGCGCATTTAACTCCTTTAACTAAGAATAATTGCAAGTTTTCAAGCAACTGTTGTTGGTTTTGACGGTATTTGTGTTTACTTGAAGGAAAGGAACGAAAATGGAAAGAATGGAGCTTTTTCCCTCAAAATAGGTTTACTGTTTACTCACCTGACGATTCACCATGAGTGTGATGAACCACCAAGTAAGTCAGCAAAGTAAGACAGTCCAAGAGAAGCTACTGGTTAGGAGTGACGACTCCACATAACGAACCGCCAACCTCTTGACAAGTCGTCACCCTAACCACCAAACCAAGGCAAGAAGCTGGGAGCATTGGTTAAGCCTGACGACTTCCATGATGAATCATCAACACCATGATGAATCATCATAGTGACTTATCAACCCTGAGCAGAAAATTGCCAAACACTGAAACTTTGTGATGGCTTATTTAACGAGTTGTCACAAGCATGACGAGCCACCACGCCAACCCATCAAGATGGAAGTAAGCATCCCAAATTCTATTTTAGGATTTTATTTTCTTGGAAAAGTACAAATACCCAGTGTTAGGGTTAACATTATTATTATTTGATATCTGATATTTCTTTTTGGTTTGAAACGCGTCTGAACATAGAAAACAATACCTACGTTTTTTCTTCCTCAATCCATTGCTCTTGGGAATTATTTGGCTCATTTTTCTTGGATAAATTGAAGTGATATTCATACTATTTGTAAGAATCTTTCTCTTATTATGAATATTTTTGTCTTCTCTTCATCTCAAAGCATTATTAGCTAACTTCCCACAACTAGGTTTGTGGGAGCCATGGCATGATAACGATCTAAAATACTTGTGATAATGGGTTTGTATTATATGTTTTACACGTTGTTAATCTTGCATTTTTACTATTTTCTAATGATTTCAAACATTAGAACAAGCCTAGGTTTGATTTGCTTGAAATAAGAGATTAAAACAGGGTAAAATAGATTAACAACAAGGATTCAGGACTTCTAACTCTCGTCTAATGATTGATGCTTTAGCAAGGTTAATCTACTTGGAGTGTTAATTGAGTTGTGTAATTGTATCTTTTCAAGTTTGAAAGAATTGAAAAGAAAATGTCTCTATTTGGTTGAGAAACACTTAGATGTAAGAACGATTTTAGTTACTTCTTCGTGGGATGCATATGAAAAGAACCCGATTGAACTCTAACCCGAGGTTGTTTACGAAGCCATGGTGAACACATCCCTATTTTACCTCTCATATTGATTTTTACTCATCATAATTCATTATTTACCATTTGAAATACTCAAGAAACAATCAAAGATTGATCACTATAAATTCCCCCCATTTTTCAGAAATTATTGATTACTAGTCATCTAAATTACTAAGAACTTAATTTTTACCTTATTCCCTGTAGTATTCGACCCAAACCTTTGTTGGTTTCTATATTTGACAATGACTGCTTATGCTTCTTAAATAAGGTGTAATTTGGGTGTATCCCATCACAGGCGCGCTGGCACCAAGGCGAGCGGGCAAGCGCAGGGGCGCTAGCATGCCAAGGAAGGCGGGCATGTAGGCGTGGTGCCCAGGAAAAGGCACGCTAGAACAATTGTAGCCCAGGTGCACACCATTGAGCCACAACAGCAATCAGCTACAGGCAGCAGCTAAGCTAAGGCAGAATTTCAACAGATGGGCCCTCGGGAATAGATCTGGGGTCCTGTGAACACAAATGATCTGATCAATTCAACTAGAAATGTCATTCCAGACTCAACGGAATCAACAAAAATCCTAATGGAGGTTGATTTAATAAAAAGTGGGCCTCACACCCAAAATCAACCTTAGGCCAACTAAAACCAAGATGTAACTTAAGGGCCAAAATCGAGTTTTGAAGCCTCAATACCCAAACTTATAACACCCTGTACCTTTCAAAACCTATGTGACTAAGTAAATATCGACGAAGGTATTTGAGCTCGAGATTGTGAAGGGGTACTTTGGCCTAGAATTTGAAATGGTCAAATGTATATAAGTGTTAAGTTAAATTATAAGGAGGAGGGTTTTGAAAATGATATAAAACAAGTGAGGTACTTGCTCGACTTATCTAAGCTCTTAGGTGACAAGTAGGTGCATCACCTACCTACGCTAACGAACTAAGTTCCGAGGGCCAATTACGGGCAGCAACACCATGGATTATTAGACCTAATGGTAGCCCAAATGAAGCTTAAAGTTGGCCCATCAAAGCACAACCAAATCTGGCCCAAACAACTACAAAAGTTAGCCACCAATATTGACCACATTTTGACCCAAGAGAAGCCCAAAATCAGCCCCAAAACTTAACCCTTTTGAGGCCCAAGCAAAGGGTAATTTAGGCCCAAGTTTCTTGACCCATTTTGGCCCAAATATACTCAAAAAGTCGGCCAAAAAGGTCCCTTTATATAGGGCTTTTGCTGATCAATGTTCATCACAAAAAGCTGGAAAATTCTCTCTTATCTCATTTCCTTTTTGGCAGCCCTTCTTTCCCTTTAGGGTTCTAAGAAGACCAAGATTAATTGAAGCTTAAGGTGAGTTAAACAACTTGTTATCTTGGTATTAATCTACTACATATAGCTAGGATATCCTATGGTAAGAAAGACATGAACTATGGCAGCCCCTTTCTTATGATTTAACACATGGAAATTGTGTAACAATTAAGAGATTTCTTCTTCTCTTGTTGGTGTATGTGTAGGGGGTACTTAAGCTTTTAAAGCATCAATAAAAAGAGGATAAAAACACACCTTCAAGTGTGGTAAGTACTCTGCCCATAATAATATTTTTGGATTGAAGTTCGGATGGACAATTATTGTTGAATTGTTGTTAAGAACTCACGGGATGGCGATCGGAAGCCGTGGGTTCAATGTGTTGCTATTGTATTTCGGCATGGTGAGTTGTGTAGGGGCTGTTTGATGTGTTTTGTATTATTGGAGGCAGTAGGTTGGTGTGTGTGTGATGTGTATTGGATAGGGGAGAAAGGTGTGACGATACACCTTTAATTAATGCAAAATACGTAAATCTGCCCGGGAAATGTTTAGCTACTGTTTTGGGAATGTTGCAGCAGGTTTAAGAGCTAATATTAGCTTCATTATACCCTTGTGCTGTAGATTAACTTAATAAAGGAAAGTCCAAGTTGTGGTAAGCGCAATCTTCGGAAAGAACGAGGTATGTTAAGGCTTCTTTATTCCTTATCGGCATGAATCTAGAAATAGAACTCTAAATCTCCGAAAGAAGGAATTTGAGTATTTTGTTGTAAGAGAGCTGATTTGGTAACTCAACAAGTCTTAAGGAACTAATTTATACATTATGGTGATTCAAGTCGCCTTCTTATAAAAATCCGATTCTTTTTGCACGAAACGTAAGTTATCCTTTTGTCGAGTTTCTTCTTTGTATTGTGATCTCTAATCAAGCTTTAGAAAGTATACAAGGAAAGTTAGAAAGTCAATCCCCATTTATATGTGTTTGGTATGTTGATTCCAACACCTAGTAAGCCAAGGCTAAAGACGTTATCTAAATGAACCTTCATAAATAACAAGAA
Organism: Jaltomata sinuosa; assembly: GCA_003996215.1. Taxonomy (NCBI): domain Eukaryota; kingdom Viridiplantae; phylum Streptophyta; class Magnoliopsida; order Solanales; family Solanaceae; genus Jaltomata; species Jaltomata sinuosa. The sequence goes on from QJPP01007377.1 coordinate 225,347, forward strand.
TAGCTTTGAAGGTCAATCTAGTAATACACTTATTATGCGTGGTTTGCGTGTTAGTGTGCACCGAGGTGCTACTACCATATTGAGGCTATTATATACATAGTGTGCACCAAGGTGCTACTGCCATATTGAGGCCATTATACACATAGTGTGCACCGAGGTGCTACTGCCATATTGAGGCCATTATATACATAGTGTGCGCCGAGGCGCTACTGCCATATTGAGGCTATTAAATATAGGGTGCGCCGAGGCGCTATGGTGGTTCAGTGTGGGTTATAAAGAGTGAGTTGCAGCGTGTGTTAATGCATGTATTGTGTTCTAAAAAGAATAAAGGAGAAAGAGCTTAATGAGTCTTACCAATTACAGTTTACAAGTTTCATATTTTATCTTGTTCGGATTTACTACTTGCGACTTGCTTTTATGTTTCTACCTTACATGCCAGTACATTATTGTCGTACTGACGTCCCCATTGCCTGGGGGCGCTGCATACATGCCTGCAGGTCCAGACAGATACCCAGACAGATCTCTTCAGTAGGAGTTGCGGAGTTCAACCATTTTGGTAAGCTCCATTCTTCCTGGAGCTGACGAGTCAGAGGTCTAGCTTATATTTTGACCAGGTTATATATATGTACAGCTTATGGGTAGTCCAGGGCCCTGTCCTGGATATGAGATATTTTACTTACTCCTAGAGGCTTGTAGACGTGTATATGTATATTAGTGTTGGGTATGGCCTTGTCGGCCTTGTTATTAGCTATCTACTATGATAATAGCCTTGTCGGCCTTGAGTTACTTAACTACTATTGAGCTTTTAGTGTTTCAAATTGCTATTCTTAGAGACCTTGTCGGTCTCAGACCCCCAGCAGGTTCAACAGAGATACACTCTATTTTGGCACCCTCGGCCTTTTGGGGCTCCGAGTGTCGGTCATGCCTCCCATGGTTTGGGGCGTGACAAACTTGGTATCAGAGCACGTCGAATCCCAGGGAGTCTACAAGCCGTGTCTAGTAGAGTCTTGTTTATGGGTGTGTTGTGCACCATACCTATAATCATGAGGCTACGGGACATTTAGGAAATGTTATCCTTCTTTCATTTGCTAGATCGTGCAATAGAGCGAGGTCATAAGATGTTTGAAGTCTAATTCATGTTTTTCTCTTCCTTGTTTACAGAAATGCCTGTGACTAGACAAATGAGTAGCCGACGGGTTGGCACGGATACGGGGGAAGGTACTAGTCGTTCCCCGCCTATCCGATTGGATAGATTTGAGGCTCAAAGTGAATCACCGACACCAGAGATCCCAGTTTATCAAGTACCTGATGAGACTAGAGGGGATCCAGTACCCCTGACCCCACCTGCTCCAGTGGCATCTGAGATAGCTAGAGATGAACCAGCACATGTAGCTCCTCCACCTGAAGCAGAGGACCAGGACATCAGGAGTGCTGTTCGATTATTGACCCAGATGGTAGCCACACAACAACAACAAATTGGGGCATCAACGAGTGCTAGGTCAGGTGGCTCAGAAAGTTCTAGGGCTCGAGAGTTTATCAGCCTAAGTCCTCCTATATTTACAGGCTCTGACCCACGTGAGGATCCTCAGGAGTTTATTGATCAGACATATCGAGTACTTCGAGTCATGCATGCAACAGTAGTGGAGGCAGTGGAGTTTGCATCTTTCAGGTTACGAGATGTGGCCATTTTATGGTTCGAGGCTTGGGATCGGTCTAGGGGATCAAATGCACCCCCAGCTGAGTGGGAGGAATTTTCAGAGGCCTTCCTAGCTCACTATCTTCCACAGGAGGTTCGAGAGGCCAGACTTGATCAATTTCTAGCCCTTAGGCAGGGCAATATGAATGTTCGACAGTATAGCCTCAGATTTAATTCATTAGCCAGGTATGCCCCCGATATTGTGAGTATGATGCGAGCTAGAGTTCATCGATATGTGCGTGGTCTTAAGGATGAATTGATTAAGGGATTAACAATAGCAGCCACACAAGAGGATATGAATATTTCTAAGATACAGGCTATTGCTCAGACTGCAGAGGATCTTGAAGTACAAATTGGAGATAACCAAAGCCGAGAAAGGGATCAGAATAAGAGGGCTAGATCTATTGGGTCCTATGTAGAGCCACGAGGTAATGTTAGGCCAAATTTTAATAGGCGATCACCCCACCCTACTAGTGGTTCCCCATATCAGTTGCAAAGGCAGAGGTATGATCGTTTTTCTCAGACTGGACCAGGCCATAGTTCTGGTGCATCCAGTTCCTATCGCCAGGGGAATTCAGGTCAGATGAGGCCACCTTTGCCACCTTGTGTTCATTGCGGTAGGAAGCATCCTGGGATATGTCGCCTGGGTTCAGATACTTGTTATTCATGTGGGCATCCTGGTCACTTTATGCGAGACTGTCCGAGTAGAGGTAGGAGTGAGATATCCCAGCCTACAGGGTCTATGGCAGCTTCTTCATCTACTATTCGTCCCCCAAGGACAGGACAACAGGCTACACCAGGTCGTGGTAGAGGTAGAGGAGGAGGAGGAGCATCCAGTTCAGGCAGTGGTCAAAATCGCACTTATGCTCTAGCCGGTCGCCAGGACTTGGAATCGTCACCTGATGTTGTTACAGGTACATTGACTATTTTTACTCATGCTGTTTATGCACTTATAGATCCTGGCTCTACTCTTTCATATGTTACCCCGCTCGTTGCTAGTAAGTTGGGGGTAGGCCCTGCGTTATTGCCTAGACCATTTGTTGTATCCACGCCAGTTGGTGAATCTATTATAGCTAGACGAGTTTATCGAGATTGTGCAGTGTGGATTTATGACCATCTCACTTCAGCTGATCTAATCGAATTAGATATGATTGGCTTCGATGTCATTATGGGCATGGATTGGTTAGCTGCATGTTATGCTAATATCGATTGTAGAAATAAGGTTGTCAAATTCCATTTTTCGAAAGAAACAATCCTGGAATGGAAAGGTAATGCTGCCACGCCAAGGGGTAGGTTTATTTCCTACCTTAAAGCCCAGAAAATGATTTCTAAAGGCTATATTTATCATTTAGTTCAAGTACAAAGCACAGAGGATGGACCAGTGACTCCTCAATCAGTTCCCGTGGTGAGTCAATTTCTAGATGTATTCCCGGATGAGCTTCCAGGAATCCCTCCAGAAAGGGAAATTGAGTTTGCCATTGATCTACGCCCAGATACTCAGCCAATATCAATTCCCCCTTACAGGATGGCTCCTGCAGAATTAAGAGAGTTAAAGGAACAATTAAAGGATCTACTCGAAAAAGGCTTCATTAGGCCTAGTACATCGCCATGGGGCGCACCAATTTTGTTTGTTCGTAAGAAGGATGGGTCCTTGAGAATGTGTATCGATTACCGACAACTGAACAAAGTTACAATCAAGAATAAGTATCCGCTTCCAAGGATTGATGACCTTTTTGATCAATTGCAAGGCGCCAAATGTTTTTCAAAGATTGACTTGCGGTCGGGGTATCACCAGTTACGTGTTAAAGGGGTAGATGTTCCAAAAACAGCCTTTAGGACAAGGTATGGCCACTTGGAATTTCTAGTAATGTCTTTTGGGCTTACTAATGCCCCAGCAGCTTTTATGGACCTAATGAATCGGGTATTCAAGCCATTCCTAGATGTATTCGTGATCGTATTTATTGACGATATCCTGATTTACTAGCGGTCCAAAGCCGAACATGCTGATCATTTACGTGCAGTATTGCAAACACTTCAGAATCATAAATTATATGCGAAGTTCTCCAAATGTGAGTTTTGGTTGACTTCAATGGCTTTTCTTGGCCATATAATTACAGACGAAGGTATTAGAGTTGACGGCCAAAAGATTGAAGCAGTAAAGAATTGGCCGAGGCCCTTGAATGCTACAGAGATCCGTAGTTTTTTTGGGCTTAGCAGGTTATTACCGAAGGTTTGTAGAAGGGTTTTCTTCTATATCTGCACCATTGACAAAGTTGACTCATAAAGCTGCCAAGTTCCAGTGGTCTGATGCATGTGAGCAGAGTTTTCAGGAGTTGAAGGACAGGCTTACTTCAGCACCTGTCTTAACTCTGCCAGTGGGCACAGAAGGTTATGTTATTTATTGTGATGCTTCAAGGATTGGGTTGGGTTGCGTTTTAATGCAACATGGTAAAGTTATTGCCTATGCCTCAAGACAACTAAGAAAGCACGAACAAAATTACCCTACTCACGATCTTGAATTGGCAGCAGTTATATTTGCCTTGAAAATTTGGCGCCATTACTTGTTTGGAGTCCATGTAGATGTGTTTTCGGACCACAAAAGTCTACAGTATTTATTCAAACAGAAGGATTTAAACCTAAGGCAAAGAAGGTGGCTAGAGTTACTAAAGGATTATGACGTAGATATTTTGTACCATCCAAGGAAGGCCAATGTAGTGGCCGATGCACTTAGCCGCAAATCCATGGGAAGCTTGAGCCACGTGGAAATAGAAAGATTGAGATGACAAGAGAACTACATCAGTTAGCTAATTTGCAGGTTCGACTACTAGACCAAGGTAATGGGGGAGTTGTTATTCAAAGCACAGCGGAATCCTCACTTATGACAGAGGTAAAGGAAAGACAATATGATGATCCAGAATTAGTAAGATTGAGGGAGGAAATTCCACAACAGAAGCAACCACTAATAGAGCTTAAGAAAGATGGGGTTCTGAGATATCAAGGTCGTCTATGTGTACCTAACGTCGGGGAGCTTCGGGAGAAAATTTTGGCAGAAGTTCACTATTCCCGTTATTCAATCCATCCAGGAGCGACGAAGATGTATCATGATCTTCGACAGATTTATTGGTGGAATAATATGAAGAGAAATATTGCAGAGTTTGTAGCCCAATGCCCGAATTGTCAACCGGTAAAAATTGAACACCAGAGACCCGGAGGTCTAACTCAAAGTATAGTGATACCTACCTGGAAATGGGAGGTGATCAACATGGACTTTATTATAGGCTTACCCCGTACTTATTGAAAGTATGATTCCATATGGGTGATTGTAGATAGACTTACAAAATCAGCTCACTTTTTGCCAGTCAGGACAACTTATACTGCTGAAGATTATGCCAAGTTGTATATTAGTGAAATAGTTCGACTTCATGGTGTCCCAATTTCCATCATTTCGGATAGGGGTGCTCAGTTTACAGCAAATTTCTGGAGGTTTTTCCAGAGAGGCTTAGGTACTCAAATAAGTCTCAGTACAGCTTTTCATCCACAGACAGATGGACAAGCTGAACGCACTATTCAAACACTCGAAGATATGCTACGAGCTTGTGTACTAGATTTTAAAGGGAGTCGGGATGACCATTTGCCACTAATTGAGTTTGCTTATAATAATAGCTTCCATGCAAGCATTCAAATGGCTCCTTATGAGGCTTTATACGGGCGAAAGTGTAGATCACCAATTGGATGGTTTGAAATTGGAGAAGAAGGATTATTAGGGCCAGACCTAGTTAATCAGGCAATGGAGAAGGTGAAGCTAATCCGAGAAAGATTACTAACAGCCCAGAGTAGGCAGAAATCATATGCAGATGTGCGACGTCGGGATTTGGAATTTAATATTAGTGAGTGGGTTTTCCTAAAGGTTTCGCCTATGAAAGGCGTTATGCGATTTGGTAAAAAGGGAAAGCTTAGTCCAAGATATATTGGACCATACAGGATCATTCGGAGGGTAGGAAGAGTGGCATATGAGCTAGATTTACCCACAGAATTGGAGACAGTCCATCCTGTATTTCATGTATCGATGCTACGAAGGTGCATAGGAGATCCTTCACGTATTATGCCTATTAAAGATGTTCAACTTTCTGAAGACTTATCCTATAAGGAAGTACCAATTTCTATCCTAGATCGTCAAGTTAGGAAGCTCAGAACCAAAGAAGTAGCCTCAGTAAAGGTGTTGTGGAGAAATAATAATATTGAAGAAAAGACGTGGGAAGCCGAGGAAGAAATGAGGAAAAAACATCCCCAGTTATTTATGACTTGAAGATAGTACATAGGTAAGTCATATTCTTATATTCTTCATACTCTTCCTACTATGCAAATATGATCAGGTTTGAACATGTGAAAATGATTACATTTAATTGTATATAGTTGTATCGCCCTGTGAGGCATCGTGATGGACTTTTGCTGAGTTTCAGGTTTTTGGATAGTTCCAATTATAAAGGAAACTCTGCCGAAATTTCAAAAAACTCCTAAGGGACTAGAGCTCTATATGCATTACCCTCATTCGAGGACGAATGATTCTAAGAGGGGAAGGATATAACACCCCGTACCTTTCAAAACCTATGTGACTAAGTAAATATCGACGAAGGTATTTGAGCTCGAGATTGTGAAGGGGTACTTTGGCCTAGAATTTGAAATGGTCAAATGTATATAAGTGTTAAGTTAAATTATAAGGAGGAGGGTTTTGAAAATGAGATAAAACAAGTGAGGTACTTGCTCGACTTATCTAAGCTCTTAGGTGACAAGTAGGTGCATCACCTACCTACGCTAACGAACTAAGTTCCGAGGGCCGATTACGGGCAGCAACACCATGGATTATTAGACCTAATGGTAGCCCAAATGAAGCTTAAAGTTGGCCCATCAAAGCACAACCAAATCTGGCCCAAACAACTACAAAAGGTAGCCACCAATATTGACCACATTTTTGACCCAAGAGAAGCCCAAAATCAGCCCCAAAACTTAACCCTTTTGAGGCCCAAGCAAAGGGTAATTTAGGCCCAAGTTTCTTGACCCATTTTGGCCCAAATATACTCAAAAAAGTCGGCCAAAAAGGTCCCTTTATATAGGGCTTTTGCTGATCAATGTTCATCACAAAAAGCTGGAAAATTCTCTCTTATCTCATTTCCTTTTTGGCAGCCCTTCTTTCCCTTTAGGGTTCTAAGAAGACCAAGATTAATTGAAGCTTAAGGTGAGTTAAACAACTTGTTATCTTGGTATTAATCTACTACATATAGCTAGGATATCCTATGGTAAGAAAGACATGAACTATGGCAGCCCCTTTCTTATGATTTAACACATGGAAATTGTGTAACAATTAAGAGATTTCTTCTTCTCTTGTTGGTGTATGTGTAGGGGGTACTTAAGCTTTTAAAGCATCAATAAAAAGAGGATAAAAACACCCCTTCAAGTGTGGTAAGTACTCTGCCCATAATCATATTTTTGGATTGAAGTTCGGATAGACAATTGTTGTTGAATTGCTGTTAAGAACTCACAGGACGGCGATCGGAAGCCGTGGGTTCAATGTGTTGCTATTGTATTTCGGCATGGTGAGTTGTGTAGGGGATGTTTGATGTGTTTTGTATTATTGGAGGCAGTAGGTTGGTGTGTGTGTGATGTGTATTGGATAAGGGGAGAAAGGTGTGACGATACACCTTTAATTAATGCAAAATACGTAAATCTGCCCGGGAAATGTTTAGGTACTGTTTTGGGAATGTTGCAGCAGGTTTAAGAGCTAATATTAGCTTCATTATACCCTTGTGTTGTAGATTAACTTAATAAAGGAAAGTCCAAGTTGTGGTAAGCGCAATCTTCGGAAGGGACGAGGTATGTTAAGGCTTCTTTATTCCTTATCGGCATGAATCTAGAAATAGAACTCTAAATCTCCGAAAGAAGGAATTTGAGTATTTTGTTGTAAGAGAGCTGATTTGGTAACTCAACAAGTCTTAAGGAACTAATTTATACATTATGGTGATTCAAGTCGCCTTCTTATAAAAAATCCGATTCTTTTTGCACGAAACGTAAGTTATCCTTTTGTCAAGTTTCTTCTTTGTATTGTGATCTCTAATCAAGCTTTAGAAAGTATACAAGGAAAGTTAGAAAGTCAAATCCCCATTTATATGTGTTTGGTATGTTGATTCCAACACCTAGTAAGCCAAGGCTAAAGAAGTTATCTAAATGAACCTTCATAAATAACAAGAATAGCTTTGAAGGTCAATCTAGTAATACACTTATTATGCGTGGTTTGCGTGTTAGTGTGCACCGAGGTGCTACTACCATATTGAGGCTATTATATACATAGTGTGCACCGAGGTGCTACTGCCATATTGAGGCCATTATACACATAGTGTGCACCGAGGTGCTACTGCCATATTGAGGCCATTATATACATAGTGTGCGCCGAGGCGCTACTGCCATATTGAGGCTATTAAATATAGGGTGCGCCGAGGCGCTATTGTGGTTCAGTGTGGGTTATAAAGAGTGAGTTGCAGCGTGTGTTAATGCATGTATTGTGTTCTAAAAAGAATAAAGGAGAAAGAGCTTAATGAGTCTTACCAATTACAGTTTACAAGTTTCATATTTTATCTTGTTCGGATTTACTACTTGCGACTTGCTTTTATGTTTCTACCTTACATGCCAGTACATTATTGTCGTACTGACGTCCCCATTGCCTGGGGGCGCTGCATACATGCCTGCAGGTCCAGACAGATACCCAGACAGATCTCTTCAGTAGGAGTTGCGGAGTTCAACCATTTTGGTAAGCTCCATTCTTCCTGGAGCTGACGAGTCAGAGGTCTAGCTTATATTTTGACCAGGTTATATATATGTACATCTTATGGGTAGTCCAGGGCCCTGTCCTGGATATGAGATATTTTACTTACTCCTAGAGGCTTGTAGACGTGTATATGTATATTAGTGTTGGGTATGGCCTTGTCGGCCTTGTTATTAGCTATCTACTATGATAATAGCCTTGTCGGCCTTGAGTTACTTAACTACTATTGAGCTTTTAGTGTTTCAAATTGCTATTCTTAGAGACCTTGTCGGTCTCAGACCCCCAGCAGGTTCAACAGAGATACACTCTATTTTGGCACCCTCGGCCTTTTGGGGCTCCGAGTGTCGGTCATGCCTCCCATGGTTTGGGGCGTGACAAAACTAATGGTCCCTCTAGCCCAAAAATGACATTTTGAATCTAACAGTTGTAATGCCCCAAACTTAAGATACGCGTGCAAGTTGTGAATGCGAAGGAATCATTATGAACAAAGAGGATAAGGTTGTGAATGGATAATTATACAAAGGTACAATTATATTAATCCATTTTAAGTGCCATACCGAGGTTAGATACCAAAGGGAGTCTTGAAACAAAAGTTCAAGTTGAAGGGTTCACTACGGTAGACAATTTCAAATGAGATCATATAAGATCTGACTTGTATCGGGTATATCTACCAATATAAAAGGATATAAAGGTCCTATGAAGTACAAAATTAAAGGTATTTGAGTCTAGTTTCTAACGTAACAAACCTCTTATCCGTACGAGTTCAGAGTAAAAAGTTATGCACATTTTACTACCGACGCGCGCACTGCCCAATCACTGCAGGACATGTGGCAACCTTGGGTAAGTCGGCCAAAAGTTGTGATTTTATATTGAAACCTTGGGAATTAGTTTACCATACCTATGATAACATAAAGCACCTAGTTCCTACTGGTTTTCTTCAGTTCTTCTTCATCTCAGCCCCTCCCTAGCCTAAGGTAAGTGAATTCCTTAGAGAATCAAGTGTATTTTTCATCATAGGTCTTGGAAACATACTTAGTCAAGTGTTTTATTGAAGGAAAAGGTGTTGTTATTGAAGATAAAAAGGTGCAGGGATTGTATTTGTCAGGCCCCAAACCATGGGAGGCATGACCGACACCCGGAGCCCCAAGGGTGCCAAAATAGAGTGTATCTCTATTGAACCTGCTGAGGGTCTGAGACCGACAAGATCTCTAAGAATAGCAATTTGAAACACTAAAAGCTCAATAGTAGGTAAGCAACTCAAGGCCGGCAAGGCTATTATCATAGTAGATAGCTAATAAGAAGGCCGACAAGGCCATACCCAATATTAATGTACATATACACGTCTACAAGCCTCTAGGAGTAAGTAAAATATCTCATATCTAGGACAGGGCCCTGGACTACCCATAAGCTGTACATATACATAACCTGGTCAAAATATAAGCTAGACCTCTAACTCGTCAGCTCCAGGAAGAATGGAGCTTACCAAAATGGCTGAACTCTGCAACTCCTACTGAAGAGGTCTATTTGGGTTTCTGTCTGGACCTGCAGGCATGAATGCAGCACCCCCAGGCAATGGGGACGTCAGTATGACAATAATGTACTGGCATGTAAGGTAGAAGCATAAAAGCAAGTCGCAAGTAGTAAATCTGAACAAGATATAATATGAAACTTGTAAACTGTAATTGGTAAGGCTCATTAAGCTCTTTCTCCTTTATTATTTTTAGAATACAACACATGCATTAACTCACACCACAACTCACTCTTTATAACCCACGCTGAACCAGAATAGCGCCTCGGTGCACCCTATATATAATAGCCTCAATATGGCAGTAGCGCCTCGGTGCACACTATGTATATAATGGCCTCAATATGGCAGTAGCACCTCGGTGCACACTATGTATATAATGGCCTCAATATGGAAGTAGCACCTCGGTGCACACTATGTCTATAATAGCCTCAATATGGCAGTAGCACCTCGGTGCACACTAACATGCAAACCACGCATAATAAGTGTATTACTAGATTGACCTTTAAAGCTATTCTTGTTATTTATGAAAGTTCATTTAGATAACTTCTTTAGCCTTGGCTTACTAGGTGTTGGACTCAACATACCAAACACATATAAATGGGGATTTGACTTGCTAACTTTCCTTGTATACTTTCTCAAGCTTGATTAGGGATCACACTACAAAGAAGAAACTTGACAAAAGGATAACTTACGTTTCGTGCAAAAAGAATCAGATTTTTATAAGAAGGCGACTTGAATCACCATAATGTATAACTTAGTTCCTTAAGACTTTTGAGTTACTAAATCAGCTCTCTTACAATAGAATACTCAAATTCCTTCTTTCGGAGATTTAGAGTTCTATTTCTAGATTCATGCCGATAAGGAATAAAGAAGCCTTAACATACCTCGTTCCTTCCGAAGATTGTGCATACCAGAACTTGGGCTTTCCTTTATTAAGTTAATCTACAACACAAGGGTATAATGAAGCTAATATTAGCTCTTAAACCAGATGCAACCTTTCCAAAACAGTAGCTAAACATTTCCCGGGCAGATTTACGTATTTTGCATTAATTAAAGGTGTATCGTCACACCTTTCTCCCCTGTCCAATACACAGCACACACACACCAACCTACTGCCTCCAATAATACAAAACACATCAAACAGCCCCTACACAACTCACCATGACGAAATACAATAGCAACACATTGAACCCACGGCTTCCGATCGCCATCCCGTGAGTTCTTAACAACAATTCAACAACAATTGTCCATCCGAACTTCAATACAAAAATATGATTATGGGCAGAGTACTTACCACACTTGAAGGTGTGCTTTATTATCTTTTTATTGATGCCTTGAAAAGCTTAAGTACCCCTACACATACACCAACAAGAGAAGAAGAAATCTCTTCATTGTTACACAATTTCTATGTGTTAAATCTTAAGAAAGGGGCTGCCATAGTTCATGTATTTCTTACCATAGGATACCCTAGATATATGTAGTATATTAATACCAAGATAACAATTTGTTTAACTCACCTTAAACTTGAATAAATCTTGATCTTCTTAGAACCCTAAAGAGAGAGAAGGGCTGCCAAAAGGAAAGGAGATAAGAGAGAATTTTTCCAGCTTTTTGTGATCAATATTGATCAACAAAAGGTCTGTATAAAGGGACCTTTTTGGCCGACGTTTTTGAGTATATTTGGGACAAAATGGGTCAAGAAACTTGGGCCAAAATTACCCTTTGCTTGGGCCTCAAAAGGGTTAAGTTTTGTGGCTGATTTTGGGCTTCTCTTGGGTCAAAATGTGGTCAATATTGGTGGCTACCTTTTGTAGTTGTTTAGCCAGATTTGGTTGTGCTTTGATGGGCTAACTTTAAGATTCATTTTGGATACCATTAGGTATAATAATCCATGGCGTTGCTGCCCGTAATCGGCCCTCGAAACTTAGTTCGTTAGCGTAGGTAGGTGATGCACCTACTTGTCACCTAAGAACTTAGATAAGTCGAGCAAGTACCTCACTTGTTTTATCTCATTTTCAAAACCCTCATCCTTATAATTTAACTTAACACTTATATACATTTGACCATTTCAAATTCTAGGCCAAATTACCCCTTCACAATCTCGAGCTCAAATACCTTCGTCGATATTTACTTAGTCACATAGGTTTTGAAAGGTACGGGGTGTTACATCCTTCCCCCTTTAGAATCATTCGTCCTCGAATGAGGGTAATGCATATAGAGCTCTAGTCCCTTAGGATTTTTTGAAATTTTGGCAGAGTTTCCTTTATAATTGGGACTATCCAAAAACCTGAAACTCAGCAAAAGTCCAGCACGATGCCTCACAGGGCGATACAACTATATACAATTAAATGTAATCATTTTCACATGTTCAAACCTGATCATATTTGCATAGTAGGAAGAGTATCAAGAACATAAGAATATGACTTACCTCTATACTATCTTCAAGTCATAAATAACTGGGGATGCTTTTTCCTCATTTCTTCCTCGGCTTCCCATGTCATTTCCTCGATATTATTATTTCTCCACAACACCTTTACTGAGGCTACTTCTTTGGTTCTGAGCTTTCTAACTTGACGATCTAGGATAGAAATTGGTACTTCCTTATAGGATAAGTCTTCAGAAAGTTGAACATCTTTAATAGGCATAATACGTGAAGGATCTCCTATGCACCTTCGTAGCATTGATACATGAAATACAGGATGGACTGTCTCCAATTCTGTGGGTAAATCTAGCTCATATGCCACTTTTCCTACCCTCTGAATGATCCTGTATGGTCCAATATATCTTGGACTAAGCTTTACCTTTTTACCAAATCGCATAACGCCTTTCATGGGCGAAACCTTTAGGAAAACCCAATCACTAATATTAAATTCCAAATTCCGACGTTGCATATCTGCATATGATTTCTGCCTACTCTGGGCTGTTAGTAATCTTTCTCGGATTAGCTTCACCTTCTCCATTGCCTGATTAACTAGGTCTGGCCCTAATAATCCTGCTTCTCCAATTTCAAACCATCCAATCGGTGATCTACACTTTCGTCCGTATAAAGCCTCAAAAGGAGCCATTTGAATGCTTGCATGGAAGCTATTATTATAGGCAAACTCAATTAGTGGCAAATGGTAATCCCAACTCCCTTTAAAATCTAGCACACAAGCTCTTAGCATATCTTCGAGTGTTTGAATAGTGCGTTCAGCTTGTCCATCTGTCTGTGGATGAAAAGCTGTACTGAGACTTATTTTAGTACCTAAGCCTCTCTGGAAAGACCTCCAGAAATTTGCTATAAACTGAGCACCCCTATCTGAAATAATGGAAATTGGGACACCATGAAGTCGAACTATTTCACTAATATACAACTTGGCATAATCTTCAGCAGTATAAGTTGTCCTGACTGGCAAAAAGTGAGCTTATTTTGTAAGTCTATCTACAATCACCCATATGTAATCATACTTTTGATAAGTACGGGGTAAGCCTATAATAAAGTCCATGTTGATCACCTCCCATTTCAAGGTAGGTATCACTATACTTTGAGTTAGACCTCCGGGTCTCTGGTGTTCAATTTTTACCTATTGACAATTCGGGCATTGGGCTACAAACTCTGCAATATTTCTCTTCATATTATTCCACCAATAAATCTGTCGAAGATCATGATACATCTTCGTTGCTCCGGGATGGATTGACTAGAGGGAATAGTGAACTTCTGCCAAAATTTTCTCTCGAAGCTCCCCGACGTTAGGTACACATAGACGACCTTGATATCTCAGAACCCCATCTTCCTTAAGCTCTATTAGTGGGGGTTCTTCTGTTGTGGAATTTCCTCCCTCAATCTTACTAATTCTGGATCATCATATTGTCTTTCCTTTACCTCTGTCATAAGTGAGGATTCCGCTGTGCTTTGAATAACAACTCCCCCATTACCGTGGTCTAGTAGTCGAACCTGCAAATTAGCTAACTGATGTAGTTCTCTTGTCATCTCAATCTTTCTATTTTCCATGTGGCTCAAGCTTCCCATAGATTTGCGGCTAAGTGCGTCGTCCACTACATTGGCCTTCCCTGGATGGTACAAAATATCTACGTCATAATCCTTTAGTAACTCTAGCCACCTTCTTTGCCTTAGGTTTAAATTCTTTTTTTTGAATAAATATTGTAGACTTTTGTGGTCCGTAAACACGTCTACATGGACTCCAAACAAGTAATGGCGCCAAATTTTCAAGGCAAATATAACTGCTGCCAATTCAAGATCGTGAGTAGGGTAATTTTGTTCATGCTTTCTTAGTTGTCTCGAGGCATAGGCAATAACTTTACCATGTTGCATTAAAACGCAGCCCAACCCAATCCTTGAAGCATCACAATAAACAACATAACCTTCCGTGCCCTCTGGCAGAGTTAAGACAGGTGCTGAAGTAAGTCTGTCCTTCAACTCCTGAAAACTCTGCTCACACGCATCAGACCACTGGAACTTGGCAGCTTTATGAGTCAACTTTGTCAATGGTGCAGATATAGAAGAAAATCCTTCCACAAACCTCTGGTAATAACCTGCTAAGCCCAAAAAACTACGGATCTCTGTAGCATTCAAGGGCCTCGGCAAATTCTTTACTGCTTCAATCTTTTGGCCGTCAACTCTAATACCTTCGTCTGTAATTATATGGCCAAGAAAAGCCACTGAAGTCAACAAAAACTCACATTTGGAGAACTTCGCATATAATTTATGATTCTAAAGTGTTTGCAATACTGCACGTAAATGATCATCATGTTCGGCTTTGGACCGCGAGTAAATCAGGATATCGTCAATAAATATGATCACGAATACATCTAGGAATGGCTTGAAGACTGGATTCATTAGGTCCATAAAAGCTGCTGGGGCATTAGTAAGCCCAAAAGACATTACTAGAAATTCAAAGTGGCCATACCTTGTCCTAAAGGCTGTTTTTGGAACATCTACCCGTTTAACACGTAACTAGTGATATCCCGACCGCAAGTCAATCTTTGAAAAACATTTGGCGCCTTGCAACTGATCAAAAAGGTCATCAATCCTTGGAAGCGGATACTTATTCTTGATTGTAACTTTGTTCAGTTGTCGGTAATCAATACACATTCTCAAGGACCCATCCTTCTTACGAACAAACAAAACTGGTGTGCCCCATGGCGACGTACTAGGCCTAATGAAACCTTTTTCGAGTAGATCTTTTAATTGTTCCTTTAACTCTCTTAATTCTGCAGGAGCCATCCTGTAAGGAGGAATTGATATTGGCTGAGTATCTGGGAGTAGGTCAATGGCAAACTCAATTTCCCTTTCTGGAGGGATTCCTGGAAGCTCATCCGGGAATACATCTAGAAACTGACTCACCACGGGAACCGATTGAAGAGTCGCTGGTTCATCCTCTGTGCTTCTTACTCGGACTAAATGATAAATATGGCCTTTAGAAATCATTTTCTGGGCCTTAAGGTAGGAAATTAACCTACCCCTTGGCGTGGCAGCATTACCTTTCCACTCTAGGATTGTCTCTTCCGAAAAATGTAATTTGACAACCTTATTTCTACAATCGATATTAGCTTAACATGCAGCTAACCAGTCCATGCCCGTAATTACATCAAAGTCAGTCATATCTAATTCAATTAAATCAACTGAAGTAAGGCGGTCATAAATCCACACTACACAATCTCGATAAACTCGTCTAGCTATAATAGATTCACCAACGGGCGTAGATACAACAAAGGGTCTAGGCAACAACTCAGGGCCTGCCCCCAACTTACTAGCAACGAGCGGGGTAACATATGAAAAAGTAGAGTCAGGATCTATAAGTGCATAAACAGCATCAATAAAAATAGTCAATGTACCTGTAACAACATCAGGTGACGATTCCAAGTCCTGGCGACCGGCTAGAGCATAAGTGCGATTCTGACCACTGCCTGAACTGGATGCTCCTCCTCCTCCTCTACCTCTACCACGACCTGATATAGCTTGTTGGCCTGTCCTAGGGGGACGAATAGTAGATGAAGAAGCTGCCATCGACCCAGTAGGCTGGGATATCTCACCCCTACTTCTACTCGGACAGTCTCGTATAAAGTGACCAGGATTCCCACATGAATAACAAGTATCTGAACCCAGGAGACATAACCCAGGATGCTTCCTACCGCACTGAACACAAGGTGGCAAAGGTGGCTTCATCTGACCTGAATGCCTTTGGCGATAGGAACTGAATGCACCTGAACTGTGGCCTGGTCCAGTCTGAGAACGATCATACCTCTGCCTTTGCAACTGATATGGGGAACCACTAGTAGGGTGGGGTGATCGCCTATTAAAATGTGGCATAACATTACCTCGTGGCTCTACATAGGACCCAATAGATCTAGCCCTCTTATTCTGATCCCTTTCTCGGTTTTGGTTATCTCCAATTTGTACTTCAAGATCCTCTGCAGTCTGAGCAATAGCCTGTATCTTAGAAATATTCATATCCTCTTGTGTGGCTGCTATTGTTAATCCCCTAATAAATTCATCCTTAAGGCCACGCACATATCGATGAACTCTAGCTCGCATCGTACTCACAATATCGGGGGCGTACCTGGCTAATGAATTAAACCTGAGGCTGTACTGTCAAACATTCATATTGCCCTGCCTAAGGGCTAGAAATTGATCAAGTCTGGCCTCTCGAACCTCCTGTGGAAGATAGTGAGCTAGGAAGGCCTCTGAAAATTCCTCCCATTAAGCTGGGGGTGCATTTGATCCCCTAGACCGATCCCAAGCCTCGAACCATAAAATGGCCACATCTCGTAACCTGAAAGATGCAAACTCCACTGCCTCCACTACTGTTGCATGCATGACTTGAAGTACTCGATAAGTCTGCTCAATAAACTCCTGAGGATCCTCACGTGGGTTAGAGCTTGTAAATATAGGAGGACTTAGGTTGATAAACTCTCGAGCCCTAGAACTTTCTGAGCCACCTGACCTAGCACTCGTTGATGCCCCAATTTGTTGTTGTTGTGTGGCTACCATCTGGGTCAATAATCGAACAGCACTCCTGATGTCCTGGTCCTCTGCTTCGGGTGGAGGAGCTACAGGTGCTGGTTCATCTCTAGCTATCTCAGATTCCACTGGAGCAGATGGGGTCAGGGGTACTGGATCCCCTCTAGTCTCATCAGGTACTTGATGAACTTGGATCTCTGGTGTCGGTGATTCACTTTGAGCCTCAAATCTATCCAATCGGATAGGCAGGGAATGACTAGTACCTTCCCTCATATCCGTGCCAAACCGTCGGCTACTCATTTGTCTGGTCACAGGCATTTCTGTAAACAAGGAATAGAAAAACATGAATTAGACTTCAAACATCTTATGACCTCGCTCTATTGCACGATCTAGCAAATGAAAGAAGGATAGCAATTCCTAAATGTCTCGTAGCCTCATGATTATAGGTATGGTGCACAACACACCCATAAGCAAGATTCTACTAGACACGGCTTGTAGACTCCCTGGGATTCGACGTGCTCTGATACCAAGTTTGTCACGCCCCAAACCATGGGAGGCATGACCAACACCCGGAGCCCCAAAAGGCCGAGGGTGCCAAAATAAAGTGTATCTCTATTGAACCTGCTAGGGGTCTGAGACCGATAAGGTCTTTAAGAATAGCAATTTGAAACACTAAAAGCTCAATAGTAGGTAAGCAACTCAAGGCCGACAAGGCTATTATCATAGTAGATAGCTAATAACAAGTCCGACAAGGCTATTATCATAGTAGATAGCTAATAACAAGTCCGACAAGGCCATACCCAACATTGATGTAAATATACACGTCTACAAGCCTCTAGGAGTAAGTAAAATATCTCATATTTAGGACAGGGCCCTAGACTACCCATAAGCTATACATATACATAACCTGGTCAAAATATAAGCTAGACCTCTGACTCGTCAGCTCCAGGAAAAATGGAGCTTACCAAAATGGCTGAACTCTGTAACTCCTACTGAAGAGGTCTATTTGGGTTTCTGTCTGGACCTGCAAGCATGAATGCAGCACCCCCAGGCAATGGGGACGTCAGTATGACAATAATGTACTGGCATGTAAGGTAGAAGCATAAAAGCAAGTCGCAAGTAGTAAATCTTAACAAGATATAATATGAAACTTGTAAACTGTAATTGGTAAGGCTCGTTAAGATCTTTATCCGTTATTATTTTTAGAATACAACACATGCATTAACTCACACCAAAACTCACTCTTTATAACCCACGCTGAACCAGAATAGCGCCTCGGTGCACCCTATATATAATAGCCTCAATATGGCAGTAGCGCCTCGGCGCACACTATGTATATAATGGCCTCAATATGGAAGTAGCACCTCGGTGCACACTATGTATATAATGGCCTCAATATGGCAGTAGCACCTCGGTACACACTTTGTCTATAATAGCCTCAATATGGCAGTAGCACCTTGGTGCACACTGACACGCAAACCACGCATAATAAATGTATTACTAGATTGACCTTTAAAGCTATTCTTGTTATTTATGAAGGTTCATTTAGATAACTTCTTTAGCCTTGGCTTACTAGGTGTTGGACTCAACATACCAAACACATATAAATGGGGATTTGACTGGCTAACTTTCCTTGTATACTTTCTAAAGCTTGATTAGGGATCACACTACAAAGAAGAAACTTGACAAAAGGATAACTTACGTTTCGTGCAAAAAGAATCAGATTTTTATAAGAAGGCACTTCAATCACCATAATGTATAACTTAGTTCCTTAAGACTTTTTGAGTTACCAAATCAGCTCTCTTACAATAGAATACTCAAATTCCTTCTTTCGGAGATTTAGAGTTCTATTTCTAGATTCATGCCGATAAGGAATAAAGAAGCCTTAACATACCTCGCTCCTTCCGAAGATTGTGCTTACCAGAACTTGGTCTTTCTTTTATTAAGTTAATCTACAACACAAGGGTATAATGAAGCTAATATTAGCTCCTAAACCTGATGCAACTTTCCAAAACAGTAGCTAAACATTTCCCGGGCAGATTTACGTATTTTGCATTAATTAAAGGTGTATCGTCACACCTTTCTCCCATGTCCAATACACATCATACACACACCAACCTACTGCCTCCAATAATACAAAACACATCAAACAGCCCCTACACAACTCACCATGATGAAATACAATAGCAACACATTGAACCCACGACTTCCGATCGCTATCCCGTGAGTTCTTAACAACAATTCAACAACAATTGTCCATCCGAACTTCAATCCAAAAATATGATTATGGGCAGAGTACTTACCACACTTGAAGGTGTGCTTTATTCTCTTTTTATTGATGCCTTGAAAAGCTAAAGTACCCCTACACATACACCAACAAGAGAAGAAGAAATCTCTTAATTGTTACACAATTTCTATTTGTTAAATCCTAAGAAAGGGGCTGCCATAGTTCATGTATTTCTTACCATAGTATACCCTAGCTATATGTAGTATATTAATACCAAGAAAACAAGTTGTTTAACTCACCTTAATCTTGAATAAATCTTGATCTTCTTAGAACCCTAAAGAGAGAGAAGGGCTGCCAAAAGGAAAGGAGATAAGAGAGAATTTTTCCAGCTTTTTGTGATCAATATTGATCAACAAAAGGTCTGTATAAAGGGACCTTTTTGGCCAACTTTTTCGAGTATATTTTGGCCAAAATGGGTCAAGAATCTTGGGCCAAAATTACCATTTGCTTGGGCCTCAAAAGGGTTAAGTTTTGTGGCTGATTTTGGGCTTCTCTTGGGTAAAAATGTGGTCAATATTGGTGGCTACCTTTTGTAGTTGTTTGGGCCAGATTTGGTTGTGCTTTGATGGGCCAACTTTAAGATTCATTTTGGCTACCATTAGGTCTAATAATCCATGGTGTTGCTGCCCGTAATCGGCCCTCGAAACTTAGTTCGTTAGCGTAGGTAGGTGATGCACCTACTTGTCACCTAAGAGCTTAGATAAGTCGAGCAAGTACCTCACTTGTTTTATCTCATTTTCAAAACCCTCATCCTTATAATTTAACTTAACACTTATATACATTTGACCATTTCAAATTCTAGGCCAAAGTACCCCTTACAATCTCGAGCTCAAATACCTTCGTCGATATTTACTTAGTCACATAGGTTTTGAAAGGTACGGGGTGTTACAGTATTCTTATTTATAAAGGTATGGCTGAACTTTTTCCCCCATAAATATGACTCTAAGAGTTGTTTTAAGTATAGTTTATGGGTAGGACTCACGGGACGATGATAGGAAGTCGTGAGTCCATATTTTGTCCATTGTAACTGATATAATTAGTGAGGAGGGAGTATGTAGAGGGCTGTAATGGTTGTATTGTTGACTAAATGAGGTGTGTATTTTTGTGTATTGAGGCTGCAAGCCTGCTGCGATAAGGAGGGAGGCTAGGTATAGCAAACATGATTTTTATGGCTCTTGCAAGCTTGTCACTCGTCAAGTGTTTGATAAAATGCCTATATGGATTGAGAATGTTGTTTATATGTTATTAGGCTTCCTATCACTGTATAAAATTTTATAATTCTCTCCCAACTTAACCTATGAGTTTAAAGGGTCATTTAAATGCTACTAGATAAAGAACTCTTGAGGCAATATTTGAAAGCCGGGGTATCACGTTTACGACCTTGTTTGGGACATGGAATGGGATGTATATTGTAAGGAAAGGATGGAGGGATTAATATTGACTTCATAGGTGGTCATAGTTCAGTTGATAAGGGGAAAAGAGAGAGGTGTGGTGATACACCATTTATTTATCTTCTTTGCTAAGTTTGTCACTCGTAAACTATTATCATTTTTCTGACCTAGCCATATTTCTTGGTTACTCGCTCATACTATTGCATATGTTGTTATATCATATATAAGGAGTGTTTGAAGGTAACCAATGACACGACATAAGGGGGATAGAGTCTCGAAGTAAGGTATGTAAATCTAAAACCTCTTTCTCAATCAAGGCATGACCTAGAGTCACATGTTCCTCATATAAAGGTCATCATAGATTATATACTACTTGAAAGCAAAGCTTATTGCTATTACAAGTCTCTCTCATGTGGAGTTCTAAGCCTATAGAGTTATAGTACTCATTTGTAGTCAAAGAAGTTATATGTTTCACACGACCATACATGTCTTCAATTCAAACTCCTAGAAGTTACTGAGCATATATGTCACGAAACTTAGAGGAAGTAATCAATATTCAGATAACAAGTTATATGATTCATAAGTTGCTTACTATGAGCCTTTTGATAAGTCAGTAATCTACCAACTTATTGAACCTATATCCATGAATTATTGCTATGTTTTGAATTGATTTATAGGTTCTTATAGCCTGTATTGATATCTATGCAGGTACTTTGGATAGAAGAGGAGAAACAAGGATATGGACCCAAAAAGAGCCAAAAAGGATCTAAGTGTGAAGAGTTGAGAAAAGCTGGAGAATCTGCCAAGAGGTGCGGTGGCTGTGCGACACGCACAAGATAAGATGCGATTTGTATCTCCTCCACATGAAGTTGCAAAGATGATTGAAGATTCTGCTAAGGAGTGCGGTCGCCATGCGACACGCATATCCCGTGGTATGAAATACACCACCTTCGCACAAAGCCTACTTAAGCGGCTGAAGTCACTGGTCAACCTGAAGTAGGTGTGCAACGCGCACACTATGACATGCAAACCACACGCCACGTTGCACACCACCCAGAGGGAAATTTTGTCCTAAATTTATGTGACAATTTGGGAACATATAAAAGGCAATTTTAGGCTTGTTTTGTATATATAATTTTTAGCAGAGAATTTCAGAGAGAGAACTTGGAGATATTTTTGGCTTGTAAACACTTTTCTCCATCTCCATTGAGAGAGGGTTTCAATCCAATCTTTTGGTTAACAAAATTATGTGCCTAATTGACTCTAGAAATTGAGAATCAACTACAATGGATGGGAATTTGATTTACCCAACTGGTATATCTTCTCCCCCTTCTATGAGTGGCTAATTTCTCTTGTCTAGCGGTAGATTGATGATGGGTGCTTAGCAAATGGTTATGGGTGTTGCTAATTCGCTTTTATAATTGCTTATCTGATATGGGTCTAGTAATTTCACCATGTTTTAATCTAATAATTTGTGGTTGCAAACATGAATTTACCTTACTTGGCTATATAATTGCTCGAGAGAGAATTTTGTAGTTGTGGGTGGATACTTGGGAATCCACTTAGATTGGAGGCTAGACATAGCTCTAATCGTGGAATCTCCCATTTAAGGGTCTGAGCTAAAGATAGGACGACCTCCCCAAGCAAATGTTGGTTGGTTATTTAGCACATCGAATGATGTTCTAACCGAAATCATCGGATATGTGGATGTTGATCGAGAGATTGCATTCCACACTTATGACCAATGCTACCCATGTCAATAGGTGAGAATTTAAGTGAATTAGTGACTAGCCTATCCTATAGAGAATGCCCCATCGGAAATGCACCCCTAGTCATCTAGTTCTTATTAGTACACCCATCTCGATTTTATAGTTTTTATTTGAATTGAGTTAGTAGTGACAACTTTCCCAATTCCCCCATTTTATTGTTTTGGTTTTGTTAAACAACTACTCTTACTTTGAAATTGCTTCGCACAGTCTCTAATTAGTTAAATCAGGTCCCTTGGGTACAACCCCGACATCCATTAGGTTTTTAAATGTGTTTTGACTACGCGATCGTCGTGACCTCCTAGTTGGAAAGCCACGATTTGAGCGTTCATCAAAAATGGCGCTGTTGCCGGGGACTTGAGTTTTAGCTAGTTTTTGATTGTTGCTGTGAAGTCAACTTGAGAGTATTTGTTTTCTTTTAATTTTTTCTGTTTTTGGTGGTGGATTTTCAGGCACGCGTCATTCGAATATAAAAGCAAATACTTCTCATTCGAGCCATTTGTTCTTGACCTTGATACTTTGCTGGACCTTGAGTTTGATTTTTGGGGGCTGAGGGAGCAATAGGTGTGACCTCTGCTACCGAGATTGAGGATTTGTTAGAAAATGAAGCTCAAAGGAGTAGAGAGCTATCAATCACCTCCACTCTCCTTGAATTCATGGTAAAGAGCATTTTGAACGAGCGGCTAGAAACAATTAATGCCACTGGTGCTATCGGAGGTATGAGGATTTTAGAGGATGGTGTGATTTCGAGTGAAGGTAGTGATGATACTTCTATTGAAGACCACGAGGTGGGTTCCAATGATAGCCCTCAAAGCTTGGGTAGGTGCGATCATGGGAATCAAGGTCGGAACAGGCAACATGAAGACTCCAAAATGGAGAGTATGGTTATGGAAGTGCTAGAGAAGGTTGGGGCAACCCATGGAATCATCGAGGAATTGAGCCATAAGCTTGAGAGTCTTTCCCAAACCATTCAAGCGCATTCTGTGGCCATTGAACGCCTTGAAGATAGAATGCATTGGCTGAATTCACAACTCCAATCTAGTCAAGACGAGAATGAGGATGATGAAATGCCAATGATAATCATACCTCAGAAAAGGCAAACTCAAGGGTATGGGGTGCCCAAGGTTTGTTGAAGTGAGAGCAAGGAGGCTAAAATTCGTAAACCACTCCCTACTTGTCCACCTCCATTCCCTCAATGATTTTTGCATGAAAATGTGGAGGAGAAGACAAGTGATTTTGAGTCTTCATTGAAGAGAATTACCATAAATGCGCCTGCAAGCTCCAACTTTAACAAAATGTCCGAATGTGCTAAATTCGTGAAATAGTTATGCACCACGTGTAATTTAGAAGATATAGGGGTAGTCCAACTATCCCCCTTTAGTAGTGCGACTCTTACGGGAAATTTCTCCAACGAAGCATTAATACCGGGTATGCACACGATGTGTGATTTGAAAGGAGTCCACAAGTTTGCTAGAATAGTGTGCCATGAAAACTTAAGTGTCAACTTGATGTCGTTGGCGACTTTCAAGCGAATGGAGTTGGGGCAGCCCACTAGCACATGCTTGGAGCTCCACAGACCGATCAATAAGGCAACCCGCGGGAATCAGTTCTGACATTTTGATCAAGGTGGGGCGAGTGGTGTATCCAGCAAACTTCGTGATAATCGATTGTAGGGGGAGTTTTGAGATACCCATCATCTTGGGGCATCCAATTCTAAAAATGGGGCACACCTTGAGTAAAATGAACTCGGGTGAATTGAAGTTTGCATTGAAAGATGAGGAAGTCACATTCGATGTGACTAGATCTATGAGGCAACCAAGTGATATCCAAATGGCCTTCGTAATTGAAAAAATCAAGGAAAGTGTCGACTTGTACATGAGAGAGGGATTCGTTAATGAAGTCTTAGAAGCAGTGCTATTGAATCATGATGGTGAGGGTATGAAGGAATTCGATGAAGCTTGTTGTGTATTAGTGGGCATGGGATCCTACTCTTATACCCCAAAGAAACTTGACCTCGATCTAAAAAATAGGTAAACCCCGCCATCAAAACCATCCATCATTGAACCTCCTAGCTTGGAGCTCAAACCATTGCTCTCCCATTTGAGGTACGCATACTTGGGTGCAAACGAGACCTTGCCAGTCATTATTTCCAACAAGTTAAGTGACACACAAGTGGAATCCTTGCTTTAAGTGTTGAAGAAGTATCTCAGAGATATAGCGTAGGCCATTGCAGATATCAAAGGTATACCTCTGGGAATATGCACTAATAAAATAAACCTCCAAGCAAAAAGTATCCCTTAGATTGAGTACTAGCGAAGACTCAACCCACCTATGCAAGAGGTGGTGAAGAAAGAAATCATCAAGTTGTTGGATGCGGGAGTAGTCTTACCCATCTTGGACAGCACGTATGTTAGCCCAGTACAGTGTGTTCCAAAAAAAGGAGGAATTACAGTGGTGCCAAACGAGAAAGATGAGATGATTTCCCTCAGACCTATGACCGGTTGGAGAGTGTGCATGGACTATAGAAAGTTGAATTCTTGGACATAAAAGAACCACTTCCCTTTTCCATTCATGGATCAAATGTTAGATCGGTTGGCGGTCCATAGCTTCTATTATTTTCTAGATGGCTATTCCGGGTACAACCAAATTTTAATTTCCCCTGAGGATCAGGAAAAGACCATTTTCACATGCCCGTACGACACCTTTGCATTCAAAGGAATCCCCTTTGGACTTTTCAATGCTCCGAACACCTTCCAAAGGTGTATAATATTGATATTCTCGGATATGGTAGAGGATACAAGGGAGATCTTCATGGATGACTTTTTGTTGGTGGGGGATGAGTTCAATGATTGTTTGGAGCACCTAGAGGGGGTACTTCAAAGGTGTGAGGAAATGAATTTGGTATTGAATTGGGAAAATTATCACTTTTTGGTAAAAGAAGGTATAGTTTTGGGGCACAAGATCTCCGAAAAAGGCCTGGAGGTTGATCAAGAAAAGATTGAGGTTATATCGAAACTACCCCCTCCAAGAACTGTGAAAGGCATGTGGAGTTTCCTCAGGCACGCCGAATTTTATTGGCAATTCATCAAGGACTTCTCAAAGGTAGCTCATCCTCTGTGTAAGATTTTAGAAAAGGAGGCAAAATTTGACTTTGATGACAAATGCATGATGGCTTTCCTCACCTTGAAAGAAAAGCTCACCTCCACCCCAGTTAACATTGTGCCGGATTGGTCAAAGCCTTTTGAGCTCATGTGTGACGCTAGTGGAATAGCTTTAAGGTCAGTGCTTGGTCAGCGAAGGGAGAAGCTTTTTCACCCGATATACTATGCAAGCAAAACTTTGAATATGGCACAAACAAATTACACGGTTATAGAACAGGAATTGTTGGCCGTAGTGTTTGCTTTTGAGAAATTTTGAGCATATCTCTTGGGCACTAAAGTGGTGGTGCATACTGATCACGCGGCCATAAGGTACTTGATGGCTAAAAATGATGCAAAACCAAGGTTAATCCGGTGGGTGTTACTTCTTCAAGAGTTTTATTTTGAAGTGAAGGATCGAAGAGGGTGTGAAAATCAAGTGGCTGACCACCTATCCCATTTGGAAGAAGAAGGAAGATTGGTGGGGGAACTTGAAATTAATGACTCATTCCCGGATGAGCGAATTTTGGCTGCGTCTCATGACTTTATGCCTTGGTTTACTGATTTTGCTAATTACTTAGCAAGTGATCTACTCCCGAAAGGATTGAGCTTTAATCAAAAAAAGAAATTTCTCCATGACGTTCGAAAAAATTATTGGAATGAGCCCTACTTGTTCCATATTTGTGCCGATGGAATGATAAGGAGGTGTGTTCCTGAAATTGAAATGTTACCAATCCTTAGAGCATGCCATTCATCCCCTTTTGGAGGACACCATGGGGGAATGTGCACTGCATCTAAGGTATTACAAAGTGGGTTCTATTGGCCTACATTATTCCACAATGCTCATGATGTGGTAAAAGAGTGTGACAAGTGTCAGTGCAGAGGAGGCGTATCTCGCTACCACAAATTACCACTAACCCCCATTCTGGAGGTAGAATTGTTTGATGTATGGGGTATCGATTTTATGGGACCTTTCACGATCTCACATGGCAATACCTATATCTTAGTGGTTGCAGACTATGTGTCCAAATGGGTCAAAGCGGTGGCCTTACCAAATAACGAGGGGAGAAGTGTGACTACCTTTCTTAAGAAGCATATTTTTGCTAGATTTGGCACACCTCGTTCTATTATCAGCGATGGTGGATCACACTTTTGCAACAAATTTTTTGGCGCACTACTTGAAAAATATGGTGTCAAACACAAATTGGCCACTCCTTATCATCCACAAACAAGCGAAAAAGTTGAGGTGTCCAACCGGGAGATTAAATCCATCCTTTCAAAGTCAGTGAATGTTCACCAAATGAATTGGTCACGCAAGTTAGATGATGCGCTATGGGCATACAGGACATCATATAAGACCCCGATTGGAATGTCCCCCTATCAACTAGTTTTTGGCAAAGCTTGCCATCTCCCAATCGAATTGGAACACAAGGCTATGTGGGCCTTGAAGAAGCTGAACCTAAAATGGGAGAGAGTCGCTCGTGCTAGAGTTTAATATATAAAGGAAATAGATGAGTTTCAGATATGGGCATACGAAAGTGCATCTATCTACAAGGCCCGGATGAAACTCTATCATGAACAACAAATCCTAAGACGATAGTTCCACCCGGGAGATTGGGTACTCTTATTCAATTTAAGGCTTTGGCTCTTTTCGGGCAAACTAAGATCCAAATGGTCGGGTCCTTTCAAAGTGCTTCAAGTTTTCGCCAATGGAGCTATAGAATGGAGAGTGAGGAGGGCTTGGCTTTCAAGGTCAATGGGCAATGAGTGAAGAAGTATTTGGGAATCACGGGGGAGGTTGCGTGTGTAGAAGACATTTTCTTGGATGAACCTTGATTTGGAAGTGCCTTCATCGAGCCATTACGTTAAACTAAGTGCTTCTTAGGAGGCAACCCAAGCTCTTTTTCCATACGTATTTTCTTCTTATTTTTTGGTTTTATCTTGTATGTTATTTTTGTTAGCATTACAGTTGGAATGGAAGAAATGGTCAGATAATGCGAGGATCTGTGCGATTGCACCACAGAGGATACGCATCGCATATTGGAATGTATGAGCTTAACAGAATACCTGGCAGTTCACGCCATTTCTGATGATATTGGTGTGCGATCGCATGAAAAGTTATGCGTGTCGCACACTCATTTCACATCGCATTCCAGAAAACTGGTAGTTTCCTCCAGAAATTATCCCATCATGCATTTTCAGTGCGGACCGTACGATCTTGGGTGTGTGTCGCACATTTGTCGCACAAGCAGCAAACAGAATTATCAATCGTAACCGTATGTGATTGAAGTGCGGCCGTATTACCTGTAGTGTGTTTCGCACCTCAGTCAGGGAGTTTCCCTTCTCTCCTAGCTTGAATCATTGGGGACAATGTTCAGTTTGGTTGGGGGGTTTTCATCGCCTTTTTTATAGTAGTGTAGAAATAAACTCTGAGGGTTTTCTTAATACTATAGTTCTTTCCCAAGGAGCAAAATTTTTGATTATTTTCTTTTTCTTTTCTTTTGTTTTTGTGTGTCGAACCAGGTTGGTGTTTCCCTATGATAGATTGAGAGGTGACTTTCTTAAGGTAAAATGCCAAGTTTAGTTTAGAATTGATTCCGTAAATTCTTGTCTCAAAATAGGCCCGCCAAAAAATTGTAAATGCTTGTCTCAAAATAGGCCCGCCAAAAAAATTTCTTGCTAAATTGTTTTTGAAAAGGAAAAGAGGAAGGGAAATGAATTTTTGAGGAAAAAAAGTGTTCTCTTGTCATGACCTGCACACTCTCGCTTTGGCTTGATTGACTCACAAACGAGTGTGTAATGAACTCGGAATAGCTTGTCAAAAGTCATTTCCCCAATTGATTGTGGGACTAATGGATGAAGTCTTGTGGCATGATGCCTTATGCGGTGAGGCTTTACCTTGATTATTATGTATAAGGGTCGTCTAGAACTTGCTCCAAATGTGATTCAAGGCAAAATTCTATGTGTAACCAAGCTTGGGAAATGACCTTAGGCCCTTTTTGATAGCCAATTCACTCAAATGACCTCCCAATGACATCAAATCCTAGTGAACCACTTTGAGCTTGTGACCATTCTTTGACACCTTTGTAACACCCTGACCTTTTTGGAACCTCTATCTTGGCACCCATCTCCCTAATTGCTTGGAAAATGAAATGTAGGCTAAAAGCCTAAGTTTGGGGGGGGGGGGAACAAAAGATAACATAGGCAAATGCCTAAGTTTGGGGGTGCATGTGATCAAATGAGGAGAAGAACAGAAATGCACTTCAAGTGCAAGGTAGCACCTTGATTCGAGAATTGAAAATTGCTCTAAAAGATCAATCTAACGAGCAAATTGAAAAGCAAAAATAGGTGCTACCAAGTGAAGGTGATATAAGGTGTCAATGATCATGAGGTAAAAAAGGAGAAATCTTAGGTTGTGTGAGGGAGAAATAAGGTGAAGTTGAAAATTGAAAAATGTAAGCCGTGTTTCAAATGTAAACAAAGAGCATTAGGGAGGTGTAGTCACTTGAACCAAATGATATCCTCACCTTAGACCTAGCCTACATTGTAACCCGCAAATCCTGTTGATTCCGAGCTTGGCTACCCTACATTAGTGGAGATCTACATAAAGGGCAAACCTATGGTTCGGTGCGTATGCACTTGAAATTTCTTGAGAGAGTGAGAGTCTTCTTGGTTCTCTTATAATCCTGTGGTTAAGAATTGAATAATTGTGAGTGGGATTCTCTCTTGTGGTGAGTGACATCATGCACTCGAAATGACGCATAGAGTCTCTATTTCAATTTAGGGGAATGAATGAGACAAGTTTTGTGGCGAATCTTGAGGCAAACCTTAACAGTCCATGCCAATGACTTGAGAAGCTAAAATGTCTTGTTTTGAATGGCAAATTCCCTTGAGTTTTAAAAGAGATATGATGTCCTTTTTGAAAAAAAAAAAATTTGAAATGAGCAATTGGCTTGAGCATGTGGGGGTCCAAATTGAGATAAGTATAGTAGTTGAGTCTTTTGCTTGAGTCTTTTGTTTGTTTATTTTTCATAAATTTTTAGCGTAGAATAGTTTTTGTGCCTTAATTGAGCCTTAGCATAATTCATTCCTTGCCATGTGAGTATCTTGCTTGAGGACAAGCAATAGTTCAAGTTTGGGGGTTTGATAAGTTGGTAATCTACCAATTTATTGAACCTATATCCATGAATTATTGCTATGTTTTGAATCGATTTATAGGTTCTTATGGCCTGTATTGATGTCTATGTAGGTACTTTGGATAGAAGAGGAGAAACAAGGATATGGACCAAAAAAGAGCCAAAAAGGAGCTAAGTGTGAAAATTTGAGAAAAGTTGGAAAATTTATCGAGAGGTGCGATGGTTGTGCGACACACACAAGCCGAGATGCGGTTCGCATCTACTCCGCATAAACCTGAAAAAATGACTAAAGATTCTGCTAAGGAGTGTGGTCGCCATGCGATGTGCACA
Source organism: Jaltomata sinuosa (assembly GCA_003996215.1). Lineage (NCBI taxonomy): Eukaryota > Viridiplantae > Streptophyta > Magnoliopsida > Solanales > Solanaceae > Jaltomata > Jaltomata sinuosa. The sequence continues at coordinate 255,393 of QJPP01007377.1, forward strand.
TCCCGTGGTGCGAAATGCACTACCTTCTTACAAAGCCTACTTAAGTGGTTGAAGTCACTGGTCAACCTGAAGTAGGTGTGCGATGCGCACACTATGACATGCAAACCACACGCCACGTTGCACACCACCCAGAGGGCAATTTTGTCCTAAATTTATGTGATGATTTGGGAATATATAAAAGGAAATTTTAGGCTTGTTTTGTATATACAATTTTTAGCAGAGAATTTCATAGAGAGAACTTGGAGATATTTTTGGCTTGTAAACACTTTTCTCCATCTCCATTGAGAGAGGGTTTCAATCCAATCTTTTGGTTAACAAAATTGTGTGCCTAATTGACTCTAGAACTTGAGAATCAACTACAATGGATGGGAATTTGATTTACCCAGCTGGTATATCTTCTCCCCCTTCTATGAGTGGCTAATTTCTCTTGTCTAGCAGTATATTGATGATGGTTTCTTAGAAAATGGTTATGGGTGTTGCTAATTTACTTTTATAATTGCTTATCTGATATGGGTCTAGTAATTTCACCATGTTTTAATCTAATAATTTGTGGTTGCAAACATGAATTTACCTTACTTGGCTATATAATTGCTCGAGAGAGAATTTTGTAGTTGTGGGTGGATACTTGGGAATCCACTTAGATTGGAGGCTAGACATAGCTCTAATCGTGGAATCTCCCATTTAAGGGTCTGAGCTAGAGATAGGACGACCTCCCCAAGCAAATGTTGGTTGGTTATTTAGCACATCGAATGATGTTCTAACCGAAATCATCGGATATGTGGATGTTGATCGAGAGATTGCATTCCACACTTATGATCAATGCTACCCATGTCAATAGGCGAGAATTTAAGTGAATTAGTGACTACCCTATACTATAGCGAATGCCCCATCGGAAATGCACCCCTAGTCATCTAGTTCTTATTGGTACACCCATCTCGATTTTATAGTTTTTATTTGAATTGAGTTAGTAGTGAAAACTTTCCCAATTCCCCCATTTTATTGTTTTAGTTTTGTTGAACAACTACTCTTACTTTGAAATTGCTTCGCACAATCTCTAATTAGTTAAATCAGGTCCCTTGGGTACGTCCCCGACATCCATTAGGTTTTTAAATGTGTTTTGACTACGCAATCGTCGTGACCTCCTAGTTGGAGAGCCACGATTTGAGCGTTCATCACCTTTACAAGCAAGATGAGATTATAACCTACCCTGGAGCATGGAGTGGGTATCTTTAGGGCCACTGTGTGCGACGCTATTTTGTGCATAGAATTCAGACAGAGTCAACAGGTGCTCGTATAACTCCTTGGTGTCTGCCCTTCCTAGCTAGGGGCGTGAATAACTTGGTATGATAGCACAAGGTTCAAGTGTCCCAGGGACTCTAAGAAGTCGTGTCTAGTAGGACCTTTCTCATGTATGTGTTGCGCACCATATTTACAATTAAGGGACTACACGGGCATTTAGGAATCTGACCTTCTATTAAAATCTAGATAGTGCAATAGAGCTAAGTCATAGAAAGTTACTTTGAACTCACACTTTGCTTATTTTTGATACAGATCATGTCTACAAAAGATACGGATAATGTAGGCCATAGTACCAACACTACTCAAGAGGCAACCACTTTAGAGCATTCTCCAATATTAGCGGATCAGACTAGGGCTCAGAAGGGCTTGCCAAGTCCTACACTTCCAAGTCCTCAGGTGCCTAGAACAGAAGGGCATACAGGAGTTCCTATACCTACAGTAGCATCAGCAACAGTTTCTTTACTACCTGTACCACCACCAGGTTCCTTAGAGCAGGATCTTAGAGGAGCAATACAGTTGCTCACCCATTTAGTATCTGCTCAGGTCCAAGGACAGAATGTGGTTGCATATAACCCTATTCAGGGAGAGACTTTTGGATCCAGAGTTCATGATTTCCTCAGGATGAATCCCCTTGTGTTTACAGGATCTAGTGTGAAAGAGGATCCTCAATAGTTTATATATGAGATCAATAGAATCTTCAGGGTTATGCATATATCTAAGAATGAGGCTATTGAATTGGCCTCCTATCATCTATGAGATATTGCCATTTCCTGGCATGAGATGTGGGTCGATTCCAGGGGTCCAAATTCCCCCCAGCCGTTTGAGAAGAATTCTCAAGGGCCTTTATGGATCACTTTTTACCTTTAGAGCTCAGGGATGTGAGGGTGGATGAATTTCTATCCTTATGATAGAATAACCTCAATGTCAAGGAGTATAGCTTGCAATTTACTCAGTTGGACAGATTTTCTCCAGAGATGGTCAGCACCCAGAGGGCGAGGAGCATTACTTTATGTGTGGCCTCGAAGATCATTTGATTGACTCTTCTGCAGTTGCTGCACTTAATAATGATATGGATATTGCTAGACTGATGGCATATACGCAGCAGATAGAGAATCGCATCCGTGAACGCAGGGCAGACAGATCAAAAAGAGAGCAGACTAAGAGGGATAGGGCAGTTGGCAGATATCAGGGAAGTGACAGGGCTTCCTCCAGCAGAGGACCACCTAGGTAGACTCAGTCGGCATCGCGCTTCAAAGCTAGTGCTCCAGCTCAGTCATCATGGTTCATATAGGATTAGAGTCAGACATTTAGGGCACCAAGCCCCCGCTATCAGAGAGGTATTGGTCGGGGATTACCACCTTGGTCTACTTGATAACAGTGTGGCCATTATCATTTTGGAGAGTGCTTATATGGCTCTATCGCTTATTATGGGTGTGGAGTCGAAGGTCACAAGATGTGGGATTGTCCTAGATATAGAGCTGAGGGAAGGGTGATAGATCATCATCCATAGGCTCTGTAAGATCATCCTCTTCTTCAGCACCACCTTCATCTCGTGATCCTAAGGAATAGACAGGAAAAGGCACAGGTAGGGGTAGAGGTAGAGGTTCAGGTTTGGGAGCTGGATGGCTAACATGATTTAGAGGCTTCCCCAGATGTGGTTACAAGTACCTTATCCATCTTCTCTTATGATGTTTATGCATTGATAGATCCAGGGGAGACCCTATCATATGTTACTCCATTTGTTGCTAAGAAGTTCATATTAGAGCCAAAGTTATTACGTGAGCCATTTGCAGTATTGACTCTAGTAGGAGAGTCTATTATAGCTAAAAAAGGATCTACTATGGGTGCCTAGTAATAGTATGTGGCAATGATACATTGGCTACCTTGATAGAGCTGGACATGGTTGATTTTAATGTTATTATGGGCATGGACTGGCTATCCTCTTGTTATGCTACAGTTGATTGTCGAGCTATGATTGCTTGATTCTATTTCCCAAGAGATCCAGTCTTGGAGTGGAAAGGGAATGATGTGATGCCTAGAGAAAGGTTTATTTCCTATCTTAAGTCACAAAAGCTTATAACAAAAAGGTGTTTATATCACCTAGTCCATGTCAGACACCTTGAAGCTAAGGAACATGTGTCAACTCTTCGGTCCATACCTATTATGAATGAATATCCAGATGCGTTTCTTGATGAACTTCCTGTATTACCTCCGGTTAGAGATATTGACTTTACTATCGACCTAGATCTTGATACCCGGCATATCTATTCTTCCTCATAGAATGGCACCAGCAAAGTTGAAAGACCTAAAGGAGCAGTTGAAATATCTACTTGACAAAGGTTTTATTTGACCCAGTATATCACCATGGGGCACTCCAGTACTATTTGTACGTAAGAAGGATGGCACAATGCGAATGTGTATAGATTACAGGTGATAAGTCGGTAATCTACCAACTTATTGAGCCTTTATCCATACCCAGGGTTGGGAGAGTCCGGGGCCGGTTGGTTGAGATCGGCTTCGGAATTAGCAGGGGAACTGCTTCCAAATAAATCAGTCAAACTGAAGCCCCTTCCTCCAGCATATCGCTTTTTTAGAATGATTTGATCCATCAATGGCAGCTATATGAGATAGCCTCGGTTCGTACCTTCGGAACAACCAGAACAGGAACAGTGGACCTAAGCAAAGGAAAAGATCGACCGTAAAGAAGAAGGGGATTACAAAAGGAAATTCCCAAACAAGATAGGATCACTTCTAGCGGGACTGAACTCTACAGACTTGATGGACGGGCTTTCCTTTCATGGATAGTTCTCCGGTTCGGCAAGGAAACGGAGCAAGAAAACGTATGCGCATCCGAACTATTAGCTTCACTAACGCACACCTTTCGGTGCTTGTTCACTCATTTATTCCGTTCGTTGGGGAATTCTCACTCCTATTTTGTTTATCAGGTGATCATTCAGAAGATCAGGTGTGCGATAACTATACTAGCGTTATGTTTTGAATAGATTTAGAGGATCTTATGGCCTTTATTGATGTCTATGCTGGTACTTGTGATCAAAGATAGAAAACAAGGAAATGCACCCAAAAGAGCTTAAAAGGAGTGAAGTGTGAAGTGATTGAAAAAAGACAAAGAATCTGCCCTGAGATGCGGTGCTTTTGCTACACGCACAAGTCATGGAACATTCTGTATCTCCCACTACATAAAGCTTTAGATTGCCTGAAGGATCTATCATGGGGTGCTTGTCATTGTGCGATGCACACAACCTATGGTGCAAATTGCACCCCCTTCGCATGACGTCTCCTAAGTCAGTTGAGTCACTGGTTCAGATGAAGAAGGTGTTCAATGCACACATCATAACGTGCGAACTAAACCTCGCGTCGCACAACACCCGAAGGGCAATTTTGTCCAAAAGATTAGTGACATTTGGGAAAGTATAAAAGGCCAATTCAGGCACAATTATAAATAACATTCTTCAGTCCTAAATATTCTGAAGAGCTTTTACCTATGAGAACAAGTTTTCCTCTCCAAGAAAAAGAGGTTTTCAATCTATTCTCTATTCTAAAATCTTGGTTAACCATTTGTGTACAAAAACTGAGCTTAGAACTTGAAGTTACACTTGAATGAAGAGGAATTTGACTTACCCACTTTGTATATCTCTTTCCTTTAGCATGAGTGGCTAATTTCATTTGTCTAGGGATGTGTTGATAATGGGTGCTTGATAAATGGGTGTGGGTGTTGCTAATTCTTGCTTATAATTGCTTATTTGATATGGATCTAGTAGTTTCACCAAGTCTTAATCCTAAAATTGGTGGTTGCAAACATTAATTTTCAGTATTGACTATGTTATTGCTTGAAAGAGAATTTTATGGTTTCAAATGTGAGATTACTAGTGGGAACATGGGACTCCATTCAGATTTGAGGCTAGAAATAGCTCATATCGACAGAATCACCCATTTAAGGGTCTAAGCTAGAGATAGTGTGACATCCCCAAGCTTGATCTTGGTTGTTTTTTGATTTGATCAATAGTGCTCTTATGGACTTGATGAACCGTGTGTTCAAACAATATTTGGATATGTTTATGATTGTTTTCATTGATGATATTCTTATCTACTCTCGGAGTGATGAGGAGCATGCATACCATTTGAGATTTATGTTTCAAACTCTCAAGGACCGATAATTATTTGCTAAGTTAAGCAAGTGTGAGTTTTGGATGGAGTCTATTGCTTTTTCGATCCATATTGTGACTAGAGATGGTATTCGAGTTGATTCACAAAAATTTGAGGCAATAAAGAACTGGCCTAGACCTACTTCTCCGTCTGATATTAGGAGCTTTTTGGGTTTGGCTAGTTACTACAGGAGATTTGTGGAAGGGTTTTCTTCCATAGCTGCCCCATTGACTCGATTGACTCAGAAAAATGTTAAATTTCAGTGGTCTGACCTATGTAAGAAGAACTTTCAGGAATTGAAGACTAGGTTGACGACGCGTCCAGTTTTGGCTCTACTCGAGGGATTAGATGACTTTATTGTGTATTGTGATGCTTCTAGAATTGGTTTGGGTTGTGTTTTGATGCAGCATGGTAGGGTGATTGCTTATGCTTCTAGGCAGCTTAAGATTCATAAGAAGAACTACCCCACTCATGATCTTGAGTTAGTGGCCATGGTTTTTGCTTTGAATATTTGGAGACACTACTTGTATGGTGTTCATATGGATGTATTCAGTGGCCATAAAAGTCTTCAGTATGTGTTCACTCAAAGGAATTGAATCTTCATCAAAAGAGATGGCTTGAGCTTCTTAAGGATTATGATATGAGTGTGCTGTACCATCTGGGTAAGGCCAAAGTAGTGGCCGATGCACTTAGTAGGTTGTCTATGGGTAGTGTGTTTTTGGTTGAGGATGGAAAGAAGGAATTGACCACGGATGTTCATAGACTTTCCCAATTAGGAGTTCACCTTATGGATTCGACAGATGGTGGTGTTATTTTTCAAAATGGTTCCGAATCATCTTTGGTTGCTGAAGTGAAAGAGAAGTAAGACAATGATCCTATTTTGCACCAATTAGAGGGTGCAGTCCATCAGCTGACGACATAGGTTTTCTCCTAAGGGGGAGATGGTGTGCTTCAATATCAGGGCCGATTGTGTGTTCCTAACATAGATGAGTTGAGATAGAGGATCTTGACAGAGTCTCTTAGCTCTAGGTATTCTATTCACCCCGGTGCCACTAAGATGTACTGTGACCTATGTGAAGTCTATTGGTTGAATAACATGAAGAGGGATATAGCAGATTTTGTGGCTAAGTGTCCCAATTGTCAACAAGTGAAGGTAGAGCATCAACGACCAGGTGGTATGACTCAGGATATTGATCTTCCTACTTGGAAGTGGGAAGTGATCAATATGGATTTCATTACAGGCTTGCCTCATACTCGTAGGCAATATGATTCTATTTGGGTGATCATTGATAGGATGACTAAGACAACCCACTTTTTGGCTGTCAAGACTATGGATTCAGTAGAGGATTATGTCAGACTCTACATTCGTGAGATAGTCATATTTCATGGGGTTTCATTGTCTATCATTTTGGATAGGGGTACTCAGTTTACATCCCAGTTTTAGAGATAGTTTCAGAAAAGGTCATGGTACTCAGGTTAAGCTTAGCACAACTTTTCACCCACAGACGGATGGCCAGATAGAGCGTACTATTCAGACCTGAGAGGATATGTTGAGCGCTTGTGCGATTGATTTCAAAGGTAATTGGGATGATCACTTACCTCTTATCAAATTTTCCTACAATAACAATTTTCATTCTAGCATCCAGATGGCTTCTTATGTAGCACTTTATGGGTGGAGGGGTAGATCTCCTATTGGCTGGTTTAAGGTAGGTAAAATAGCTTTAATTTGTCAAGATTCGGTTCATGAGACTATGGAGAAAGTTTAGATCATTAGGGAGAGGTTAAAGACCGCTCAGAGTTGACATAAATCATACGCGGATATGAGGAGAAGAGAGTTGCAGTTTGAGGTTGATGATTTGTTTTTTTTGAAGGTGTCACCCATGAAGGGTGTCATAAGGTTTGGTAAGAAAGGGAAACTTAGTACCCGCTATATAGGCCCTTACAAGATTCTGAGGAGAGTTGGTAGCGTTGCTTATGAGTTGGAGTTGCCAACTAATCTTGAAGCGGTCCATCCAGTTTTCCATGTTTCCTTGTTGAAGAAGTGTGTTGGATAACCTCACTTATGAGGAAGTTCCCATAGAGATTCTTGATCGTTAGATTCGGAGGTTGAGAAATAAAGAAGTCACTTCGGTGAAAGTCCTTTGGAGAAATCAGTTAGTTGAGGGAGCTACTTGGGAAGCAGAAGCAGCCATGAAATCCAAGTACCCTCATCTCTTCCCTTCTAATCTAGTTTTAGTGTGAGCTAGTAGTTTCCTTATTAGTTTGTACCTCCTATCCAAATCCATTAGCTTTTCTCATGATCCTAGCATGCATTCATATTTTCCGAAGTTAGTTCAGTCATGTTTTAAGATAAAAAATCAGTTTCCATGCTTGTTCTTCAGTTTTCATGTTTTGTTGGTTTGTTGGGCTGTTTTCTCTCTAGGTTTTCCTTCCTTAGTCTTCATTCGATGAAGAATGATCACAAGGGGGAGATATTGTAATACCCTATAATTTGATCCAACTTTCAAACTTAGAATCCCTAAAAATGTTGAACTTCCCATAGAGCACGAGCCCAAACCACGAGCCATGGGCTGAACCACAAGCCGTCGGATGGACTCGTAGAAACTGTTCTGCAGACCCCTCCTCAGGTTTGAGAACCACGAGTTGGGTTCATGAGTCATGAATGGTTCCACGGGTTGTGTAACTAGCTCATGGAAATATGACTAAGGCTCAGGTTTTTACCAATGAACCACGAGAGGTTCCTATGACTCATGGATGGTTCCACGAGCCATACTGTTAGCTCGTAGAAATTGATCCTTATCTTGCATTTGAGGCTCAGGAAACACAACTCCAATCCACGAACTGTGGTTCCATCTATGGTTCGTGGAAAAGATCCGTGGAACCTGAAGCTGAGATTTTAAGTCTATTTTTCCCAGCTTTTATCCAGGGGTAGTTTTATAATTATCCACCCTTTTAACTATTAAGTGAGGTCGTTTTGGAATCTTTTGATAGAGTTTTATCCCTAATTAGTCTAAGTTCTTTTCAAAACTCTCATTCTACCTCTTAAAGAGGAAAAGATCTCCTTCCTCCCAAGCTCCAAGCTAAGGATTCATCTTCAAGCTTCCATTATTCTCATCTAAGGTTTAGAAAACTTCAACTCAGTTATGTGGGTATTCAATAAGAAATTTCTTTTACCCTTGTTCCCAAAACCCCCAAGTTTTACTTTGATTTATGAACTTATGAAAGTAGGATTCTTACCCAAATTGGGGAAAACTTATGTATTCAGTTTTAAAGCATCAATTCATGGTTTCTCATATCTTACCCATGATTTAATTGAGATTCCTTAAGTATTTTCAAAAGCCCATGCATTAAGAATGAATTCTAGCATGATTTTACTAAATTGCAGTTTTTCTAGCAAAACTTTGCATGTTTAGATAACATGACATCTAGTATCATGGAATTACATGCCTAATTTTTCAAGTTATAAATTTAGAAAGAAAAGTATGTTTTGAATTATGGCTATGCTAAGCTTTAAGACTTATGATTTTATAATTTCATGACATTAGATATGTCCTTACGCTTTTCAAATAGTTTTGGCATTAGATATGTCATCAGTATTATATGAGCTATATGTATATTTTGGGAGTAGTACTTAGCACCAAGCTATGAGAATTCTAGACAACCCAAGTCCAAAACTACATTGCCAGTGTAGGTAAAGAGGGTCCTCATTTGTTGAGAGTGTCTCATCTAGCCCTATGGGCATATGAAAGTGGTTCCACGCTATGACATGTATGGTGCCCCGTGCCTTGGCATGGTTTGGGGCAAATTTTCTAACTAGGGTTATATCGTTGGATTCCATGTATCTAACATGGTCTATTTTGGGTTATAAAAAACTCTCGTATGAAGGTTTTCAATCCTTTTAAGTCTTATACTATTCTATTTCATATGTTATGCTTAAACTATGATATTTATCTTCGATATCTCTTATTATGCATGAGTTCAACTTTAAATATGTTTTAAGTACATTTTAACCATATTTTTGCATATCTCACATATTCAGTACATCCTATAGTACTGACGCATATTCTTGCGTTGTATCCTTTGATGATGCAGATTCAGGTTTGGGTCCTCAAATTCGTGGCTAGAGGTTAGCAGGTGTCCTAGCTTCGAGTGGTGGGTCCTTATCCTTCGAGTACTAGTATCAGTTTAGCTACTTCTATGGTTTTCTTCTTAGCATTTGGAGTTAGCTGGGGTCTTGTCCCAGCAACTCATTATTCAGTTTAGAGGCTTTTCAGACATAGTTAGATATTCTGTATTTGGAGCTTCAGATTCTGTTGTGTTTAGACCTTGATCTGTTGATGATTAAATTTGCTTATCTCTTCACTTTAATGCTTCCGCTAGGTTACCTATGTTTACTTAAGTCATGCTAAGACCAAGGGTTAACTTGGAACTACTTGTGGTTCCGAGTCCCGTGTTATGTTTTGAGGGTAGTCTCAGGGCGTGATAGTTTATGAGTAGTATGACATCCAAGTTGCCATAATGACTATGAATAAGCTTTGACACCAGTACATGTCACATGATATGTGAGCATTTTGATATGTTTTGGGGGTGGTATTTAGCACCAAATTGATGAGGGTTTTAGATAACTAATAAGTCAGTAATCTACCAGATTATTGAGCCTATATCCATGAATTATTGCTACATTTTGAATTGATTTAGAGATTCTTATGGCCTTTATTGATGTCTATGCATGTACTTTGAATAGGAGAGGAGAAACAAGGATATGGACCCAAAAAGAGCCAAAAAGGAGCTAAGTGTGAGAGTTGAGAAAAACTGGAGAATCTGCCGAGAGGTGCGGTTGCTGTGCGACACGCACAAGTTGAGGTGCGGTCCGCATCTCCTCTGTATAAAGCTGCAAAGATGACTGAAGATTCTCCTAAGGAGTGAAGTCACCATGCGACACGCACATCCCATGGTGCAAAACGCACCACCGTCGCACAAAGCCTACTTGAGCGGATGAAGTCACTGTTCAACCTGAAGCAGGTGTGCGATGCGCACACTGCAATGTGCAAACCGCACACCACGTCACATACCACCCGGAGGGCAATTTTGTCCTAAATTTATGTGATGATTTTGGAACATATAAAAGGCAATTTTAGGCTTATTTTTTTTATACAATTTTGAGCAGAGAATTTTAGAGAGAACTTGAAGATATTTTTGGCTTGTAAACACTTTTCTCCATCTCTATTGAGAGAGGGTTTTCAATCCAATCTTTTGGTTAACAAATTGTATACCTAATTTGACTCTAGAACATGAGAATCAACTACAATGGATGGAAATTTGATTTACCCAGCTGGTATATCTCTCTTCCTCTTATGAGTGGCTAATTTCTCTTGTCTAGGGGTGTATTGATGATGGGTGCTTAGCTAATTGGTGTGGGTGTTGCTAATTCACTTTTATAATTGCTTATCTGATATGGGTCTAGTAATTTCACCATGTTTTAATCTAATAATTTATGGTTGCAAACATGAATTTACCTTACTCTGCTATATAATTGCGAGAGAGAGAATTTTGCAGTTGTGGATGTGAAATTGCTGGTGGGTACTTAGGAATCCACTTAGACTGGATTCTAGACATAGCTCCAATCGCAAAATCTTCCATTTAAGGGTCCGAGCTAGAGATAGGATGACCTCCCCAAGTAAATGTTGGTTGCCTATTTAGCACACCGAATGATGTTCTAACCGAAATCATCAAATATGTGGATGTTGATCGAGAGATAGCATTCCACACTTATGACCAATGCTACCCGTGTCAATAGGTGAGAATTTAAGTGAATTAGTGACTACCCTATCCTATAGAGAATTCTCCATCAAAAATGCACCCCTAGTCATCTAGTCCTTATTGGTACACCCATCTCAATTTTATACTTTTATTGAATTGAGTTAGTAGTGACAACTTTCCCAATTCCCCCATTTATTTCTTTGGTTTTGTTGAACAACTACTCTCACTTTGAAATCACTTTGTACAATCTCTAATGAGCTAAATCAGGTCCCTTGAGTATGACCCCGACATCCGTTGGGTTTATAAATTTTATTTTGACTACACGATCACTGTGACCTCCTAATTAGAGAGCCACGATTTGAGCATTCATCAATAACCCAAGTTCAGAACTATGTTGCCACTGTAGATTTGCCTTATAGTCGCACTTCAGGATCCTTATATTTATGGTTCTAACTTTGGCCGATTAGGATAACCTTTTTCAGTGTGGATGTATAACACTGGACTCTATGGTGTTCAACATGGTTTATGTCGGTTATAAGAAACTCCCGCAAGAATCATTTTAAGTTACTAAGTTACATGATATTCAGTTTTCAAGCATGACTCATTGTTTTATGACTTATGCTCAAGCTTTGATATTTACTTATGATTTCTACTTTGAGTTTTTGCATTATGATTTCTCCTACTAATGCATGAATTCAGTTTTAAGTATGTTTTCCAAATATGTTCTTACCATGATGTTGCATAAGCTCGCATACTCAGTACATCCTATAGTACTGATGCATACTCTTATGCTGCATCATATCACGATGCAGATTCATGCGCTCGTTCCCAGACTCGTGGCTAGAGACTGCAGGATTTCCAGTCGTAGTTGGTGATTCCTCATCCTTTGAAGACTAGTATGAGTTTAGCTATCTTTATGAATTTCTTCAGTACTTAGAGTTAGCTGGGGTCTTATCCCAACAACTCTCTCTATCAGTTTTAGAGTCTTTTAAAACATAGTTAGACAGCCGGTTTTTTATGTTTCAGATTGTTGATCCTACACTTATATTGCTATCTTATATGAAATTACCCATTTCTTCTCTTAAATCTTCCTCTATATTTATATGTTTTTGGGTAATGTTTAAGTCATGCTAAGGACAAGGGTTAGCTTGGGATCACTGGTAGTCTCAAGTCTCGTATCGCATCCTGGGGGGTAGGCTCAGGGCGTGACAATACAAATGAATAATGATTGACACATGCTTTTTAGTGATTTATTATTTTAATTTGGAGTTAAAAGTAACTGATAAATTATTTTTATTAAATTATATTAATTTATTATGATTAAGTAATTTAACAAACACATATTATTCCACAATTAATCTTATGTAAGTATCCAATACAAAAATAATTAAATTATGTTATATGTTGTAATAAACAGTTGGGCTCGTGCGAGTTGGAAGAACTCATCTTAGACATTTATAAAACTATAAAAGTCTCATGTCTCTACTCTCTATCTCTAAGAAAAATATGATTTTTTTCTATTATGTACTCTGTCTTTTCTTTTCTTTTTTAAAAAGGTTTTTGCCATTTTGATTTTTAAATGCTGAATAATAAAAATAGATCTTTTCAAATTGACTAATTTTCACTTTTAAGACATACATATTTGATCTTTTCAAATTGACTATTTTTCACTTTTAAGACATACATATTTGATAGTCAAAGGAACTGTCAATGAAAATAACAATTTGAATAATTGCATGATATTTAGTTATTCTGAGAGACTTTGTTTTTATGCATTAATTATTTATTTTAGGCGGAACTGTCATGATCCAAACTCGTCATGAGTGGCACCCATACTAACCCTCCGAAGGGAGAACCATCTAACCCCAATTACCCAACATCAATACTTAATAATTTTTAGATATGAAATGAGCGATTCCATTATCAATTAATAAATTCAGATAAGTCTAATAAGCAAAACAATGTGGAATAAATCAAATGACAAAAATGCCCCCAAAAACTGAAAGTCATTATATCAAAATATCTAAATCTGAAACTCTGCGGGTACAACCCAGAAAATTAGACTAACTAAAGTGTCTATGTCTGAAACAAATGGACAAAAACATAGCATATGAAGACTCATGACTGTTCGGAAGATGAAGATCACCCTTGAATCGGAAACGGTCGCTGGCTACAACTGAGGTCTCATCGAAGCCACTGGAATATGCTCTGCACTCAATGAAAAGAAGAACACAGGTAGTACCAGTACAAAACCACTATGTACTAGTAGAGTCATCGTCTAACTCAACTTAATAAATATGAACACATAACCAATAATTTGTAAACAAGTACAATCATGTAACACTTAGCATTATATTTTCACTTAGTCCCTTCACAAATAGTAAGCAAGTAAATTTGACAAACATAGGACAAATTAAACCAAGCCACCACATCAATATCATGACTAATGAAAGTAAATTCAACCGTACAACAATTTTCCATTTTACTTGACTTCAATAAATAAATACACAATTTAAGTAAGTTAATAGTCTGGTCCACTCATGAATCTAAAATAACATCAACAATATAACCCGGTTCACTCATAAAACCATCAAACTCACCAACACCATGTATACATATGCTATGCGTCTTATAAATATCCACTAGCCATGACCTGCAGGGGACACACTCAGTCCATGTACCAAATAACCCATGCCAACTAGTGTCTACCACCTTTATCCCAAACTAGTATTATACCTCCCTTATTCCAACGCCCCCACCCTTGTACCTCCTGAATTCCACCTATTCCGTGATAATGACCTTTACCAGTTTATCTCACAATATTAACTCATGTTACAACGCTTACCATCACATTATAAGATAGCACAATCACATTATACTTTAAAACAAGCCTTTTTACACAATCTCATTTCAGGTGATTAGACACTTGCAATATTATTCATCTAGTTACTATTTACATCATGCATTGCAACAAATAAACAAAGAGGCAGTTAACATGTACACATCAACTAAATTGAGTCTCAACTATAATTCAACCATCACCTACTTAAATCCAAGCCTTGCACTGCCATAACAAACTTTAGCCTTACCCTTTCTTGCAATTTTAGGTTGATTGTGGTCTAAAAAAATAAGGTAAATACCATTAAACAAATATCCTAAAAATTACAAGGATTATAACATAATCCCATAACCCCAAGGCCAAAAACCAAGATCATTCCCTCTCTAGGGTATTTCTACATTCATTCTACCTTAATTATACCACATTTAAGGTTAAACCAAGAATTTCTAAGCATGTAACATTAATTTATCCACCCTTGACCAAAATCAATGGACTACAACGTATTTTCACCAAAAAGTCAACTTAGGTCAAGTCAAATCCTCCCTCACCATTAAAAACCTACTGATTCTAAGGATTAACCAACAAAAAACTTGTTAAACGGGTGGATTAACTTACCTCAACAAAGGAATTTGGGTGGAAACTAATGAAGTTTGCCCTAAATTACCTTTCCCATGTATGGAACGAAGATGAAATGAAAAATAATATTTTAAGTCTAAAACTGCATTTAACAACACGTAACCCGCTATAACGGCCAATTGACCATAAAATCTATTTTGACTAGGTTAGTTGTAGCACCTAAGGAAATTCTGAATTAAGTTTAATACTTTAAATGAGCTAACTCATAACCTATAAAGAGTTATGTGGTACGCTATATATCAAATTATTGATCTTTGAGTCTATGTTCTCGTGACATGTAATTTGGTATTTAAGAAGTTCTCGAGAAAATATAAATAGTAATTTCATTTCACAAATTTGGAGATAGTACAAGGGAATGGGCAAAAGGATGATTTTCAAAAGAACTTTTAGCGCTAAAATACAAACCATGTGCAACACTATTACCAACAACACTATTTTAAAAAGATCACTTAAATTTCCCTGACTAGAAGCAACAATACACAAAAACAACAACAACAACATACCTAGTGTATTCCCACAATGTAGGGTCTGGGAGAGTAGAGTGTACGCAGTTCATATCGCTACCTCATGGGTGAGGTAGAGAGGTTGTTTCCGAAATTCCTATCAATTGGTCATATTGATATTGAATTATATAAGTTAGAAAAACATTGTGATGACCCTTCTGGTCATATTCGCATCTATGCAGTTATTGCACTGTTAGAGCCTTCTTGTAGCGACTCTAAGTTCCCATGGCTTGATGGGATTGGTAGTTCGGTACCCTGGTCATTCGTTTGGTTGTTTTTCCCTTTTTCCTATTTTAGAGCTTAAACTTAGAATATCGTTGACTTTAGTCAACATTCTTAGCTAACGTGCTCAGAATTGAATTCGAACAGTTCCGTTAGCTCCAAAGCATTGAGTTTGGTCTAGTTGAACCTTTAGTTGAGGCCTGAGAACTTCTGGTGTGGGTTTTGTGTTGTTTCCTCAGTTTTTAGGCTATTTGGAGTTGAAAGTGTAACTTTGGGTGACTTTCGATGATCGGAGTGTCTATTCAAAATTTGACAATTCTATCAGCTCCAGAATGTTGAGTTTGGGCTAGGAAGGTGGTTGGTTTGGGTTTTGGGTGAGCCAAACTCGTTTCGAGCCTTTGAGTTCCTTTTCGTTAGTGTTGACTTGGGTTAACATTTCTCTGAAACGACCTCATATGGAAGTTTCATCGATTCCATTGAGTCTGGAATATCGTTTCCACTCCATTAGCATTATTGGTTTTTGAATATCAGGTTCTGATTATGCCCGTAATCCCCAGAGAGTTTTCAAACATTGCAGAAAAATAGTTGCAGGCTAGCCTTAAGCGCCAACGGAGCCTAGGCAGCGCGATCGCGCTGGCCTGTGGCAGGCCTTCAGCTCTGGCCATTTTTCAGCAGCTATAAATTGCTGAATGTTCATTTTTCCAGCCATTTATCCATACCTTTCACACTCTAACTCAACATTCTCTCCACCATTTTACTCCAAATCAGTTCTAAGTCTTGGAGAATTAATTGTTCATCGATTATCTGTGCTCCTTCGTATCTTGGTAAGTCTTCTTCCCCAACTTGCTTACTTCTTTTTTATCCATTTATGTTCATATCCAAACTTTGAATTTTGTTGTAGATTCTGCCCCTAAGCTTATGTATGTTCGTGGGTGCGAAGAATTGTCCGTCTTGGGTTGATTTCCCGTCCTTGTGGTAATTAATTCTCGCCAAATTTCCAATTTTTAGTTCTTAATTCCATCTTTAAACCCCAAGTTGAGCGGGCTATTTTGGCTCCTTCTCTTGGCCAATTGTGCTCAAATTTGGAGCATGCCTTCTTGGCATTGTTGGGGTCATCGTGTTCTTTTCATTTTCTATTTTAGGTGTGGGCCTCGCAGGCTCGCTTTTGACCCAAATTTTAACCCACCTATAATTGTAGCAATATGGGTATCATTTGACTCATCTTAATGTTTTATTCATGAATTTGATAGTATGATCCTTGTTCAAAGCTTCTCAGAGCATCTCGGCCCCGGATATCATCGTTCTCGCAGCTTATCCTTGGATGATAGGTAGGTTACGGTCTAAACTCCTAGACTTAGCATATATCGGGTAAAATTGTACTAGTTGGCGTCCTTGGGTTGGGTTATTAGGTTGGTACCACATACCTTGACCATTTTTCCATGATCCATCCCATTTTTTTCCTCCGTTGTGTGTAGTATTCTTATTACTTGATATTATTACCCTCGTGGTCCTGTGAGGCCTTATTGACTCTGGAACATAGATGGTGGGTTCATTGGGAATGTCCGCAAGTCCCAGACATAGAATTATCCTTCTAGGCTGGTTATGCTTGTTAAGTAGCTTTGGGAGCCTGTGCAAGGCCATTAGGTTGTTATGAGATGATGGGCGGCTATTATGTGTTGATCATATCATTTCCATGCATATCAAGATATTTTCCAACATTTGTACTATGGTTTTTGCTTCGGGCCTACTGGGACTATTTTCCTTAAACTTGCATGGCCCCGGGGGGTCATTTTCGATGAAATTGGACTTGGAAATGATTTGAATTGATACGTGTATCTTCTTGGGGTAAAGAAGGTCAAAATATGCTTTTATCATGATTTTGCTACTATTGCTAGACTCGACCGAGTTGAAGTGCTAGATGAATTTTCTTACTAATTTGAAATGACTTTAGGCTCTGCCGGGTCAAGCATCTGAGATATTTTACTAAAGTTTTAGACCCGGTTATGCCCGGGAACCCTTGGAGCGGTTTTTCAGACATCTTTTCAATGTTTTAGTCCTTGACAGGGTCTAGGCATACATATTTGAGAATTAGCCACTGGCTAGAACCCGAACTCGATTTCGGAGGACACATTTTAATTATGAATTATAGTATAGGGTCTGGGACCTCCATGGACCTCGCTGCTCTAGGCCTGAGGCTTTAGGCTGTGTGTGCTGGTAGGAGAGTGTACAGTGGAGTAGAGGTATACGGGTTGTGTCCTTCCATGGGACCTACCTGCTGGGCCCGATCGACACCGGAGGAGGTACATACAAAGGTTCTATTTCACCCTGAGGTTATCATGCATCATATCATTTATTGCTTGACATTACACCCTTGTTTGCTGTTTGTTGATTGTACGCTCTGGTAGTATGGGATGCTGAAGGGTTTGTTTTCACTTGATTGCGTTCCTCGATTGTATGAGCGATCGGGGGACTGTAGATAGACTCTAGTTATTTTATTTCGGAATTGTCCTCTATTACGGTCATAAGGGCGGAGTTGGACTGTGCTAGGCTATTACTTCTTGATTTTAGATTGGTATGTTTTTGGTTGGTTATTAATTCTTGTTTTTCGAGCATGTCTACCTTTATTCTTCTCTCCCATTCTTTCTTCTTGAGGTTACCGATATACCGTCTATTTCTAGAACTTATTATGTATATACTGTATTGAAAGGATACCAGGTGCATTATTTCTTACTTTCACCTATGCCTGCGTGTATATAGATTACTTGCTAGCCTTGTATGTTGCTTTCTGTTGTCTTCCCTTTGGGATAGTTCTTGTGTACCTTTTCATTGATTTTTCTGACTATTTACTTCTATTTTGTCTGCTATTTCTCTTTTACCTTATATGTTCCCAGTTGGCCTATGATACCTACTGGGTACCTTATGCTTCACATTTGGTGCTCACCCTACCGTCTGCATCTTCTTGTGCAGATCTTAGTGTAGGCCATCACTGATAGAGCACCATAGACTCGTGTGGGGTGCTATTTTTGGATCATCCAGGTTGAGGGTGAGCTCTTGGCGTTCAGAGTTTGACTTTAGTTTATCCTTGATGTATTTTGTACTCTTATAGTTTTAGAGACATTATGTATATATTACTTTTGGACCTTTATACTCCTGATATATTTTGGCTCTTATCCACTATGATACCAAGTATTTTGGGTTGGTTTAGATTCTTCTTTGTTTATATCTCTCTTGTATCTATTTTCTTTTCCTTATGCCCTCACTTCTGCTTATGTATCAAATCTTCCGCTTGAACTGTGAGAAGGTAGCCCATTACTAACTGTTATGGGCTACGGGGATTGGTTTGCCTACCGGGTGGTTGTAGGTGCCTTCATGACCAAGAAATCAAATCGTGACAGCTTTGTATCAGAGCTCTAGATTCACCGGTGTAATCGGTATAGGAGCCAATGTTTAGTAGAGTCTTGCGGATTGGGGCAGAGACTTCCGTTCTCAATCTTTGGGAGGCTATCATGACATCTTAGGAAAATAGACCTTTCTTGTTTCTCTTTCATGCGTAGTATCCTTGAAAGTTTTTGGAAATCTCACTTATTCTGGTTCACTCTTCCGCAGATGGTTCGTACGAGATCTTCATCTTCTGGCTGAGGAGAGTCTCCTATCGCTGCACCTCCACTCCAGCTAGGGGTCGGGGTGGTCGCAAGGGTATAGGTAGGGGTCGTGGGCACCCCAGAGCAACATCACCTTCTAGAGCTTCTATAATTGAGGTAGAGGCAGAGTATGACTACGAGCCAGAGTTTGCTCTAGAGCAACAATATGTACGTCCAGGGGTAACCCAGGTACCACCAGCTCTAGTACCAGTTCCCGCACCAGCTTCTGTGCTAGCTTCAACCCCAGCCCAGTCTTAGGATATTCGGTGTTTACTTGTTCATCTGCTGGGTATGATTGGGGAGCATCCTTCTAAGACAGCCCAGACATCTGCTCAGGGGGTAACCCTGGGTGTTCAGAATTTAGGAGCACAGCCTGCTAGTGTGTCTCCCCATGCTGAGGTTGTTACAGTCCAATAAGTTTCCTAGCCTCTTGCTCCTCACCCTACTATGACAGAGAAGGAGCAGAAGGCCTTGGGTAGGTTTCTGAGATTAGCACTCGAGATTTACTGGTACACAAGGTCAAGACCCACATGACTTTATCACCACCTCTGAGGAGATGCTGCATCATTCAGGCTTATTAGATACTCATGGGGTTGGTTTTACTTCATATCAGCTAGAGGGTCCAGCGAAGTTATGGTAGAGGGCACAGGTTGCTTGCAGGACTTCAACATGACCTCTTTTGACCTGGTCTGTGTTCTATGAGGTATTTATGGCCAAGTTCCTACCTCAGAGTGATCATGAGCATTATAGGGAGAAGTTTACTCAGCTTATGTAGGACTCTATGACTGTCTCAGAGTATGAGACCCATTTTCACCTGTTAGCGCTATTTGGAGCTATGATCATTCCTACCGAGGCAGACATGATTCGCATGTTTGTATGGGGTTTGAGGCCAGAGATTAGGTAGCCAGCTGAGATATTGGTTGCCGGTGATCGGTCATTTCAGGCTATCACTGACTATGCCCGTACTGTGGAGGACTTACAACAACCTGATCAGGGGACCAGAGATAAGAGACCTCATCATTAGGGTGGCTATAGTGGTTCTAGGTATGGGGGTAGAGATTTTAGGCCAGTGGGGCCGAGGTTATAAGCCAAAGTAGTACCAGGGTCAGTCCAGTCGACCAGTTTAGGCTTCACTTCAGGCTTCACATTAGGCTTCTGGTTCTCTGTTTGAGCAGGGTCGGGGAAGTCAGCAAGGTCACAGTGGTCAGTCGTCGAGAGGTACAGATTCTGGGGCATTAGGTCGTGGTGGACATTTGGGTTCTACTGGTTAATACCAACCAAGTAGGTCATCAGGAGCTTGTTATACTTGTGGTGTGATTGGTCATTTTGCTAGAGACTGCCCTCAACATGGTACAGTTCAGCCGACCGAGCCATTATGAGCAGTTCAGCCTCCGACTAGAGGGGGTGGTAGTCAGGCTAGGGGTGGTACCCCACATAGCAGAGCAGGTGGTAGGGATGGCGTTCAGGCAGGTGGAGATCGTACTCAGTTCTATGCAGTCCCTAGGAGATCGAAGACAGAGGCCTCGTATGCTGTGATCACAGGTATGATTTCTGTATGTCGTCAGCCAGCTTATGCTTTATTTGATCCTGGATCCATTTATTCATATATATCTGCCTACTTTCTTCCTTGTTTGGGGTTGGCTAGTGAGCCATTATCTGTCGCTGTTTCTGTTTTGACCCCAGTAGGAGATTCTTTAGTAGTGGATCGGATTGTGAGATCCTGTGTGATATCTGTTGGTGATTTGGAGACTTGGGCTGACCTGATGATACTTGATATGTTAGACTTTGATGTGATACTAGGCATGGACTGGTTATCCCCTCACCATGTGATTTTGGATTGTTATTCCAAGACCATTACCATAGCCTTGCCCGGTGTATCCCCAGTTGTATAGCAGGGCTTTGTTATCCATGCACCATCTGGGATCATCTCTTGTCTTCAAGCTAGGAAGTTGATTTCCCGTGGTTATTAACTTATCTAGCATATGTACGAGATGCTAGTGTTGACCCTACGTCTCCTAAGTTCATTCCTATGGTTAGAGACTTCCTATATGTGTTTCCTACCGACCTGCCAGGCTTTCCACCTGAGAGGGATGTTGATTTTTCCATTGAGTTAGAGCCAGGCACCAGGCCCATTTCTATTCCTCCCTATCGTATGGCTCCGGCTGAGTTGAGAGAGCTTAAGGAGAAGCTCAAGGATTTGTTAGCTAAGGGTTTATTAGACCGACCGTGTCTCCTTGGGGTGATCCTGTCCTCTTCATGAAGAAGAAGGATGGGTCAATGCGGATGTGTATTGACTATCGACAGTTGAATAAGGTGACAGTGAAGAATAGGTCTCTGATGCCGAGGATTGATGACTTGTTTGATCAATTCCAGGGTTCAGCCATTTGTTCAAAGATAGATTTGAGGTCGACTACCATCAATTGAGTATTAGGGTGGAGGACATCCATAAGACAACATATCAGGACACGTAATGGCCACTATGAGTTCTTAGTGATGTCTTTTGGGTTGACTAATGCCCCCACAACCATTATGGATTTGATGCATAGGGTGCTTAGCCCGTATTTGGATATGTTCGTGATAGTCTTCATTGATATCCTTATAAACTCGAGGAGTAGGGACTAGCATGAGCAGCATTTCAGGACTATACTTCAGACTTTGAGAGATCATCGGCTTTATGCAAAGTTCTCAAAGTGTAAGTTTTGGCTTGAGTCAGTTGCATTCCTAGGACACATGGTATCTAAGGATGGGATTAGAGTTTATCCGGGTAAGATTTTTGTGGTTCGTGATTGGCCAAGACCTACTACTCCTATTGAGGTTCGTAGCTTTATTGGGTTAGCCGAGTACTACAGACGGTTTGTTGAGGGATTTTCTTCCATAGAAGCACCCTTGACTATGCTGACTAGGAAGGATATTCCATTTCAGGGTTCTGATTAGTGTGAGGATAGCTTCCAGAGGATTAAGGCCTTATTGACTTCCGCTCCAGTTTTGACTTTACCGGTTGAGGGTCAGAGTTTTTCTGTGTATTACGATGCTTTAGGTATCGGTCTTGGTTGTGTGTTGATGTAGTCGGGTCGAGTGATAGCATATGCATCGAGGCAACTGAAGGTTCACGAGTGCAACTACCCCACCCACGACTTGGAGTTGGCAGCGATAGTTTTCATGCTAAGATTTAGAAGCACTATCTATATAGAGTTCATTGTGAGATATTCACCGACCATCATAGTCTTCAGTACATTACGAGTCAGCACGAGCTGAACTCGAGGTAGATGAGATGGATTGAGTTGCTGAAGGACTATGATTTCACTATTTTATACCATCCAGGCAAGGCAAATGTGGTAGCGGATGCCTTGAGTCGGAAGGCAGTGAGTATGGGTAGTCTAGCTTCACTTTCAGTTTTTGAGTGACCATTGGCCTTGGACATCTAGTCCTTGGCTAACCGTTTGGGAAGGCTTGACTTATCGGGTCCCAGCAGAGTTCTTTCTAGTGTTGAGGTTCGTTCCACACTAGTTGATCAGATTCAGAGATGAAAGTTTGAGGATCAGGGTTTGTGTGACCTTCGTGATCAGGTAGTTTGGGGTGAGGCCAGCCGGGCTACTTTGGGTTCTGATTGTATTCTGAGATTCGATGGTCAAACTTGTATTCTGAGGGTTGGTGACTTGATTCAGTTGATACTTTGCAAGGCCCATTGTTCCAGATATTCCATTCATCCAAGAGTCGTAAAGATGTATAGAGATTTGAGACATATTTACTGGTGGAGTGATACAAAGCGAGACATGGCAGAGTTTGTATCTCGGTGCTTGAACTATCAGCAGGTTAAGTTCGAGCATATGAGACCGGGTGGTTTGATGCAGCGACTTCCTATTCATAAGTGGAAGTGGGAAGGTATTACTATGGACTTCGTAGTTGGTTTGCCTCGTACTTATTGCGGGTTTGACTCTATTTGGGTGATCATTGATAGGCTGACTAAGTTAGTACACTTCTTACCGGTTCAGACTTCTTACAGGGCAGAGAGGTTAGCTCAGATCTATATTCGTGAGATTGTTCGGTTGCATGGGGTCCCAACTTCTATCATATTATACCACAACACTCAGTTCACATCTCAGTTCTGGAGAGCTATATAGAAGGATTTGGGTACAGAGGTTCAGCTTAGTACTGCTTTCCACCCTCAGACAGATGGCCAGTCCGAGAGGTTTATTCAGGTCCTAGAGGACATGCTTCGTGCTTGTGTTCTTGACTTTGGGGGTTCAGTTTGTGCCATTGGCCGAGTTTTCATATAATAACAGTTTCTATTCGAGCATTGGCATGACACCTTTTGAGGCTCTATATGGTACGCATTGCAGATTGCCGATTGGTTGGTTTGATAGGTTAGAGTCCTGATTGCAGTGTACAGATTTGCTTAGAGATTCCTTGGACCGAGTTCGTTTGATTCAGGATAGGCTTAGAGCTGCCCAGAGTAGGTAGAAGAGTTACGCTGATTATAGACTTCGTGCCTTGGAGTTTAGTGTTGGTGACTTGGTCTTCTTTTGAGTATCGCTCGTGAAGGGCGTGATGATATTTGGTCAGCGGGGTAAGCTTAGCCCCAGGTTTATTAGGCCATTTCAGATTCTACAGAGGATTGGTAGTGTTGCCTACATGTTTGATTTGCCTCCGATGTTTTTGCCTGTTCATCAAATTTTTCATGTCTCAATGTTACACTGGTATGTGCCAGATGAGTCTCATGTGTTGCATTGGGATTCGGTCAAGTTAGATGAGAGATTGTCATTTTTGGATGAGCAGATAGCTATTCTGGCTAGAGGTTTCGATTGTGAAAGTTCAGTGGAGGCACCGTCCAGTCGAGGAGGCTACTTGGTAGACCGAGAGTGAGTTGTGTGCTCAGTATCCGCAGCTGTTCGAGCGTTCAGGTACTCCCTTCTTCTTGACTTTCGAGGATGAAAGTCTTTTTAGTAGTGGATGTTGTGATGACCCTTCCGGTCATCTTCACGTTTACACATTTATTTCACTGTTAGAGCCTTCCTGTAGCGGCCCCAAGTCATTCATGGCTTGCTGGGACTGGTAGTTTGGTTCCCTGGTCGTTCGTTTGGTTATTTTTCCCTTTTTCTTATTTTAGAGCTTAAACTTAGAATATCGTTGACTTTAGTCAATATTCTTAGCTAACGTGCTCAGAATTTAATTTGGACATTTCCATTAGCTCCGAAACGTTAGGTTTGGTCTAGTTGGACCTTTAGTTGAGGCTTGAGAACTTTTGGTGTGGGTTTTGTGTTGTCTCCTCCATTTTTAGGCCATTTGGAGTTGAAAGTGTAACATCGGAAGACTTTCGATGATCGGAGTGTCGGATTCAAAATCCGATGATTCCATCAGCTCTGAAATGTTGAGTTTTGGCTAGGAAGGTGGTTGGTTTGGGTTCCGGGTGAGCCGGACTCATTTCGAGCCTTTGAGTTCCTTTTTGTTACTGTTGACTTGGGTCAACATTTCTCCGAAATGACCTCGTATGGAAGTTTCGTCGATTCCGTTGAGTTCGAAACGTCATTTCCTCTCCATTAGCATTATTTGTTTTTGAATATCGAGTTGTGATTGTGCCCAGAATCCCCCAGAGAGTTTTCAAACATTGCAGAAAAATAGTTGCAGGCCAGCCTTCAGCGCCAACGGCGCCCAGGCAGCGCGATCGCGCTGGCCTGTGGCAGGCCTTCGGCGCCGATGGCGCTGGCCTAGCGTCGATGACGCTGGCCATTTTCCAGCAATAATAAATTGCTGAATGTTCATTTTTCCAACCATTTCTCCACACCTTTCTCACTCTAAAACTCAAAATTCTCTCCACCATTTTTCTCCAAATCAGTTCTAAGTCTTTGGGAATTAATTGTTCGTCGATTATCCGTGCTCCTTCGTATCTTGGTAAGTCTTCTTCCCCAATTTGCTTCCTTGTCTTTTCTCCATTGATGCTCATATCCAAACCTTGGATTTTGTTGTAGATTTTTCCCCTAAGCTTGTGCATATTCGTGGGTGCGAAGAATTATCCGTCTTGGGCTGATTTCCCATCCTTTTGGTAAGTAATTCTCGCCAAAGTTCTGATTTTTAGTTCTTAATTCCATCTTTAATCCCCAAGTTGAGTGGGCTATATTGGCGCCTTCTCTTGTCCAATTGTGCTCAAATTTGGAGCATGCCTTCTTGGCATCGTAAGGGCCGTCGTGGTTCTTTTCATTTTTGGTTTTGGGTGTGGGCCTCATGGGCCCGCTTTTGACTTGAATTTCGATCCGGCTATAATTATAGCAATATGGATATCGTTAGAATCGTATTAATGTTTTATTCATGAATTTGATAGTTTGATCCTCATTTGGAGTTTCTCGGAGCAGCTCAGCCCCAAATATCATCGTTCCCGCAGCTTGTCGTCGGACGACAGGTAGGTTACGATCTAAACTCCTAGACTTAGCATATATCGGGTAAAATTATACTAGTTGGCATCCTTGGGTTGGGTTATTAGATTGGTTCCATAAACCTTGACCGCTTATTCATAATCCATCCCATTTTTTCCTCCGTTATGTGTAGTACTCTTATTACATGATATTATTACCCTTGTGGTCCTATGAGGCCTTGTTGACTCTGGAACATAGACGGTGGGTTCATTGGGAATTTCTGCGAGTCCCGAACATAGAATTATCCTGTTAGGCTGGTTATGCTTGCTGAGTAGCTTCGGGAGCCTGTGTAGGGCCGTTAGGTTGTTATGAGCTACTGGGCGGCTATTGTGTGTTGATCATATCATTTCTATGCATATAAAGAGATTTTTCCACATTTGTACTACGGTTTTAGCTTCGGGCCTACTGGGACTGTTTTACTTAAACTTGCATGGCCCCGGGGGCTCATTTTCGATGAAATTAGATTTGGAAATGATTTGACTTGGATCTTCTTGGGGTAAAGAAGGTCAAAATATGCTTTTATCATGATTTTGCTACTATTGTTATACTCGAACGGTTTGTCATGCTAGCTGAGTTTTCTTACTGATTTGAAATTACTTTAGGATCGGCTAGGTTGTGCATCTGAGATATTTTACTACTGTTTTAGACCCGGTTATGCTTGGGCACTGATAAGTCAGTAACCTACAAACTTATTGAGCCTATATCCATGAATTTTTGTTATGTTTTGAATTGATTTAGAGGTTCTTATGACCTTTATTGATGTCTATGCATGTGCTTTGGATAGAAGAGGAGAAACTAGGATATGGATCTAAAAAGTGCCAAAAAAGAGCTAAGTGTGAAGATTTGAGAAAAGATGGAGAATCTGCCTAGAGGTGCGGCGGCTGTGCGACACGCACAGGCCGAGGTGCGGTTCGCACTTCCTCTACATAAAGCTGCAAAGATGACTGAAGACTCTGCTACAACATACGGTGGCCATGCGACGCGTATCCGCACAAGGCCTACCTTAGCGACTGAAGTCACTGGTCAACTTGAAGCTGGTGTACGATGCGCACACTGCAACGTGCGAATTGCATGCCGCATCGCACACCACTCGGAGGGCAATTTTGTCCTAAATTTGTGTGACAAATTTGGGAACATATAAAAGGAATTTTAGGCTTGTTTTGTATATATAATTATGAGTAGAGATTTTCAGTAGAGAATTGGGAGATATTTTTGTCTTGTAAACACTTTTCTCCATCTCCATTTAGAGAGGGTTTTTCAATCCAATCTTTTGGTTAACAAATTATGTGCTAATTTGACTATAGAACGTGAGAATCATCTACAATGGATGGGAATTTGATCTACCCAGCTGGTATATCTTCTCCCCCTTCTATGAGTGGCTAATTACTCTTGTCTAGGGATGTATTGATGATGGGTGTGTAGCTAATGGGTGTGGGTTTTACTAAATCACTCTTATAATTGCCTATCCAATGTGGGTCTAGTAATTTCACCATGTTTTAATCCAATAATTTGTGGTTGCAAACATGAATTTACCTTACTTGGCTACTTAGTTGCTCGAGAGAGAATTTTATAGTTATGGATGTGAAATTGCTAGTGGGTACTTGGGAATCCACTTAGATGGGAGGCTAGACATAGCTCCAATCGCAGAATCTCCCATTTAAGGGTTCGAGCTAGAAATAGGATGACCTCCCCAAGAAAATGTTGGTTGGTTATTTAGTACACCGAATGATGTTCTAACTGAAATCATCAGATATGTGGATGTTGATCGAGAGATAGCATTCCACACTTATGACTAACGCTACCCATGTCACTAGGTGAGAATTTGAGTGAATTAGTGATCGCCATATCCTAAGCAAATTCCCCATCGAAAATACACCCCTATTCATCTAGTTCTATTTGGTACACCCATCTCGATTTTATAGGTTTTAATTGAATAGAGTTAGTAGTGACAACTTTCCCAATTCCCCCATTTTATTGCTTTGGTTTTGTTGAACAACTACTCTCATTTTGAAATCGCTTTGCACAATCTCTAATAAGCTAAATCAGGTCCCTTGGGTTCGACCCCGACATCCATTGGGTTATAAATTTTGTTTTGACTATGTGATACCGTGACCTCCTTAATCGGAGAGCATGATTTGAGCGTTTATCAAAAAATGGCGCCGTTGTCAGGGATTTGAGTATTAGCTAGTTTTTAATTATTGTTGTGAAGTCAACTTGAGAATGTGTGTTTTCTTTTACTTTTTGTTGTTTTTGAGTGTTGATTGGGCAGGTCGGCTATGAAAGAAGCCGAGGACAATGAGAACATTGGCGGCTTCGACAACGCCGACGCTGCTGAACCTATGATGCACGGAGGTGTAGGTGCAATCCGCCGACCTCCCACGGTGGGAAATGCTGTCTTTCATGTGACACGCACATGCTCCTTTTGATTCAAATGAAGGGGCTATTTAGTGAAGCTGCCCATGAGGACGCAAACCGACATATTTAGAACTTCTTGGAGATTTTCCATTCATGATCCACAATATCTCCCAAGAGTCCATCGAATTGCGCATATTCCCCTTTTCTTTAACGGGGGAAGCCACGGCGTGGCTGGAAGAATTGCCGAATGAATCCATCACATCTTGGGCTGAGTTGGTTTAAGCATTCACTTCAAGGTTTTTTCCTCCGTCTCGCATGATGAAACTCCGAAACGAGATTACTAACTTCAAGCAACTCCCCAATGAACCCTTACATGAGGTTGGGCTACGATTTAAGAAAAAGCTTCTCTTGTGTCCAAACCACGAATTGTCAATCAAAGTGTTGTTACAAAGCTTCTACCAGTCATTGAACTCCATAAACAAATCAGTGGCTGATAATCTTGGAGGTGGAACCTTTATGGACCTTGAGTTTCACATTGCCTCGACGCTATTAGAACGAATTACCAAGACTAATCAATCTTGGCATACAAGAGAGGCAGAGGTGTCGACTTTGGGAATGCCCTCAACAATCTTGACAAATGAAGCAAGGAGAAAAGATGAGGAGCGAGTTGAAGCTTTGGCCAAAATGATGACACAAATTGACTTGATGGCAAAGCATGTGATGGGAGCTGGTGTTAAGAAGGTGAATGCAGTGAGTACACCAGAGGTTGAGGTGAATAATGTTGAGCTTATGACTAAGGTTGATAGTAAGATATGCTATGTGTCAGAGGGTTCTCGCCCAGGGTATTATCGCCCATGGGAAGAGAATCAAGGTTGGATTAGAGACAAAGCGAGGGATGGAAATTAGCACGAAAGAGAGAAGGATGGTGATCGCTTCAATCACCGAAACTCGAATCCTTACCTCCCCCCCAAAAAAATCTGATTCTCTCTACCAATCGAGCCCGAGCAATCCTGGACAATATAAGTTAGAGGACATGTTATCCTTGGTTCTTAAGAAGGCGGACACTACAAACTCGGGAGTTAGTGAACTAAAGAGTGAGATCTCTACACTTCCCCAAATGGTGAGCTCCCATAGTGCCTCTATCAAACATCTTGAGGCCCAAATGACCCACCAATCAAGCCAAATTAAACCAAGGATAAAGAGAATGCTTCCTAGCGACACCATCAACAACCCCAAATATGAATGAGGATTTAGGCAACATCGTCGTGCCGCGACGTTAAATCAAGCACTGCTTGGGAGGCAACACAAGTTTCTTTCTTTCTTTTTATGGTTATTGTTTTTTGTTTTTGATGTTCTGTAGGGAATGCATGGAATGGAAAACATGGACAAGGGAAAAAAAGGCAAAAATATGTCGTGCGATTGATGGTGCGAATCGCATAAGCAATTGTGTGGGTCACACAGCTCACCGCACACCAAAACAGAAGGGCTGGAAAGAAATTGAAAAAATGGAGGTGACATGTGCTGTGCTGTGCGGATCGCACCAACCTAAGTGCACATCGCACCTCCATCGCAAAAGGAAACAGATGCCTGGGCAAACCCATGAGGGACAGGGCATGTGCGATACGCCATGCGGTCCGCACCTTGTATGGTGCAAATCACATGTCACAGCGCATAAAAGGTAAAGTTGAATTTTAATTGACCTAATTCATTGACCGACCCAACCCAGAGATGACCCGACCGACTCTTCTTCTTCTTTTTCTTTTAAAACCGCCTCTCTCTCTCTCTCCCTTTTCCACCATCTTTTTTCACAACTCTCAAAATCTTCCACAAAAATTCTCTCTAAACTCCTATAAATTCTTCTTCTCTTCTCACCAAACTTTCTCCACCATTTCTCCATGTTGCCGCCGTTATTCTCCTGGAGGTCTTGTGGGTCACCATTGTTGGAATTCAAAAAGCTTCAATTTATGCTCTTCCCTTCGCAATCTTCACTTGTGGTAAGTTCCCTGACATTAAATAGTTATTTTTATGATTGTTGGGAACTCATATTGTGAAGCATTCTTAGTAGATTAGCCATGTTGATAATGGGTGAGATCCAAAAATTTTGGGTCCCCAATTTTGGGTTGTAATGATGAAATCTTTTAATGTCAACTTGGTAGATTGTAAATCTTGACTATGCATATTGATTGGTAGTAATGTTTAGACTTAATATCTGTGATGGGGTGAAGTCTGAGTAACCCACTTGTGACTAGTTCTTGATTTGGCCTGATGATAGATTGGGTGATGTCGTTCTTAAGGGCAAGTCATCATTAGTCATGAGGTTTTGATTGATAATTGATAATTGAGGTTGAATGTTGCCGATTGTAGGCCCATGATTCTTATTGAAAATATAGTTGGGCTATATGATCTTGTGAGGGAAGGGGATTAATTGTTGATATGCTATATGTGCCCATTGTTGTAGGGAGGGCTTGATGTTCCCAATGATAGATGGGGTAACGTCCATCTTAAGGGAAGTCATTGAGTCCTTTCTTGCTGGTTATGTGTTAATGGAAATTCGGGGAAGTCTGAGTACTCGTAAGTTATGGTCATGAATCCCCCCCTTTCCCCCCCTTTGTTATTATAAATTGGTTGTGTGTGGTGCTAAGTGCCGAAGCACATCTTGCTCTATGGATCATATGTGTAACTCATAAGAACACAAGGAACCAACAATTCCAATTGTGTCTTTGTGCATTTCGCATACGATACGTAGATCTTGATATGCAGGTGGCTCAAGGCATCGCACCAAGTTGAAAAGAAAGTAAAGAACACTAACTTGAGGGGTGAAGCTTGATGCGACATGCACTTATGATGGTGCGGATCACACCAACTTTGCACATCAATAGAAAAATTCCCTGAAGGTTCTATTGGCTTGTGTGACAGCACTTGCGACACACACTCTTCATAGTGCGTTTTGCATGTGGTCCGCACAAGACAACAAATACTTACTTTGTTTTTCTATTCCGTTGCATTCCACACTTAGTAGATTTTGTTTTGTTTTTGGCTTATAATCTTTGGATACAGACTATGTCTTCTAGTAGGAGAAACCCTGGGAACCAAGCAAGGCAAAGATCAGCTGCAAATGCAGTAAGGCTCCGCTTCGGAATAGAGGGCATGAGAGCTCTCTGCAAATGGGACAAAAATAGAGGATTCAATGTGGAGCAGAGTTTTAATCTAGGGGAATTGGGTGATGAGTTACCAAATATGCACCACCAGTTTGCTACTAGAGGGTGGCAGCCATTTCAAGAGGTACCCGAGGGGTACTATGAAGAAATAGTCCACAAATTCTTTGCGGCTTACCAAGCCATACAAGATTCTGAAGGCTATAAAGGCCCCAAAGACAAGTTCCCCAATCTTGATGTTGTCACTGTCAGAGGCTAGAAAGTATCCGTCACCCCCGCGAAAATCAATGCTATATATTGGGAACACCCAATTAACCCCTCACCAGCCTTAATGGCTAGAATGACTGCTGAGTTCAAGCCATATCAAGAAACTGCTCGCACTATTGCTTTAGGCACCCCTGTGTGGTCCACTATAGAGGTAATATACCGAGGAGATAATTGGTTTTGAGGCACGACTTTGGTATGGTCTAGTGTGCAATGGTATTTTCCCCTCTCAGAATGACTAAAAGATCACTCAAGAGGGTGCCATCCTAATCGAGGCTATCATGACAAGGGATCATATAAACTTTGGAGAGGTGGCTGCAATGGTAATCCATAGGAAAGCTCATCAAGAAAATGACTCCTTCCCTTTCCCGGTCCTGATCACCAAGTTATGTGCTAAAGCGGGTGTTCCTATTCTCCCTTGCAACAAATTCACTCATACCATCGGGGTCATCGATTTTGATAAGAAGACAGATAAGGATGCCCCCAAGTTCAAGAGGCAGAGGACAGAGCAACTGAGTGAGATTGACAGTGATGATCCTGGTGCTAGAATAGGAAATTCTCCCCTCTCTCAGGATACTTTGGAGGCACGCCCACAGGCCCCCGCACCCTCTATGACAAGGGGTGGTCTGCAAGACATGGCCGACAAAACTCATAGTCATGAGAAGAAACTGGCAGACTTAGCCGCAAAACTACCCAGAATGATCAACAGGGAGATTAAGAGTGCAGTAAAGGGGGTAGTGGCTAGTCTGAACACGCTATGCAAGCGGGTTGATGTTATGGAAGGGGCAATTTCAAAACTCCAAAAAGATATTGACAATTCCAAAGGTAAAGGTATGATGGCGGAGGCTGATTTTATTACACTGCTTCCACCTAGGAGGATTCCCGACCCATTGGATAACTTGTTTGCCTCCTATACAAAAGAAGAGCTGCCCGAGCATGCTGAGCAAGAGCTAGATGATGATGAGAACCCCGAGTTTCAGAGAGTGCTTTGTGACTCCACAATTTCGACAAACTATCGAAGGGGTGGAACTGGCCCAAGTGGGAAGAATGTTGAAGAAGAAGCGACTTCTGATGGTGATGATGATGAGGACTAGATCCTATAGGGAGTTCGATCCTTTTCCCATTGCACTATGAGCATTGAGGACAATGCTTCTTTCATGGGAGGGGGTGGCTTTCTTTACTTGATTTTTGGTGCCCGTAAGTGGGCCTGAGACAATTTATTGCCCTTGTCGGGCCTAGTTGATTAGTCTGCTTAGTTTTATTTGGCCTTTGTCGGGCATATTTTGATTGATTATGATGCTATTATTTTTCCTTTCTTTAGATTATGTTTTCATTTTCCTTTGAACTTAATTGTGCCCTCGCTGGGCTTGAATTTTATTGAGGGTGTGCCGGGTTGGTCTTACATACCCTATTGTTCTACTACCCGTGCCTTACAAATGCGCTAAATGCCTACACTGAGGCTTGTTCTTGATTGATTCATGAGCACAGAAAATTGTGGATCGCCTTGTTCATAGTAGTGTAGAAATAAACTCCGAGAGTTTTCTTAATACCACGGTTCTTTCCGAAGGAACAAAAGTTTTGATTATTTCCTTTTTATTTTCTTTTGTTTTTGTGTGTCGAATCGGGTTGGTGTTTCCCTTTGATAGATTGAGTGACGACTTTCTTAAGGGAAAATACTAAGTTTAGTTTAGAATTGAGTCCGTAAATTCTTGTCTCAAAATGGGCCCACCAAAAAAAAAATTCTTGGTAAATTGCTTTTGAAAAGGAAAGGAAGAAGGGAAATGATTTTTTGAGGAAAATCGTTCTCTTGTCGTGACTTGCACACTCTCGCTTTGGCTTGATTGACTCACAAACGAGTGTGTAATAAACTCAGAATACCTTGTCAAAAGTCATTTGCCCCAATTAATTGTGGGACTAATGGATGAAGTCTTGTGGCATGATACCTTGTGCGGTGAGGCTTTACCTTGATTCTTGTGCATAAGTGTCATCTAAAACCTCCCCCGAATGTGATTCAAGGCAAAATTCTAGGTGTAACCAATTTTGGAAAATGACCTTAGGACCTTTTTGATATCCACTTCACTCAAATGACCTCCCAATGACATCAAATCCTAGTGAACCCCTTTGAGCTTGTGACCATTCTTTGACACCTTTGTAACACCTTGACCTTTTTGAAACCTCTAGCTTTTTAACAGTCCTCCCTAATTGCTTGAAAATAAAATGTAGGCTAAAAGCCTAAGTTTGGGGGGAGGGGCTAAAAGTAACATAGGCAAATGCCTAAATTTGGGGGTGCATGTGATAAAATGAGGAGAAGAAAAGAAATGCACTTCAAATGCAAGTTAGCACTTCTATTCGAGAAATGAAAATTGCTCCAAAAGCTCAATTCAATGAGCAAATTGAAAAGCAAAAATAGGTGCTACCAAGTGACGGTGATATAAGGTGCGAATGATCATGAGGAAAAAAGGAGAAATCTTTGGTTGTGCGAGGGAGAAATTGGGTGAAGTTAAAAAAAATTAATTGAAAAATATGAGCGGCGTTCAAAATGAAAGAAAAGAGCATTAGGGAGGTGTAGTCACTTGAACCATATGATATCCTCACCTTATCCCTAACCAACATTATAACCCGCAAGTACTTGGTGATTCCGAGCTTGGCTAACCTACATTAGTGGTGGTTTACATGAAGGGAAAGCCTATGGTTTGATGCGTATGCACTTGAACTTCCTTGAGAGAGTGAGAGTCTTCTTAGTTCTCTTATAATCCCATGTTTTGTGAATTGAATGATTGTGAGTGTGATTCTCTCTTGTGGTGAGTGGCATCATGCATTCGAATTGAAGCATAGAGTCTCTATTTCAATTGAGTGGAATGAATGAGACAAGTTGTATGGAGAATCTCGAGGCAAACCTTGACGGTCCATGCCAATAACTTGAGACGCTAAAATGTCTTGTTTTGAATGGCAAATTCCATGAGTTTTAAAAGAGATATGATGTCCTTTTTGAAAAAACTTTTTGGAAATGAGCAATTAACTTGAGCATGTGGGGGACCAAATTGAGATAAGCATAGTAGTTGAGTCTTTTGTTTGTTTATTTTTCTTAAATTTTTATTGTAGAATAGTTTTTGTGCCTTAATTGAGCCTTAGCATAATTCATTCCTTCCCATGTAATTATCTTGTTTGAGGACAAGCAATAGTTTAAGTTTGGGGGTTTGATAAGTCGGTAACCTACGAACTTATTGAGCCTATATCCATGAATTATTGCTATGTTTTAAATTGATTTAGAGGTTCTTATGACCTTTATTGATTTCTATGTAGGTGATTTGGATACAAGAGGAGAAATAAGGATATGGCCCAAAAAGAGCCAAAAAAGAGCTAAGTGTGAAGAGTTGAGAAAAGCTGGAGAATCTACCGAGAGGTGCGATGGCTGTGTGACACGCACAGGATGAGGTACGGTTCGCACCTCGGTCGCATAAAGCTGCAAAGCTGACTGAATACTCTGCTACAGCATGTGGTCGCCATGGGACAAACACTTCTCGTGATGCGAAATGCATCACCCTCCACACAAGGCCTTCCTAAGCAACTTAAGTCACTGGTTAACCTGAAGCTGGTGTGCGATGCGCACACAACGATGTGCGAACCGCACGCCGCATCGCACACCACTCGGAGGGCAATTTTGTCCTAAATTTATCTGACAATTTTGGTATATAAAAGGAATTTTAGGCTTGTTTTGTATATACAATTCAGAGTAGAGATTTTCAGTACAGAACTAGGAGATATTTTTGGGTTGTAAACACTTTTCTCCATCTCCATTTAGAGAGGGGTTTTCAATCCAATCTTTTGGTTAACAAATTTTGTGCTAATTTGACTCTAAAACTTGAGAATTATCTACAATGGATGGGAATTTGATCTACCCAGTTGGTATATCTTCCCCCACTTCTATGAGTGGCTACTTTCTCTTGTCTAGGGGTGTATTGATGATGGGGTTGTAGCTAATGGGTGTGGGTGTTGCTAAATCACTCTTATAATTGCTTATCTGATGTAGGTCTAGTAATTTCACCTTGTTTTAATCTAATAATTTGTGGTGGCAAACATGAATTTACCTTACTTGGCTACTTAGTTGCTCAAGACAGAATTTTGTAGTTGTGGATGTGAAATTGCTAGTGGGTACTTGGGAATCCACTTAGATTGGAGCTAGACATAGCTCCAATCGCGGAATCTCCCATTTAAGGGTCCGAGCTAGAAATAGGATGACCTCCCCAAGCAAATGTTGGTTGGTTATTTAGCACACCAAATGATGTTCTAACCAAAATCATCGGATATGTGAATGTTGATTGAGAGATAGCATTCCACATTTATGACCAACGTTACTCGTGTCACTAGGTGAGAATTTGAGTGAATTAGTGATCACCCTATCCTATAGCAAATTCCCCATCGGAAATACACCCCTAGTCATCTAGTTTTACTTGGTACACCCATCTCGATTTTACAGCTTTTAATAGAATTGAGTTAGTAGTGACAACTTTTCCAACTCCCTCATTTTATTGCTTTAGTTTTGTTGAACTGCTACTCTCATTTTGAAATCACTTCGCACCATCTCTAATGAGTTAAATCAGATCCCTTGGGTTGGACCCCGACATCCGTTGGGTTAGAAATTTTGTTTTGACTACACGATCGCCACGACCTCCTTAATTGAAGAGCACGATTTGAGCATTTATCCGGCACCCTCGGAGGGATTTTTGAGACATCTTTTCAATGCTTTATTCTTATACAGGGTCTAGGCATGCATATTTGAGACTTAGCCACTAGCTTGAACCCAAACTCGATTCCGGAGGACACATTTTGATTTTGAGTTATAGTATGGGGTCCGGGACCTCCATGGACCTCACCGCTCCAGGACTTAGGCTTTGGGTTGCGTGTGCCGAGGGGGAGGGTATACGGTGGAGTAAAGGTATACGGGTTGTGTCCTTCCATGGGACCTACCTGTTGAGCCCAATCAGCACCAGAGGAGGTACAGACAGAGGTTCTATTTCATCCTGAGGTTATCATGCATCATATCATTCATTGCTTGAGATTCCACCCTTGTTTGTTGTTTGTTGATTGTACGCTCCAGTAGTATGTGATATCAGAGGTTTTTTTTTCACTTGATTGCGTTCCTCGATTGTATGGGCGGCCGAGGGACTATAGGTAGACTCTCATTATTTTATTTCAGAAGTGTCCTCTATTATGGTTATAAGGGCAGAGTTGGACTTCGCTAGGTTGTTACTTCTGGATGTGAGATTGGTATGTTTTTGGCTGGTTATTAATTTCCATTTTTCGAGCATTTCTACCTTTATTCTTCTCTCCCATTCTTTATTCTTGAAGTTACTGGTATATCGTCCATTTCTAGAACTTATCATGTATATACTATTATTGGAAGGATCCCAGGTGCGTTATTTCTTACTTTCACATGTGCCTATGTGTATATAGCTTACATGCTAGCCTTGTATGTTGCTTTCTGTTGTCTTCCCTCTGGGATAGTTCTTGTGTACCATTTCATTGATTTTTGTGACTGTTTACTTCTATTTTGTCTGCTATTGCTCTTTTACCTTATATGTTCCTAGTCGGCCTATGATACCTAATGGGTACCTTATGCTTCACATTTGGTGCTCACCCTACCCTATGCATCTTCTGGGGAAGATCCTAGTGTGGGCTATCACCGATAGAGCACCAGAGACTCATGCGGGGTGCTGTTTTTGGATCATCCAGGCTGAGGTTGAGCTCTTGTCATTCAGAGCTTGACTTTAGTTTATCCATGATGTATTTTTTACTCTTATAGTTTCAGAGACATTATGTATATATTACTTTTGGACCTTTGTACTCCTGATGTAGTTCGACTCTTATCCGCTCTGATACCAGGTCTTTTGGGTTGGTTTAGATTTCGCTTTGTTTATATCTCTCTTGTATCAATTTTCTTTTCCTTTTGCCCTTGGTTCCACTTATATATCGAATCTTTTACTTGAACTGTGAGATGGAAGCCCATTACTAATCGTTCCGGGCTACTGGGATGGGTTTGCCTATTGGGGTTTTTTAGGTGCCATCATGACGGAGAAATTGGGTCGTGACAAACATAGATAATTTTCTCTAAAGAATTGTAAAGGAATTGGTTAGTTTTGAGCACATGTGAGGAGCACTAGAATGATTCGTTAGGCGAACTTGTGGTTATTGATGAATATATATACATATTTTTTTTGCAATTATTTGGTTGCCTATTGGATGGTGAATCTAGTGGTTGTCTATATGAAGGCTACACCCACACGGGTTGAGTTAATATAGACTTGTAATACTACCGTTTTCTACGAAGGTACCAAAGGTATGTGAATCTAAAACTTTCTTTACAATTAAGAAACCACACTATGTCATGTGTTCTTTTTATAAAGGTCAATATATCTTACGTGGAATATGAGACTAAGATCTTCATTTTCTTTACGTGGCACTCACCCTTCTAATTGTCAAAACTTATAATTTTTCATATTTGTCATGACCTAAACCCATGGTGAGTGACATCCACACTAAACCTCCTGTGGGAGAACAAACTAACAAATCAACAATTAGCCAAAATTAGGCAACTAAAGCAATCCTCGTTAATTAGACCAATAATTCACATCTTCAAATGGAAATAAGAACAAGTTTGCAGAAATAAAACACCCCTAGAATCTGAAAGTCATCGTGCCGAAATTCTATTAACTGTCTGAATGAAGGGGATGCAACCCCAAAACACAAATAACATCTAAGTGCAAAACAATGGACCAGAAAATAAGTGAAAAACTCATGGTAGCCCGGAAGTTTCAATTCACCCGTGAGTTTGGATATCGTCTGACTCACAGTTGAGGTCTCGAAGCAGTCGCCGGAAAATGCCCTGTACTCAACAAAAAAAGAGAACGTGCAACATTAGTACACAAGAAACAATGGTGTATTGGTAGGATCATCGGGAAACCCAAAATGAGAAATATAAACACATAACTACAACATAGTATAACAAGACAACCATGATATCCTATCCTGCAACTCTACTCCAAGTTCATAACACTTAACCTTGTAACAATGTACAACATGAAATTCAGTCAATATGAGTCAGTAAATAACAAGTCAGGTCAAAATATGACCATCAACAAGACTCCAAGTCAACAATCCTGAGTCAACAATCATATAAATCATGTACCAACTACACAAGTAATAGACAACACATAAATATGTCATATCTTGCAAGTAACCCGGATCACCCAAGGATCCTTAAGACAATAACTATGGAAACTATTATACATCCCCCGGTTTACCAAAAAAACCCACCTTAGTAATTAAGCACGTCAATCAGGCCAGCTCAAGGAACCAACATGTTTATCAAGTAAAAAATTAAGCCCGGTTTACTCAAGGAACCAACATAACCAATAAATACATAATCCCCAGTTCACTCAAGGAAATAACATGTATGCCAAGTAAACAATTAAGTTTGGTTCACTTAAGGAACCAACATGTGTGCCAAATAAATAGTTAAGCTTGATTCACTCAAGGAACCAACATAATCAAGAAACACATAATCCCTGATTCACTTAAGGAACCGTTACACTCACTAAATACCTGTACACACATGCTAAGGGTCCTATGGTCGCCCACTAGCCATGACCTGCAGGGGATGAGCTCTTGTCCATGTACCAAATCCAAGACATCAAGTGTCTACCAACCTTATATAAAACCAATCCCGTGGAGATATCCAAATACCGGTACATTCCGCAATAATGATAGATATCAACACAATCACAACCATAATGATAACTGAAACAACACTTCTAAAAACCAACAAGCTTTCAATTAAACAATTATTGCATGTGATCAACACTCAGGATATAAAATAGTCATTCACTTTTCTTGAACATTCATTGTACAAGTAATACCAAGGAATATTTATCTTGTACACATAACACAAATTGGATTTTAACTATATTTAAACCATCACCTACCTCAATCCAAGCCTGAAATGCTCTACTTCACCTGAGCTTTCCTATTTCTTGTAACCTTGGCTTTATTATGGTCTAAAAACAGGAATCTAAACACATAATCAACCAAATAACCTATAATATCGGGGATTACAACCTAATCCCAAACCCCAAGGCCAATTTCATGATCATCCCACTCATTCTAGGGTGTTTCCACCATAAATTCACCTTAAAACTACTAATTTCATGGTTACATTAGTGAACTATAGTAATGCAAGAGTAAATAATCAACCTTTACCTATAATCCAAAGGTTTTACACCTAATTTACCCCCTTGCACTTGAAATTATAGGTAGGTCAAGTTAATCTCTCCCCAAGACCCATAAACTAGTGATTTCAAGGTCAAGGAATCAAAAACTAGTTAATGGGGATAAATAACTTATCTTTATGAAGAAATATGACGGAAAATTGGTGAAAATGGGCCCAAATCGCCTAAGCCTTCCCCAAAATATGTTTTAGAAATAATGAATATTTTTAGGGAAGTATCTGCATTAATAATGATTTACCCTGCTATAGCAGCCCAATCCTGTTATAGCGGCATAGCTATAATGTAATCCACCCGCTATAGTGGTATTGACTGCCTTTGACTCGTGCTATAGCGGTAATTATTCTGCTATAACGGTAGTCCCATAGCAGCCTGCCACTCGCTATAGCGGGTGTGGCGAGGCAGAAACTCAGAATTTCTCCTAGTTTTGCCTTTTTTGCAATGCACCCTTAAACCATGACATCCCAAACTAACTCCTTTACGTCAAGTTTGATATCAAGAGTTCTACTTACCTTAATTCACTTCCAAAATTTCCTACGGACTCCTTATCATTTTAGATAACATAAAATCTAGATAAACTTTATTATGTTTACCTAATCCATTCCCAGATTACCCTAGACCATACCTCACTTAGATTTTGTCCAAGACTAGCCTAACTTAAAATTTTTAACATCCAATTTTGAAAAAATTCTAACCCAGATTTTTGCATGATTGGCTCGCCTATAACGATAGAAAGGGTCATTACAAAAGATACCAATTCATCCATTGTTCATCCCTAAATGATCATAAAAGAAAAATAAACCAAGTCAAGAAATGAAAGAGTACCTGAATCCTCAAACAAGTGAGGGTACTTATCCCGTATGTCCTTCTCAATTTCCCAAGTAGTTTTTTCAACTGGACGATGCTTCTATTGAACCTTTATATATCTTATCTCCTTTGTCCTCAACTTCCGGATATCTCGATTAATAATGTCAACCGGCTCCTCTTTATAAGTAAGATCCTTATCTAACAAAATTGAATCCCACTTGATAATATAATCCCCATCCCCATAGTATATCTTAAGCATGGACACATAGAACACCAGATGGACCCCCGACAAGCTTAGCAGTAATGCTAACCTGTATGCTAGCGGCCCCATATTTCCAAGAACCTCAAATGGACCAATATTCTGAGGGCTAAGCTTCCGCTTCTTTCCAAACCTCATAACTCCCTTCATAGGTTACACTCTCAAAAAAACTTGTTCACCAACCTGGAATGACATGTCCCTCACCTTACGGTTTGCATACTCTTTTTGCCTCCTTTGGGCTATCAACAACTTGGTTTTGATGAATCTCACTTTTTCCTGAGCTTCCTTCACCAAATCAGTGCTCAAAGTCTTCACATCACCAACTCCAAATAATCTTATGGGTGATCTATACCCTCTTCCATAAAGTGCCTAGAATGGAGCCATATCAATGCTAGAGTGATAACTGATATTGTATGAGAACTCACATAACAACAAGAAATGGTCCAAATGGCCCTCCAAAGTCGATCACACACGCCCCAACATGTCTTCAAGCACCTAAATCATCCTCTCTGACCCTCGATCCATTTAAGGATGAAAGGATGTGCTAAAAATGAGTTGGGTTCCCAATTCTTTGTGCAGTCGGCTCTAAAGTTTAAAAGTGAACTACATACCTCTATCTGAAATGATAGAAAGTGGTAACCCATATAGACTCATTATTTGCCTGACGTAGATCTTGGCCAACTGCTTAGAGCTATAGTACACTCTAACAAGAATAAAATGAGCTGATTTAGTTAGCCTATCCACTATAACCTAAATCAAGTCATGTTTCCCCAAGGTATTAGGGAGACCTACCACAAAATCCATAGCGATCCTTTCCCTCCATTCGGGAATATGGGCATCCTTTGAAGCAAACCCATAGGCCTTTAGTGCTCGTACTTTACCTATTGACAGTTGTGACATTTGGATGCATACTCCACTATGTCCTTCTTCAGCACAGGCCACCAATAAAGCTAACTCAAGTCACGCTACATTTTAGTTACACCTGGATGAATAGAATATAATGAACCATGAGCGTCCACTAGATTATTCTGTATCAAATCACCAACCCAAGGAAGCAGACTCGCCCTCTAAACCACAATACTCCACATGCATCAAGTGTGGCATCTGAAGCCTCAGCGGACACCACCTTGTTTTGGAGTTTATTCAATTCCATATCCTCTAACTGTTTGGCCTTGATTTCATCGAGGAATGTTGACTTTACCTCAATACTATCCAACACTCCACCTCTTTTTGAAACACCAAAATGCATGAACTTAGATTCTAGAGTTTGAAACTCCCTAGCCAAGGGTCTCTTTGACACCCTCAAACAGGCCAAACAACCCATACTTACTACTTTTTGACTCAGTGCATCTGCCATCACATTGGCCTTACCCGAATAATACTGGATGGTCATATCATACTCTTTCAACACCTCCATCTACCTCCTCTGTCTAAGTTTAAATCCCTTTACGTGAGCACATGCTGCAGGCTATGATGGTCTGTGAATACCTCACACTTAACACCATAAAGATAGTGTCTCCAAATCTTAAGTGCAAACAACACTACTGCCAACTCCAAGTCATGAGTTATGTAGTTCTTTTAATGGAGTTTCAACTACCTCAAAGCATAAGCAATGACATTTTTGTCCTTTATCAACACAACACCAAAACCCAAATGTGAAGCATAAAAAATACAACAAAATCCTTACCTTCAAATGGCAATGATAGGATAGGAATTAGTTCGTGATTGGGCTAGGCCTACTTCTCCTACTCGAGGTTCACAGTTTCATCAGGTTGGCAAGTTATTATAGACGGTTTGTGGAGGAGTTTTCTTTGATAGTAGCTTCATTGACTAGATTGACTAAGAAAAATGTTCCCTTCCAGTGTTCAAATGAGTGTGAGGCGAGTTTTCTGAAGCTCAAGAGTTTTCTGATACTTTCGATTGAGTATCAGGGTTTCAGTATGTATTGTGATGCTTCAGGTATTGTGTTTGGTTGTGTGTTGATGCATCAGGGCCTGGTTATTGCATATGCTTCTAGACAGTTCAAGGTTCACGAGAGGAACTACTCCACACATGACTTGGAGTTAACATCATTAGTCTTCACGTTGAAGATTTAGAGGCATAATATTTATGGAGTACGTTGTGAGATCTTTATTGACCATCGTAGTCTTCAGTATATTTTCAGCCAAAAGGATCTAAATTTGAGGCAGCGTAGGTGGTTGGAGTTACTGAAGGACAATGATATTTTTATTCTTTATCATCCGGGCAAGGAAAATGTGGTGGTAGATGCCTTAAGCCGAAAAGCAGTGAGTATGCATAGCTTGGCTTTCTTAGCGACTGAGGAGCAACTTTTAGCTTGGGACAT
Organism: Jaltomata sinuosa; assembly: GCA_003996215.1. Classification (NCBI taxonomy): domain Eukaryota; kingdom Viridiplantae; phylum Streptophyta; class Magnoliopsida; order Solanales; family Solanaceae; genus Jaltomata; species Jaltomata sinuosa. The sequence goes on from QJPP01007377.1 coordinate 298,330, forward strand.
CCAGTCCTTGGCTAACAGGTTGGTTATTCTTGACATTTCTGAGCCGGGATATATTTTTGCTTGTGTTGAGGCTAGATCTTCCTTGTTGGAGCAAATTCAGGCACAACAGTTTGATGATGCAAGGTTAAGGATCATTCGTGACAAGGTGGTGAGTAGTGATGCTAGGAAGGAGATCCTAGATTCAGAGGGTATTCTGAGGATTGAGGGTCGTATCTGTGTTTCTAGGGTTAGGTACTTGGTTAGACTGATCTTGGAGGAGGCTCATTATTCTAGATATTACATTCATCTCAAGGCAGCTAAGATGTATCGTGACTTGAGGTAGCACTACTAGTGGTGTGGGATGAAGAGGGATATTTTAGCTTTCGTATCGAGGTGCTTGAACTGTCAGTAGGTTAAGTTTGAGCACCAGAGGCCAGGTGGTTTGTCCCCGAGGCTATCAATTCCAGAGTGGAAATGGGAGTGGATTACTATGGACTTTGTAGTTGGTTTTCCACGTACTTTGTGGAAATTTTATGCTATTTGGGTTATCATGGATAGGTTGACGAAGTCTGCTCACTTTCTGCCAGTTCAGACCTCCTACAGTTCCGAGAGGTTGTCTCAGATTTACATTTGAGAGATTGTCCATTTGCATGGTGTGCTAGTTTCTATCATTTTTTACCACGGTACATAGTTCACTTTGCATTTCAGGAGGTCTATTCACAGAAAGTTGGGTACTAGAGTTGAGCTTAGCACTGCTTTTCATCCACAGATAGATGGTCAGTCGGAGCGTACTCATCATATTTTGGAGGATATGTTGTGAGCCTGTGTTATTGATTTTGGGGGTCAGTGGGACCAGTGTTTAGCCTTGGCAGAGTTTGCATATAATAATAGTTACCATTCTAGCATTCAGATGGCTCCGTTCGAGACTCTTTTATGGTAGGCGGTGTAGATCTCCAGTGTGTTAGTTCGATGCTTTTAAGGTTAGGTCATGGGCTACCAACTTGCTTTGTGATTCTATGGATAGAGTTTGGGTCATTCAGGAGAGACTTTGCATGTCAATCCCCGAGGCTACCCCCTGGACGCGACACGGAGCTTAGTGTCACGAGTGACCCCAAGAATACCCATGGCATCGCATATCTATGAAAATAAGAAATTTTATGCAATTCATTGAGTTGAAGCTGAAACAATACAATATCTGAAAATGGGAAGAACCCAAACGTCTGTATGTAAAAAGTATAGTGTTATCTGAAAGTAACATCAATAACTGATGAGTCTAATCTATGTCTGAAAGCCATCTAACTAAATAGGAGTTGTTGGGACATGCCCCTAACTAACTCTAATGAATCTAAAAACTGAAGATAAATACTGAAATAAAGGCATGTCTATTGTCCCCGAACTATTGAGGACTCACCACTGAGCTGCTGAGTACGGACCGGAGGTCGAATTAGGAGCGATCTGGATGCTGAGTGCCTGAACCTTTATGTAGCACAAAAGTATGCATCAGTACTTTGAATGTACTGAGCATGCGGGATACAAGCTAGATTGAACAATATATATATATATACACACATAACTGAACATGAGAATAAATATGTTGTACTGTAATTGAGAGTTGTACTGAATGCAATGACCAAGTATAAATCATGAAATAACATGCTGATCTGATACTGAACATGAGTACTGAATACAAGGTCAATGCACATGAATCTGACTGTGGGAGATACTACTAACCGCCATACCCCAAGCTGAGCTAACTATGGGGCCAACCTGTAACCCTGGATGGAAGGGCATTCATACCTTGCCAAGGGTACAAACAAGTCTAACGTGGATCCACTGCTGATGTCCACAAGGGACAAGGAGGTACATCCTAGTCTAACAACTGACTCCTTCAAACCTATGGTGGTGCCGTAGTGCTAGGACTTGGGGATTGCTACTAAGGGTCATAGCCTAAGCTGACAGCTAAGCCCTCATCCCTAGTCCGGTCGGTACTAAGTCTACTCCTAATTGAATATAAGCTAGCATGCAACTATAACACCGGATAGCTCAAAATACTGATATAATCTGAGAATGCACATAACCATGTTGTAGGATATGACATTCAAATTCTGAAATCTGATCATATAATGAGTTTGCCTAACAAGTATAATCTATGGAGTACTAAAAATTATAATAAGTTAGGATTCTGAATTCTGTACATGAACTATACTGACTCTCCAAGAAACATGGACTAAGCCTTATATAATTCCATAACATCTGAATAGCAAGAGATCTCTAAGGTCTATGAACCCTAGGTTTTAAGCATTCATGGAGAACTGAAGGAATATTGACTGAGTGATAGGGACCTAATGGGTGAAAGGAATCCACTATTGAAATTCCACATACCTGGATGAAGATTCTACGGTTGAACCATTGGATTCTGAGAGAAACTTGGAAGAGAACCCTCTTTGCCTTGTTCTTGAGAGAGAGCGTTCTATTTCTTGAGAGATTTGCTAAGTATGGATAATTTAGGAGTAATGAGGGAAAATAGAGTTAGATACCCTTTAATTACTCCCAAAATGACTTAGGGGCTGAAATAAAATAACTGGAAAAAGACTTGACTGCCCCCACTTAAAGCTGAAATTTCTAGGAAAACTCACCGCCAGATGGACCACCCGACGGGCGTCGGACCTGCGCTGGCCCATTGGCCCTGTCGTCGAAAAAGGGCAGGTGGGGCTGGTCCCCTAGACATTTCCCACGGGCGGCTCCCACGGCCCGTCGCCTCAGCAATGCCCGTGGCACTAGCCCATCGGGGAAAGAAAGGATTGGTCAGGGCGACTGGCCCTCTCTCATGGGCTGCACGATGGCCCATCGGACTTTCGACACCCGTCAGGTCCCCCATCGGATTGGAGCAGGCTGGGAAGGGCTCTTGTTTGCCTCTCATTGGCACCCTGTTGGGCCAACGAAACTTCGACGCCCGTGGGTGTAATGACCCTTCCGGTTATTTCCACGTATACGTTTTTCTTGAACCGTTAGATCTTGTTTGTAGCGGCCCCAAATCATTTAAGGCTTGTCGGGACCGGTATTTCGGCGCCGGGTCCATTTGTTTGATCGTAAGTTTCTTTAATAAATTTTCTGAACTTTGGGTAAAATGTCTCAGAGCTTTTCTCTCAATATATAAAGAGTTAGAAGTCTCCCAAAATACCAAATCGAAGGTCTACGAGTCTATTTTCCAACGCACAAAACCTCACATCCAACTGATCTTGAATTAAAAAGTTATGACTGTTTTACCGCGGACTGTCTGGCAGAAACTGGGCTGCGAACCGTGTCGCGAACCGGGTCGGGTCAAAATCGGTTTAAAGCCTCAACTTCACGTTTTAAAACGCCATTTCAGTTTCTGAAACAGTGAGAAAACATAAGGGAGTATTCCAAGAGAGTTCTTGAGTATCAAAATCGTGCGTTGGTGAATTGCGAGCCTAAGTTTGAGAATTTATTAACATCGCGTGTATTTGAAAATATTTTATTTAAAAGTTGAATTTGGTAAAAATTATATTATTATTGCCTTTTAAAATATTTTAAAGGTTTATGAAAAATATTTTGATACGATATAAGTGTATATGTATTTATTTTATAAGGTTTTTATACATTGTAATATTTTAACGGAGATAGTAAATTTAGTTATGTTGAAATTTATTATTATAATATAGTAGGTTTTATTCGAAATAATTTTCTAATGATTACGGTATATTCAAAAATTATATTTATTATACCACGAATTTATGCAATACCCGAGTACGTACGTAACATGGATCCACCTATCAATAAGTGGATAAGAGGAGGTGTGGTGATGACACCCACACCCCCACGTGGGAGTCATGCAAATAGGGAGCAATACCTTTATGGTTAGTTGCTGCCAACTAATGTTAGTATGCCTAACTATCTCATATGTTTCCACATAAGGAAATTGTACCCACCCATTTTTTAAACTCTCGTAATTTTGGTGCAAAAACTGCCACAGTATATCATTCATTTGTCACATTAAAAGTTGATTCCAATAAGCAAGATCTTGATAATTTATTGGATCACCAAAAAGAAAATAGATTATCTACGTCAAGTTATTCAAGCCTAATTTCGAGTTTGATTTCATTTCGAAGTTTCTCGGAGCGGTTCGAGCATGGACATCGTCGTTTTAGCAGCTTGTCATCGGACGACAGGTAGGTTACGGTTTATTTTCCCTAGACTCTGCATATATAGGATAAAATTGTATTAATGGGCATCCTTGGGTTGGTTTATTAGGTTGGTACCACAGACCTCGACCGCTTTATTCATGTCCGCCTACTTTTGTTCCTCCGTTGCTTGTAGTATTTGCCGATATATTTTATTTACCCTTGTGGTCCTGTGAGGCCTTGTTGACTCTGGAACATAGAAGGTGGGATTTTTGGAATGTCCGCGAGTCCCGGGCATAGAATTATCCTTCTAGGCTGGTTATGCTTGCTGAGTAGCTGTGGGCCTGTGCAGGGTCGATAGGTTGATTGTGAGCTGCTGGGCAGCTATTGTGTGTGATCATACCATTTCCATGCATATAAAGAGGTTTTATCCATGTTTTACTATGGTTTTGGCTTCGGGCCTACTGGCACTATTTTCTAACCTTGCATGGCCCCGGGGGCCTATTTTTAATGGAAATGATTTGGAAATGGTTTGATTTAACTTGTGAATATTCCTGGGTAAAAGAAAGTAAAATTATATTTTAAAGCACCAGTTTTACGATTAACGCTAGACTCGGCAGCGCCGGGGTGCTAGTTGAGTTTTCTTGCTACTTGAGATGATTTTTAGCCTCGGTCGGACCGAGAACTTGAGATGACTTTCTACTGTTTAGACCTGGTTATGTATGGGCACCCTTGGAGGGGTTTTTGAGATATTTTCCTACTACTTTAGTCCTGGACAGGGTCTGGGCATGCATATTCTAGACTGGGTCTCTATCTTGAACCCGGACTTGCTTCCGGACGACATGTTTTGATACTGAGTTTTAGTATGAGGTCAGGGACCTCCATGGACCTTGCCATCCGGGCCAGGGGCTGCGGGCTGCGTGTGTCGGAGGAAGAATATACGGTGGAGTAGAGGTATACAGACAGTGTCCTTCCATGGAACCTACCTGCGGGGCCGGATTGGCACCGGAGGAGGTACATACAGAGATACCATTTCACTTGAGATCTTCATGCATCATATCATTCATTGTTTGAGGCTCCACCCTTGTTTGTTGTTTGTTGATTGTACGCTCCAGTAGTATGGGATGCCGGAGGGTTTGTCTTCACTTGTTTTTGTTCCTCGGTTGTATGGGCGGTCGGGGGACTGTAGGTAGACTCTTGCTATTTATTTATAGTATTGTTCCCTGTTATGGGTAATTATGAAATTGGTTACTACTAGACTGTTAGTTTCTGGATTGAGATTGATATGATTATTTGAGTTTGATTCATGTCCCTGAGCATGCCTATCATCACTCTTCTTACACTTGAGGTTACCGGTATACCATCCATTTCGTAAACTTATTATGTATACACTGTTATTGCAAGGACACCAGGTGCGTTACTTCTTACTTTCACCTGTGCCTATGGTGTGTATATTCTGCTTACTGGCCTCACATGTGGTTCTGTTGATTTCCCTCTGGGCTAGTTCCTGTGTACCTTTCATTGATTTCTGTGACTACTTGCTTCTATTCTGTCTGTTACTATGCTTTTATCTTATATGTGCCCAGTCGGCCTATGATACCTACTGGGTACCTTATGCTTCGCATTTGGTGCTCACCCTACCCTCTACATCTCTTGATGCAGATCCTAGCGTGGACCATCGCTGTTAGATCGCTGTGATTCGTGCTTGGAGATCCGTTGGGGACTACTTCGGACTGAGGGTGAGCTCTTGGCGATCGGAGCTTAGCTTTAGTTTGTCTTTTGCTTTATTTACTCTATTACCATTCAGAGACATTTGTATATATTGTTTTGGATCGTTTGCACTCCATGTATGTAGTTTTGGCTCTATACTATGATACCAGGTCTTGGGGTTTGGTTTAGTTTCCGCATATGTATATATATATTCCTGTTATCTATTCTCTTCGTCTTGTTCCCTTACTTTTGCTTATTAAACTACTCTCCCACTTATTTTTTAGATAGTAGCCCATTACTAACTTTCCTGGGCTACGGGTTGGTTCGCCTACTGGGGGGTTGTAGGTTCCATCATGACCGAGAAATCGGGTCGTGACAGTGGGTCAGCCCGTGGGGCTTGCATGAGATGAGATTTTCTGAGTTTTTCCCAAGTTTTGAGTTTTAAAAGCTGGTTTAAATGATGGGGTGTTACAATATCTCACCCTTGGGATCATTCGTCCTCAAATGAAGACTGGGTAAGCTGAGTTTGGAAGAGAAGAGCTGCAATCCTTACCAACTGAGTACTGGAAACTGATACCTGACTGAACTGAGTTCCCTAAACATGCATATAAGCTGAAATGCAAGGTAAACTGATGGAACAAAGTGCTGAGACTAAATTACACAAGAGTAAATTGAGGGACTAAAGAGGAACTGTTACCTCAAGCTGAAACTGAGTCAAAGGGAAAGAGGTGAGGGTACTTGGACATTATGGCTGCTTCTGCTTCCCAAGTAGCTCCCTCTACGGACTGCTTCCTGCAAAAAACTTTGACTGAAGTGACTTCCTTATTTCTCAACCTACGAACCTGACGGCCAAGAATCTCAACTGGAACCTCCTCATAGGTGAGTCTATCGTTCACAACCACACTTTCGAAGGGGACAATCAATGTCGAATCACCCACACACTTCTTCAGCAAGGAAATGTGAAAGACTGGGTGAACTGCTGCTAATTCTGCTGGCAACTCTAACTCATAAGCCATATTACAAACCCTTTTCAGGATCTTGTAAGGGCCTACATACCTGGGACTGAGCTTCCCTTTCTTTCCAAATCTCATCACACCCTTCATGGCTGACACTTTCAGGAAAACCCAATCATTACTTTTGAACTCTAAGTCTCTTCTCCTAACATCTGCATAGGATTTCAGATTACTCTGAGCTATCTTATGCCTGTCTCTGATGAGCTAAACTTTTTCCATAGCCTCATGAACCGAATATGGTCCAATCAAGGCTGCTTCACCTACTTCAAACCAACCAACAGGTGATCTACATCTGCTCTCATATAGAGCCTCGTATAAAGCCATCTGAACGCTGGAATGGTAGCTGTCATTGTAGGCGAACTCAATGAGAGGTAGGTGATCATCCCAACTACCCTTGAAATCGATCACACAAGCTCTCAATATATCCTCTAAAGTCTGAATGGTACGTTCTGCCTGACCATCTGTCTGTGGATGAAATGCTGTGCTGAGCTTTACCTGAGTACCAAGACCTTTATGGAATGACTTCTAGAAGTGATATGTAAACTGAGAGCCTTTATCTGAGATAATAGACAAAGGAACCCCATGCAACCTGACTATCTCACTGATGTAGAGTCTGGCATAGTCCTCCGCTGAATCTGTAGTCTTAACTGCCAGGAAGTGAGCTGACTTGGTAATTCAGTCTACTATTACCCAAATAGAATTGTCCTACCTGCGAGTATGGGGTAGACCCGTTATGAAATCCATGTTAACCACCTCCCACTTCCAAGTAGGTATGCTAATCTCCTGAGTCACACCTCCTGATTTCTGATGTTCTACCTTTACCTGCTGATAATTTGGACACTTAGCCACAAAATCTGTGATGTCCCTCTTCATGCCATTCAACCAATAGACTTCCCGTAATCACGGTACATCTTGGTGGCACCTGGATGAATGGAATACCTGGAACTATGGGCTTTTTTAAGGATCTGATACCTTAACTCACCCACATTTGGAACACACAAATGACCTGGTAGCCAAGTACACCATCTCCCCCTTGGGAGAAAACCTCTACTCTCTGCTGATGAACTTCAACTGAAGCAATATAGGGTCACTAACATGTTTCTCTTTAAACTCTACTGCTAACAAAGATTCTGCTCCATTTTGAACTATCACACCACCATCTGTTGTGTCCATAAGGCAAACTCCTAGGCGAGCAAGCTGATGCACATCTCTGGCTAACTCCTTCGTTTCTTTCTCAACATGGGAGACACTACCCATAGATAGTCTGCTGAGAGCATCAGCCACTACATTGGCCTTACCTAGATGGTAGAGCACATTTATGTCATAATCCTTGGGGAACTCAAGCCATCTCCTCTGATGAAGATTCAACTCTCTGGGTGAAGACATACTGGAGGCTCTTATAATCTGTGAACACATCAATATGAACACCATCCAAATAGTGTCTCTAAATCTTTAGGGCAAACACAACTGCTGCAAGTTCAAAGTCATGAGTCGGGTAATTCTTCTAATGGACCTTAAGCTGTCTGGAGGCATAAGCTATGAGCTTACCCTGCTGCATCAAAACACAACCCAAGTTAACTCTGGACGTATCACAATAAACTACATAACCATCAAAACCCTCTGGTAGAGTCAAGACAGGAGTTGTAGTCAACCTGGTCTTTAGTTCTAAGAAACTCTTCTCACACTCATATGACCACTGAAATTTGATCTTCTTCTGAGTCAACTTGGTCAGCGGGGTAGCTATGGATAAAAATCCTTCAATGAATCTTCGGTATTAACAGGCCAAACCCAAGAAACTTCTGATGTCGGTCAGAGAGGTGGGTTTGGGCCAGTGCTTTACCACCTCAATTTTCTGGGAATCAACACAGATCCCTTCTTTTGATACCACATGACCAAGGAAAGCAACAGACTGTAACTAGAATTCACACTTGCTGAACTTAGCGAATAGCTGGCGATTCTTGAGAGTTTGCAGAACAACCCTCAGATGAGTCTCATATTCCTCTTCATTTCTAGAGTAGACGAGGATATCATCAATGAAGATGATGATGAAAAAGTCCAAATACTGTTTGAACACCATGTTCATTAAGTCCATGAAAGCTGCAGGAGCATTGGTTAGTCCAAAAGACATAACAACAAATTCATAGTGACCATATCGAGTCCTGAAGGCTGTCTTCGGGATGTCACTATTTCTAACTTTGAACTGATGATAGCCGAATCTGAGGTCTATTTTAAAGAAATAACTGGCACCCTGAAGTTGGTCGAACAAGTAATCAATCCTGGGGATAGGATATTTGTTCTTGATTATGACTTTATTCAACTGACGGTAGTCTATGCACATCCTGAGAGAACCGTCTTCTTACGCACGAACAACATTGGGGCACCCAATGGCAAGATACTGAGTCTGATGAAGCCCTTATCTAGAAGGTCTTTTAGTTGTTCTTTTAATTCCTTTAGTTCAGCTGGAGCCATATTGTATGGAGGATTCGAGATGGGCTGGGTATCTAGAAGGAGATTAATTCCGAAGTCGATTTCCCTTTCTGGGGGGACTCCGGAAAGATCTTTTGGGAATACTTCTGGGAACTCACTGACTACTGGAACTTACTCAAGAGTTGGGGTTTCAGAGTTTGAGTCCTTAACATGAGTTGAGTCCTTAACCTGAACTAGATGATAGATGTACCCTTTGGAAATCATCTTTCTGGCCTTAAGGTAAGAGATGAAATGACCTACAGGCACTTAGTTACTACCCTTCCACTCTAGGACTGGCTCGTTAGGAAACTGAAACCAAATGATCCTTGTTCTGCAATCGACTGAGGCATAATAGGAATGTAACCAATCCATGCCTAGAATGATATCAAAGTCTACCATTTCTAACTCTACAAGATCTACTGAGGTAACTTTCTAGGAAACTGTGACTGGGCAATTTCTGTATACCCGTCTAGCAATAACTAGGTCACCAACTGGTGTAGAGACTGAGATGGGTTCTAGGAGAGTTTTTGGACTGACATCATAGTTTACTGCTATATAAGGAGTTATAAAGGAAAGTGTCGCCCCCAGGTCTAATAATGCATAAACATCAGTATTAAAGACTTGTAACGTACCTGTGACCACATCGGGAGAATCTTCCTTGTCCTAATGACCCTGAAGTGTATATAACCTGTTCTGGAGCTGACCGCCACCCGTACCATATGAGGCAACCTGCTGAGTAGGGAGACCTGCTAGAGCTACTGTAGAATTGGTCTGAGTCTGAGGGTAAACATCCTTACCCTTCTAAGAAGCTGTGGGACAATCCCTCATCATGTGGCCCGGCTTACCACATCTAAAGCAATTTTTGCTGCCTGCTATGCATTCACCTTGGTGGTTCTTACCACATTTCTTACACATCAGATTAGTGTGCCCACAAGTAACTGAGCCTTGGGACTTGGATCCAGATATTCTACCCCGTCGGTCCTTCCTGAACTTAAGCACTGGGGCACTAGCAGAACATGGAGCTGGTGCTAAATTTTTCTATCAAAATTGAGAGCGATTTACACCCTCTGACCTCTGCTGAAAGTGGCTATACTCATCTATCCTAGTCCTCTTAACAACACCTCCCCTTTCCTTGATCTTCTCCTCCTCAATTTGTTGAGCATAAGTAACTAACCTGGAGAAGTCCATTTCCTTCACAAGCATGGCCATCTTGCATTCCTTGACCACATCGTTGGACACACTTGACACGAACTTGCTCATACGAGCTCGTGAGTCAGCTACTATCGCTGGAGCATACTTGGATAACTATGTGAACTTCAGAGCGTAGTCCTATAGACTCATGTCATCTTGCCTCAAGTTGATGAACTCCTGAACCTTAGCTTTCCTGAGCTCTAGTGGAAAGAACCGGTTGAGAAAATCAGTCTTGAACATATCCCAAGTCATTGGTCCTGTATTGGCACAACGGGATTCCTTTCACTGCTGGTACCAAGTGTAGGCCACTCCTTTTAGCTGATAAGTGGCCAAGTCTGCACCCTCGACTGGAGTGACACCCATAATGTCAGTGACTTTCTGGATGTCCTCAAGGAATTCTTTGGGATCCTCTTCTGACTTGGACCCATGAAACTCTGGAGGGTTCATCCAAGTGAAGTCCTAGATTCTGGCTGTAGCAGCATTAATCTGAGGTTGAGCTAGTGCCACAACTTGCTAGTTGACCTGAGCGATCATGGATTGAGCGAGCACTTTAAAGGTAGCCCTGAATTTGGCATGCGTAACCTGCTCATTCAAAGGGTCTGCTGGGGCTGCTGGCTGATTCCTAGAGTTAGCTCTTCTAGGAGGCATTTTTCTGAAATGCGAAGAGCACGAGTTAGAATAGAAAGATATCAAATAGAGTTCATACTCTATAGCACGAGTTGGAAAATAAAGAAGGGAAGCTATTCCTAATAATGTCTCATAGCCCCTCCTCCATAAGTTTGGTGTGCTTCACACCCATGATGAAGATTCTACTTGACACAGCTTTCAAACATCCTAGGACACTTGAACCTATGCTCTGATACCAAGTTTGTCATGCCCCGAGGCTACCCCCTGGACGCGACACGGTGCTTAGTGTCACGAGTGACCCCAAGAATACCCATGGCATGGCATATCTATGAAAATAAGCAATTTTATGCAATTCATTGAGCAGAAGCTGAAACAATACAATATATGAAAATGGGAAAAACCCAAACGTCTGTATTAAAACGTATAGTGTTATCTGAAAGTAACACCAACAACTGATGAGTCTAATCTATGTCTAAAATCCATTTAACTGAATAAGAGTTGCTGGGACATACCCTCAGCTAACTCTAATGAATCTAAAAACTGAAGGTAAATACTGAAATAAAGGCATGTCTATTATCCCTGAACTATTGAGGACTCACCACTGAGCTGTTAAGTACAGACTGGAGGTCAAATTAGGCGTGATCTGGATGCTGAGTTCCTAAACCTACATCATGAAACGATGTAGCACAAAAGTATGCGTCAGTACTTTGAATGTACTGAGCATGCAAGATACAAGCTGGATTGAAATATATATATATACACATAACTGAACATGAGAATAAATATGTTGAACTGTAATTGAGAGATGTACTGAATGCAATGACCAAGTATAAATCATGAAATAACATGCTGATCTGAATACTGAACATGAGTACTGAATACAAGGTCAATGCAAATGAATCTGACAGTGGGAGATACCACTAACCGACATACCCCAAGCTGAGCTAACTGTGGGGCCAACCTATAACCCTGGATGGAAGGGCATTCATACCTTGCCAAGGGTACAAACAAGTCTGACGTGGATCCATTTCTAATGTCCACAAGGGACAAGGAGGTACATCCTAGTTTAACAATTGACTCCTTCAAACCTACGGTGGTGTCGTAGTTCTAGGACTTGGGGATTGCTACTAAGGGTCATAGCCTAAGCTGACAACTAAGCCCTCATCCCTAGTCCGCTCGATACTAAGTCAACTCCCAACTGAATATAAGCTAGCATGCAACTATAACACTGGATAGCTCAAAATACTGATATAATATGAGAATGCACATAACCATGTTGTAGGATATGACATTCAAATTATGAAATCTGATCATCTGACTGAGTTTGCCTAAAAAGTATAATTTATGGAGTACTGAAAATTATAACAAGTTAGGATTCTGAATTCTATACATGAACTATACTGGTTCTCCAAGAAACATTGACTAAACCTTATATAATTCCATAACATCTGAATAGCAAGAGATCTCTAAGGTCTATGAACCCTAGGTTTTAAGCATTCATGGAGAACTGAAGGAATTTTGACTGAGTGATAGGGACCTAATGGGTGAAAGGAACCCACTAGTGAAATCCCACATACCTGAATGAAGATTCTACGGTTGAACCGTTGGATTTTGAGAGAAACTTGGAAGAGAACCCTCTTTGCCTTGTTTTTGAGAGAGAGCATTCTATTTCTTGAGAGATTTGCTAAGTACAGATAATTTAAGAGTAATGAGGGAAAATAGAGTTAGATACCCTTTAATTACTCCCAAAATGACTTAGGGGCTGAAATGAAATAACTGGGAAAAGACTAGACTGCCCCCACTTAAAGCTGAAATTTCTGGGAAAACTAGCCGTCAAACGGACTGCTTGACGGGCGTCAGACCTGCGATGGCCCATCGGCCCTGCCGTCGGACCTGTGATGGCTCGTCGGCCCTGGCATCGAAAAGAGGCAAGTGGGGCTGGTCCCCTGGATGTTTCCCACGGGCATCTCCCAAGGCCCGTCACCTCGGTGACGCCCATGGCGCTAGCTCGTCGGGGAAAGGGAGGCTGGGTGAGGGCGACTGGCCCTCTCTCACAGGATGCCCGACGGCCCGTTGGACTTTCGACGCCCATCGGGTCCCCCTTCAGATTGTAGCCGGCTGGGAAGGGATCCTTGTCGCCTCTCACGGGCACCCTGACCGGCCGTCGAACCTCCGATGCTCATGGGTCAGCCTATGGGGCTTGCCTGGGAGGAGATTTTATGAGGTTTTCCCAAGTTGTGAGTTTTAGAAGCTGGTTTAAATTCTGGGGTATTACATCGCACTACCCAGAGTAGGCAAAAGAGTTATACTGACCAGAGAGTTTGAGATCTAGAGTTCATGATTGGTGATAGTGTATTCCTTTGGGTATCACCCATAAAGGGCATGATGAGGTTTGGGAGGAAAGGTAAGCTCAGTCCGAGGTTTATTGGGCCATTTGAGATCCTTTATCGTATTGGAGGGGTTGCTAATGAGTTGGCCCTGCCTCCTACTCTTTCCGGTGTGACTCTTGTGTTTCATATCTCTATGTTGTGGCGGTATATTCTGGATGAGTCTCACATACTTTAGTTAGAGTTGGTTCAATTGGATGAGTCCTTAGCCTTTGAGGAGGAGCCTCTTGCTATATTGGACAGGCAAGTTAGGAAGTTCAGGTCCAAGGAGATTCCATTGGTTAAGGTCCAGTGGTGGCATCGTCCTATCAAGGAGGCTACTTAGAAGATATAGACCAACATGCAGACTTGTTATCCTCGTCTTTTTGATTCTTCAGGTACTATCTTTTTCTAACTTTTGCGGGCGAAAATTCTTTTTGTAGTGGATGTTTTAATGACCCTCCTGGTCATTTTCAATTTTTGTGCTTTTTCTATATTTTGAGCTTTCTCTCAGTGTCTACAGGTCATTAATGACTTGTTGGGACTGACGGTTCGATGCATGGGCTGTTCGTTAGGTCGTTATGACCATTTCCCTATATTAGGACTTGAACTTAGAAAATCTTTGACTTCAGTCAGCTTTCTTGGTAAACACACTCATAATCAAATACTGACAGTTCCATTCGCTTTGGAATGAGGATTTTGGTCTAGTGGGACCATTGGTCGAGATCTTAGTACTCTCAGTTTGATGTTGTATTGCTTTCTTTATTTTTGAGCAACTTTAGCTGGTGGGGTTGACTTTGGTCAACATTCAGAAAAGATGGCCTCAGATGGAATTTCCGTCAGCGCTGTTAGCTCCAGAATGTCAACTTTGGGCTAGGGGGATCTTTGGTTCGGGTCCTGGGGCTTCTGATCTTGTTTTGGGGTATTGAGTTCCGAGTTAGCTTTGGGCATGGGGCCAACTTTTCATTAGAATGATCTCTGTTGGGAGTTTCATCAATTCCATTGAGTCTAAAATGCTCTTTCTGGTAGGGTAGCATGGTTGGTTTATGTTCACGAGGTTCTTAATCTCGAGGGTCCGTCGGGAGAATTTTTGGCCTTTGTGAATTGTTGGTTGCTGCTTTAAAACTTGCAGACCAGTTGGTCATCACAATCATGATGTGGCCATCACATTCATGATGGTCTAGTTTCTTGACCATCGTGATCGCGTAGGTTGCACCTCGTGACCGCGATGAAGCACACTGGGACCCAGTCCAGCTTGCTCTACGCGCCCGCGTGGTTGGACCATCGCGATCATGATGGTTTGGCCGGCATTTCCTCGTGATTGCGTGGGGTCCCTCGCAATCGCGATGAAGGACCCCCTGGCAGCTATTTAAGCTGCCAGCTCTGTTTTCTTCACCTTCTTCATGAAAACCTTTCTCATTGTTGATCATTGAGTTCTAGTTCCATCTCGCCTCTTCTACTCTCTTGGTGTGGTAAGTCCCTTCTACCCCTTATCTCTTTTACGTTGGTTAATCCCCGTTAAACCCATTATTTTCCATTGGTTTACTTGTTAAGTCCTTTGAATTAGTAGCACTTCAGAGCTCTTTTGAGCCCCAAAATGAACTCCGTTCGTGCTTAAATTTTGATCATGAATTCCTTAACCCATCATGACCGTAATTGTGAATTTTAGTTTCTATTTTGTTGCTCGGGCCATAAGGGTCAATTTCTAACTCAATTTCCAGCCCAATTTTCCGTATAACAATATGGGTGTCATTCTTCTCGTCTTGACACCTCGATTGTATTCTTGATAGCCTGACAACTTTCTGAGGCTGTTTGGAAGGGGAAAGCACACGAGTGATGGTTCGTGTTTATAGTTCGGCCCCGAGGTAGGTTACGATTTACTATCTAGACTGAGTTTAGTTAGATTTTATATATTTATATGTTGCTGGAATATTAGGTTGTCTTTAGGTAGATTTAGGCTTAAATCCTGTTTATTACTGTAAATTGGCCATTTCGGATTATAGTTTAGGATTATCTTGTTTATCCTTAGCATAGGAGCTTGTAGTATCATTTTGGCTAGCTTAGAATCCCTAGGTTGCTTTTAGGAGGTTTTAGAGGTAGAGTAGAGATTCTTGTGTTCCTTTTTCGCTATTACTTTCCTGTGTTATCCTCTTTTTTCTACTGTTGTGTATAACTGTCGGCCCGAGGCTATATCTTGGATTTGGACGGTGCCCCAGGTCAGTTCTCTTGGTTTGGAGTGTATCTTGCCCTGTTTTACCTTGTTGTGCATGGTTTTCTCTGAATATGGACATTTCATTCTTATACTGCATTGCATATTATTGGCACAAAAAGGGAGTATTTTTCGAGACTTTTGGTTCAAAATGAGGTTTACTATGGCTACGGTGATTTTCAGATTTGAATTAAACTTTATTGGATTTTACTATGGGTTTTGGAAGGAAAAAGGGAAAAAAACTATTTTATGCATATACTTATAGTCCGATGCGGTATTCCAAACCTCCGATGCATGATTCTAGGTTTTACTTTCCTTTCATCTATATATACATATATGCATAGTCTGATACGGTATTCTGGGCGCCCAATGTAGTATTTCGGGTTTATATTATTATGCATTCATACATTACATCATCATTTCATCGCATTGCATTGGCTTGGGTGCTTTTTGGATTGTCGTTTGTTTTGGGATGTTCTTGTTACTACTTCACCTTTTTGGCTTTGTTATTTCATTTTTTGGCTTTATAACTAGATTTAGGTGGATCCATGTATTTTAACTGCCTTTCTGTATCTTATTATTTATATATTATCTTTCTGCGCTCGGTCGGCCTATGATGCCTACTGAGTACTCGTTGTCTTGGTACTCATACTACTCTCTGCATATTTTTCTGATGCAGCACCTAGTACAAGCCACCCTCACTGATCCTTCTTTTGTTCGAGGCCTGTTGCCGTTCGGATCGCGGTGAGCTCCTGGCGCATTGGAGACTTTACATGTTTTCCATCTTGTATATTTTGTCTATATTTTGTATTTTTGATAGACAGAGTTTGTTATATAACTACTCCTTACTTTAGTCGCTCTTGTACTAGTGACACTAGGTCCGGATTGGTTCTCGTGTATGTTTTGTCTTTTTGGTCACTTTAGGGACATATTTTTTATATTTAGTATAGTGGTATGTATATATGCTATTGGCCCTATCTTTTCATTTATGTCTTCCGCTTTTCCTTATTGTAATTGCTTTACTGTCTTCCACATTGTTGGGTTTGACTTGCCTACTGGGGGGTTATGTAGGCGCCATCATGGCCCGGTTTCGGGTCGTGACAAAAATAATTCCATATCTAAGCTTTAATTATCAATAATGGTATTTTCTAAATGGAGAAGATGAAGTCACAAAGTACTTTTCTCTTTCCACAATAGTACTAGCTACAAAGAGAATGTTCATAATGAAATAGAATATTCAGATCCCCAAAATTCATCCTTGAAAACCCCAGTCTCAGCTGAATATATCTGGAAAAAATATCTCTGCACCAACACTTGCAGCTCACTTGCGGTCCACTTGTGGGTGCAACTCCCTACTTACGACCCGCAAGTGCCTTGGAAAATTGCTAGTCCACTATTTTGACTTGTATTTTATTTGCAGGCTACAACAAGTTGTTTGTGCTGGCAATTGCCAAGGAAAGTTCTTCTAGAATCCATTTCTTGGGACTTGTCTATTGCCTTCCATTTATGACCCACTTGAGCTTGAAAATGGCCTTTTATGCTTCGCAGATTCCAGTTCTTGACTTGTGTTCTTTTCTTAGCTCATTACTTGGGTTTTTTCCTCTTTTCTTGCCTTGTGGGTTCCAAATCCTTGTTCTCCATCAGTTGTACTTTAGACCTTGCGAGACCATCAGTTGTATGCCAAATTCACTAAGTGTGAGTTTTGACTTGAATTTTTGGCATTCTTGGGGCACGTGGTGTCCAAGGAGAGGATTATGGTAGATCCAACAAAGATTGCATCAGTTCGTGATCGGGCTAGGCCTACTTCTCCTACCAAGGTTTGTAATTTTTTTGGGTTGGCAGGTTATTACAAATGGGTTTTGGAGGGGTTTTCTTCGATAGCAGCTTCATTGACTAGATTGACTCAGAAGAATATTCCCTTACAATGGTCAAATGAGTATGAGGTGAGCTTTCTGAAGCTCAAGGCCTTGTTGACTTCAGCTTTGATTCTCACTCTTCTGGTCAAGGGTTAGGGTTTCACCATGTATGATGACGCTTCAAGTATTGGTTTGGGTTGTGTATTAATGCAACAGAGCCGAGTTATTGCATATGCTTCTAGATAGTTGAAGGTTCATGAGGGGAACTACCCCACACATGACTTGGAGTTAGCAGTGGTAGTCTTCGCGTTGAAGATGTGGAGGCATTATCTTTATGGCATGCATTGTGAGATCTTTATTAACCATTGTAGTTTTTAGTACATTTTCAGCTAGATGGATCTAAATTTGACGCAACATAGGTAGTTGGAGTTACTAAAGGACTATGACATCTCTATTCTCTATCATCTAAGCAAGGCAAACATGGTGGCGGATGACTTGAGTCAGAAGGTGGTGAGTATGGGTAGCTTGGCTTTCTTGGCGACAGAGGAGTGACCTTTTGATTGGGACATCCAGTCCTTGGCTAACAGGTTGGTTAGACTTGACATTTTTTAGGCGGGCCGTATTCTTGATTGTATGGTGGCCAGGTCTTCCTTGTTGGAGCATATTCGGGAACATCTATTTGATGATGCAAGGTTGAGTATCATTCGTGGTGAGGTGTTGAGTGGTGAGGTTAGGAAGGAGACTTTACATTCAGAGGGTATTCTGAGGATCGATGGTCATATTTGTGTTTCTAGATTGGTGATTTAGACAAATTGATATTGGAGGAGGCTCATTGTTTTAGATATTCCATTCATCGCAGGGCAGCTAAGATGTATTGTGACCTGAGGAAATACTACTGGTGGTGTGGGATGAAGAGGGATATTTCAGCTTTCATATCTAGGTGCTTGAACTGTCAGCAGGTGAAGTTTGAGCACCAGAGGCATGGTGGTTTGTCTAGAGGCTACCCATTCTGGAGTGGATTGCTATGGACTTTGTATTCGGTTTGCCACGTACCTTGTGGAGATTTGATTCTATTTGGATTATCATGGATAGGTTGATAAAGTCTGCTCACTTTTTGCCGGTTCAGACTTCCTACAGTTCCAAGAGGTTGGCTAAGATCAATATTTGGGAGATTATCTGTTTGCATGGTGTTCTAGTTTCTATCATCTCCGACCGAGGTACTTAGTTCACTTCGCACTTTTGGAGGTCTATTCAGAGAGAGTTAGGTACTAGGCTTGAGCTTTGCACCACTTTTTATCCACAGATAGACGGTCAGTCAGAGCGTACTATTCAGGTTATAGAGGATATGTTGCGAGCCTGTTTTATTGATTTTGGGGATCCATGGGACCAGTGTTTAACCTTGGCAGAGTTTGCATATAATAATAGATACAATTCCAATATTTAGTTGGCTTTATTCGAGGCTTTATATGGTAGGCGGTGCAGATCTCCGATGGGTTGGTTTGATACTTTTGAGGTTAGGCCATGGGGTACCGACTTGCTTCATGATTCTATGGATAGAGTTTGGGTTATTCAAGAGAGACTTCACGCTGCCCAGAGTAGGCAGATGAGTTATGCTGACAGGAGAATTTGAGATCTAGAGTTCATGGTTGGTGATAGTGTGTTCCTTAGGGTATCACCCATGAAGGGTGTGATGAGGTTTGGGAGGAAGGGTAAGCTCAGTCCAAGGTTCATTGGGCCATTTGAAATCCTTCGACGTATTAGAGAGGTTGGTTATGAGTTAGCCTTGCCTTCTGCTCTTTCTAGTATGCATCTTGTGTTTCATGTCTCTATGTTGCAGAGGTATATTCCATATGAGTCTCACGTGCTTCAGTTAGAGTCAGTTCAGTTGGATGAGTCCTTAGCCTTTGAGGAGGATCATGTTGCTATTTTGGACAGGAAGGTTAGGAAGTTGAGGTCCAAGGAGATTCTGTCAGTTAAGATTCTCTGGCGTCATTGTCCTATTGAGAAGGATACTTGGGAGATTGAGACCGACATACAGACCCGTTATCTTTGTCTTTTCGAGTCTTCAGGTACTATCCTTTTTCTAACTTTCGCGGATGAAAGTTCTTATAGTAGTGGATGTTGTAATAATCCTCCAGGTCACTTTTTTGTTTTCACCCTTTTCTATGTTTTAAGCTTTCCCTTAGTGGCTACAGGTCATTTATGACTTACCAGGACTGACGGTTTGGTGCCCGGGCCATTCGTTAGGTCGTTATGACCATTTTCCTATTTTAGAACTTGAACTTAGAAAATCTTTGACTTTGGTCAACTTTCTTGGTAAACATGCTCAGAATCAAATTCCAAATATTTCGTTGGCTCCGAAACAGGGATTTTGGTCTAGTAGGACCATTGGTCTCGGTGTAAGTGCTTTCGATTCGGTTTTGTGTTGCTTTCTGTGTTTTCAAACCAGTTTGGATAGTATGGATGACTTTGGTAAACATTCAAAGAGGACGGCCTCGGATGGAAAATCTGTCAGCATTTTTAGTTCTGGAATGTCAACTTTGGGTTAAGAGGACCTTTTGTTCGGGTCCCAGAGCTTTCAGACTTATTTTGGGGTATTGAGTTTCGAGTTAGTTTTGGGCATATGGACCACTTTTACTTAAAACGATCTCCATTAGTAAATTAGTCGATTCCATTAAGTCTGAAATACTTTTTCTGGTTGGGTATTATGGTTGTCTTGTGTTCATGGGGTTCCGAATGAATTCTGAGGGTCCGTCGGATGACTTTTTTATCCTTGTAAATTGTTGGTTGTTGCAATAAAGTTGCAGACTAGTTTGGTCATCGTGATTGTGAGGCGGCCATTGTATTCACGATCGTCTAGTTTCTTGAACATCGCAATCGCAAAGGTTGCTAGTTGCGTTCACGATGAAGCAGGCTGGGGCTTGCTCTACGCGATTGCGTGGCTGGCCTACTCTTCTTTGTGAACGCGTGGGGTCCTTTCGCGATCACGATGAAGGACCCCAGACAACTATTTAAGCTGTCCACTTTGTTTTCTCCTTCATTATTCTGTCATTTCTCCATTGATAAGCTTCTAAGCTCCGATTTCAGCTCCCTTATATCAGCATTCTTCATCCGGTAAGTCCCCTCTTCACCCCTCTCCTCTTTTCCATTGGTAATCCACGTTAATTCGCACTAAACTCCATTGTTATTTAATCCTTGGAGCTTGGTTAAATGCTTGTAGAATCTGTTCCTTGTGCTTCTTGTTAGTGAGTTCGTGGGACTCCCTCCCGTGACATTATTCTTTCTCTAATTGGTAAGTTTTTCCGCTTTTAAAAATCATTAAATCTTCTTTGTTGGTTTCTTGAATTAGTAGTACTTCGGGGCTGTTTTGATCCCTGAAATGAACTTCGTTCGCGCTCAAACTTTGAACATGGGTTCCTAAACCCACCGCGGGAATAATTGTGAATTTTATTTTCTGTTTCATTATACAGGCCCCGAGGGTCATTTTCCAACCCAATTTTTCGTATATCAATATGGGTGTTCTTCTTGTCTTGACACCTAGATTATGTTCTTGATAGCGTGGCAACTTTATGAGGCTGTTCAAAAGGGGAAGGCACACGAGTGATGATTCATGTTTGCAGTTCGGCCCCGAGGTAGGTTACGGTTTACCTTCTAGACTGAGTTTAACTAGATTATATATATTTGTTTGATACTGAAACATTAGGTAGGATATTAGATAGATTTAGGCTTAAATCCTGTTTATCGCTTTAAATTGGCCATTTTGGATTAGAGTTTAGAATTATCATGCTTATCCTTAGCCTAAGAGCTTGTAGTATCTTTATTGGTAGTATAGATTCCTTAGTATACTTTTAGGAGGATTTAGAGGTAGAGTAGAGCTTCTCGGTGCTTTTAATTTTATGTTTGGTATCTTTTTGCTGTATTCTATCGTTATGTGTAACTGTAGGCCCGAGGCCATAACTTGGATTTGGACAGAGTCCCAGGTCAGTTCTCTTGGTTTGGAGGGTGCTTTGCCCTGTTTTGTCTTGTTGTGTGTTTTCTCTGAACATTGAAATTTATATGCTCATACTGCATTGTCACGCTATTGGTACGAAAAAGAATGATTTTAAGGCTTTTTTGTCCTACACTTGACAACTATTGGTTTTTCATGATCTTTAGGCTTTTCAAAGGAAGTCTTTGGAATTGTTACTGATTTTTGGGAAGAAAAAGGAAAAATACTACTTTTTATGCATGTGTTGATGAGTCTGAGGTTAAATTCTGGGCACCCGATGTGTTATCTCGGGTTTTACATTTATGCATATGTTGATGAGTCCGAGGTTAATTCGAGGCACCCGATGCTCTATTTTGGGTTTTTCCTTCCTGCACTCATTTGATAAGCTCGATGTTCCATCGCGGGAGCTGTGATGATCCTTCTGGTCATCTTCGCATTACACATTTATTGTACTGTTAGAGCTTTTCTGTAGAGGCCCCAAGTTATTTATGGCTTGCTGGGACCAGTAGTTCGGTGCCCTGGTTGTTCATTTGGTCGTTTAGGTAGTTTGCCTGTTTTAGAGATTAAGCTTAGAATATCATTAACTTTGGTCAACATTCTTAGCTAACATGCTCGAAATTGAATTGTGATACTTTTGTTAGCTTCGGAGTATTGAGTTTGGTCTAGTTGGACCTTTAGTTGAGGTCTGAGAACTTTCGGTGTGGGTTTTGTGTTGGTTTCTCAGTTTTCAGGCCATTTGGAGTTGAAAGTGTAACTTTGGGTGACTTTCAATGATCGGAGTGTCGGATTCAAATTCCGACAATTTCATCAGTTTTGGAATGTTGAGTTTGGGCTAGAAAGGTGGTTGGTTCGGGTTCCGGGTGAGCCGGACTCATTTTGAGACTTTGAGTTCCTTTTCATAAGTGTTGACTTGGGTCAACATTTTTTCGAAACAACCTCGTATGGAAGTTTCATCGATTCCATTGAGTCCGGAACATTGTTTTCACTCTATTAGCATTATTGGTTTTTGAATATCGGGTTCTGATTGTGCCCAGAATGCCCCGGAGAGTTTTCATAACTTGTAGAAAAATAGGTGCAGGCCAGCCTTCAGCGCTAATGGCGCCCAGGCAGCGCGATTGCGTTGGCCTGTGGAAGGCCTTCAGTGCCGATGGCGCTGGCCATTTTCCAGCAACTATAAATTTCAGTTATTTCATTTTTCCAGCATTCTTTCTCAAACTTTCTTACTCTAAAACTCAAAATTCTCTCCACCATTTTGCTCCAAATCAGTTCTAAGTCTTGGGGAATTAATTGTTCGTCGATTATCCGTGCTCCTTTGTATCTTGGTAAGTCTTCTTCCCCCACCTTCTTCCTTGTCTTTTCTCCATTGATGCTCATATCCAAACCTTAGATTTTGTGGTAGATTCTGCCCCTAATCTTGTGCATGTTCGTGGGTGCGAAGAATTTTCCGTCTTGGGCTGATTTCCCGTCCTTTTGGTAAGTAATTCTCGCCAAATTTCTGATTTTTAGTGCTTAAATTCCATCTTTAAACCCCAAGTTGAGCGGGCTATTTTGGTGCCTTCTCTTGGCCAACTGTGCTCGAATTTGGAGCATGCTTTCTTGGCATTGTTGGGGTCGTCGTGGTTCCTTTTGTTTATGGTTTTGGGTGTGGGCCCCATGGGATTGCTTTTGATACGGATTTTGACCTGGCTACAATTGTAGCAATATGGGTATCGTTAGACTCATTTTAATATTTTATTCATAAATTTGATATTTCACCCTTGTTCGGAGCTTCTCGGAGCAGCTCGGCCCTGAATATCGTTATTCCCATAGCTTGTCATCGGAGGACAGGTAGGTTAAAGTTTAAACTCCTAGACTTAGCATATATCGGGTAAAATTGTACTAGTTGGTATCCTTGGTTTGGGTTATTAGGTTGGCATCACAGACCTTGACCGCTTTTCCATGATCCGTCCCATTTCTTTCCTCTGTTGTGTAGAGTACTCTTATTACTTGATATTATTACCGTTGTTGTCCTGTGAGGCCTTGTTGACTCTGGAACACAGATGATGGGTTCATTGGGAATGTCCGCGAGTCCCGGACATAGAATTATCCTTCTAGGATGGTTATGCTTGTTGAGTAGCTTCGAGAGCCTGTGCAGGGCCGTTAGGTTGTCATGAGATACTGGGCGGCTATTGTGTGTTGATCATATCATTTCCATGCATATAAAGAGATTTTCCCACATTTTACTACGGTTTGAGCTTCGGACCTACTGAGACAATTTTTTTAAACTTGCATCACCCCAGGGGCACATTTTCCATGAAACTGGATTTGGAAATGATTTGACTTGATACGTGGATCTTCTTTGGGGAAAAGGGAGATTTTAAATATGTTTTTTATCATGATCTTACTACTATTGTTAGACTCAACCGGGTGGATGTGCTAGCTGAGTTTTCTTACTGATTTGAAATGACTTTAGGCTCGGTGGGGTCGAGCATCTGAGATATTTTACTATTATTTTAGACCCAGTTATGCTCGGGCGCTGTTGTAGGGGTTTTTGAGACATCTTTTCACTTCTTTAGTCCTAGACAGGGTCTAGGCATGCATATTTAAGACTTAGCCACTGGCTTGAACCCGAACTCGATTGCGGAGGACAAGTTTTGATTATGAGTTAGATTATGGGGTCCAGGACCTCCATGGAACTTGCCGCTACGGGCCTGAGGATTTGGGCTCTGTATGCCGAGGGGAAGGGTATACGGTGGAGTGGAGGTATATAGGCAGAGTTCTTCCATGGAACCTACCTTCTGGGCCGTATCAGCACCAGATGAGGTACATACAAAGGTTCTATTTTACCCTGAGGTTATCATGCATCATATCATTCATTGTTTGAGGTTCCACCCTTGTTTTCTATTTGTTGATTGTACGCTACAGTAGTATGGGATGCCGGAGGGTTTGTTTTCACTTGATTGCATTCCTCGGTTGTATGGGAGGCCAGGACTCTGTAGGTAGACTCTCGTTATTTTATTTTAGTTGGACCCCGCTAGGTGTTAATTCTGGATTTGAGATTGGTATGTTTTGGCTGGTTATTAATTCCTGTTTTACGAGCATGTCTACCTTTATTCTTCTCTCCCATACTTTATACTTGAGGTTACCGATATACCGTCCATTTCTAGAACTTATCATGTATATACTGTTATTGCAAGGATCCCAAGTGCGTTATTTCTTACTTTCACTTGTGCCTTTGTGTATATATCTTACTTGCTAGCCTTGTATGTTGTTTTCTGTTGTCTTCCCTCTGGGCTAGTTCTTGTGTACCTTTTCATTGATTTCTATGACAGTTTACTTCTATTCTGTCTGCTATTGCTCTTTTACCTTATATATGCCCAGTCGGCCTATGATACCTACTGGGTACCTTATGCTTCGCATTTAGTGCTCACCCTACCCTCTGCATCTTCTGGTACAGATCCTAGTGTGAGCCATCGCCGATAGAGCGTCGGAGACTCATGCGAGGTGCTATTTTTGGATCATCCAGGCTGAGTTTTAGAGCTTGACTTTAGTTTATCCTTGGTGTATTTTGTACTCTTATAGTTTCAGAGACATTATGTATATATTACTTTTAAACCTTTGTACTCCTAATGTAGTTCGGCTCATATACGCTATGATACCGGGTTTTAGGTTTGGTTTAGTTTTTGCATTTCATATGTATTACTCTTTTATCCCTTTTCTTTATCTTATCCCCTTGTTTCGGCTTATCTATTTGTTCTTCCGCTTAATCTGTTCAAGGTAGCCTATTACTAACCGTTCTGAGCTACGGGGATAGGTTCGCCTACTGGGGGGGTTGTAGGTGCCATCGTGATTGATAAATTGAGTCATGACAGCTTAGTATCACAGCTCTAGCTTCACCAGTGTCATCGATATATGAGCCAACATCTAGTAGAGTCATACGGATCGGGGAGGAGACATGCGTACTCAATCTTCGGGAGGCTACAGTGACATCTTAGGAAGAACTGGACTTTTCTTGTTTCTATTACGTGTGTAGTATCCTTGGAAGTTCTGGAAATCTCATTTGGTCTAGTTCATTCTTTCGTAGATTGTTTGCACGAGATTGTTAGCTTTTGGTGGAGGAGAGCCTCGTACCCGTGCACTTTCGACTCCAGCTAGGGGTCGGGGTGGTTGCAAGGGTACAGGTAGGGGTCGTGGGTGCCCCAGAGCAGCGACCCCTGCTAGTGCTGCTAGAGTTAAGGTAGAGCCAGAGTATGACTACGTTCCAGAGTTCCCTCCAGAGCAGTAGCATGTGGACTCGGGGGCAGGCCAGGTACCACCTGCTTCAGTACCAACCCCAGGTCAATCTTCGGATATTCGAGGTTTACTTGTTCAGTTGTTGGGGATGATTGGGGAGCGTCCTTCTGAGATAGCCCAGACATCCGCTCAGGGGGTAGCCCTAGGTGTCCCGAGTTTAGCCTGCTACTGTGGCTCCCCATGCCGAGGTTGTTCTGGTCACTTCAATTGCACAACCTCTTCCTCCTTGCCCAACTATGACAGATGAGGAGCAGAAGTCCTTGGGTAGGTTTCTGAGATTGGCACCACCGAGATTTGCTGGTACACAGGGTCAGGACCCACATGACTTTATCACCACCTGTGAGGATATGCAGCATCATTTGGGATTATTGGATACTCAAGGGGTTGGATATACTACGTATCAGCTACAGGGTCCAGCAAAGTTATGGTTGAGAGCACAGGTTGCTTGCAGGCCTTCTACATCACCTTCCTTGACCTGGTTCGAGTTTTATGAGGCCTTTATGGCTAAGTTCTTGCCCCAGAGCGACAGAAAGCGTCATAGGGAGGAGTTCACTAGACTTTCTTAGGATTCTATGACCGTCTCAGAGTACGAGACCCTTTTCCATTAGCTCGCTCTGTTTGGAGCCATGATTATACTTACTGAGGCGTACTGGGTCCATAGATTTGTTTGGGGGCTAAGGAGAGAGTTCAGAGAGCCTGCAGAGATACTGGTTGCTAGCGGTCGGTCATTCCAGGCCATTGCAGATTATGCCCGTACAGTTAAGGATTTGCATCGTCATGACACCGGGGCCAGAGATAAGAGGCCTCGACATCAGGGTGGCTAGAGTGGATCCAAGTATGGTGGTCGAGGTTCAGGCCAGTGGGGCTGAGGTTATCAGTCACAGCAGCACCAGGGTCAGTCCAGTCGACTGGTTCAGGCTTCACTCCAGACTTTCGGTAGTAACCAGTTCGAGCAGGGTACAGTTCAACCGGCTGAGCCATTGTGAGCAATTCAGCCTTCGGCTAGAGGGGGTGGTATACAGGCTAGGGGTGGTGATCAGCATGGCAGAGCAGGTGGTAGGGATGGCAGTCGGGCAGGTGGAGGTCATCGTCAATTTTATGCAATCCCTTGGAGACTGAAGGTAGAGGCCTCAGATGCTGTGATCACAGGTACGATTTCTGTATGTCGTCAGCCTGCTTATGCTTTGTTTAATCCTGGATCCACTTGTTCATATATATCTTCCTACTTTCTGCCTGTTTGGGGTTCGCTAGTGAGCCATTTTATGTTGCTATTTCTGTTTCGGCCCTAGTAGGAGATTCTTTAGTAGTGGATCGGATTGTGAGATCCTGTGTGATATCTGTTGGAGATTTGGAGACTTGGGCTGACTTGATGATACTTGATATGTTATACTTTGATGTGATACTGGGCATGGACTGGTTATCCCCTCACCGTGTGGTCTTGAATTGTAATGCCAAGACTGTTACCATAGCCATGCCCGGTGTGTCCCCCGTTGTATGGCAGGGTTCTGTTAGCCATGCACCATCAGGGATCATCTATTGTTTACGATCTAGGAAGTTGATTTCTCTAGGGTGTCTAGCTTATCTAGCATATGTCCGAGATGCTAGTGCTGACCCTATATCCCCTGAGTCCATTCCTATGGTTAGAGACTTCCTAGATGTGTTTCCTACCGACCTGCCAGGCATTCCACCTGAGAGAGATATTGATTTTTCCATTGAGTTAGAGTTGGGAACCAGGCCCATTTATATTCCTCCCTACCGTATGGCTCCTGCTGACTTGAGAGAGCTTAAGGACCAGCTCCAGGATTTGTTAGCTAACGGGTTCATTATACCGAGCGTGTCTCCTTGGGGTGCTCCTGTCCTCTTCGTGAAGAAGAAGGATGGGTCGATGCAGATGTGTATTGACTATCGACAGTTGAATAAGGTTACAGTGAAGAATAGGTATCTGATATCGAGGATTGATGACCTATTTGATCAGCTCCAGAGTTCAGCTGTGTTTTCGAAGATTGATTTGAGTTTCGGATACCATTAGTTGAGGATAGGGCAGAAGACATCCCTAAGATAGCATTCAGGACACGTTATGGCAACTATGAGTTCCTGGTGATATTTTTGGGTTGACTAATTCCCCCACAACGTTCATGGACTTGATACACAGGGTGCTTAGCCTGTACTTAGATATGTTTGTGATAGTCTTCATTGATGACATTCTGATATACTCGAGGAGTAGGGATGAGCATGAGCAACACTTGAGGACTGTACTTTAGACTTTGAGAGATCATCGGCTTTATGCCAAATTCTCAAAGTGCGAGTTTTGGCTTGAGTCAGTTGCATTCCTAGGGCACGTGGTGTCTAAGGATGGGATTAGAGTTGATCCGGGTAAGATTTTTGTGGTTCGTGATTGGCCTAGACCTACTACTCCTACTGAGGTTCATAGCTTTGTTGGGTTAGTCGAGTACTACAGATGGTTTGTTGAGGGATTTTCCTCCATAGCAGTACCCTTGACTATGCTGACTAAGAAGGATATTCTATTTTAGTTGTCCGATCAGTGTGAAGATAGCTTCCAGAGGCTTAAGGCCTTATTGACAGCATATGCGTTGAGACAGCTGAAGGTTCATGAGCGCAACTACCCCACTCACGACTTAGAGTTAGCGATGATAGTTTTCGCACTCAAGATCTGGAGGAACTATCTATATGGAGTTCATCGTGAGATATTCACCGACCATTATAGTCTTCAGTATATTATGAGTCAGCACGAGATGAACTCGAGGCAGAGGAGATGGATTGAGTTGCTAAAGGACTATGATTTCACTATTTTATACCATCTAGGAAAGGCAAACGTGGTAGCAGATGCCTTGAGTCGAAAGGCAGTGAGTATAGGCAGTCTAGCTTTACTTTCAGTTTCTGAGCAACCATTGGCCTTGGACATCCAGTCCTTAGCTAACCATTTGGTTCGTCTTGACTTATCGGATCCCAACAGAGTTCTTGCTAGTGTTGAGGTTCGTTCCACTTTGGTTGATCAGATTTAAAGCAAACAGTTTGAGTATCAGGGTTTGTGTGACCTTCGTGATCAGGTAGTTCAGCGTAAGGTTAGCTGGGTTGCTTTGGGTTCTGATGGTATTCTGAGATTCGATGGTCGACTTTGTGTTTCAAGGGTTGGTGACATGATTCAGTTGGTACTTCACGAGGCCCATTATTCTAGATATTCCATTCATCCGGGTCTCGCGAGGATGTATAGAGACTTGAGGTAGCTTTACTGATGGAGTGGTATGAAGCAGGGTATGGAAGAGTTTTTATCTTGGTGCTTAAACTGTCAGCAGGTTAAGTTGGAGCACATGAGACCGAGTGGTTTAATGCAACGACTTCCCATTCCTGAGTAGAAGTGGGAAGGTATTACTATGGACTTTGTTGTTGGTTTACCTCGTACTTCTCGTGGTTTGGATTCTATTTGGGTGATCGTTTATAGGGTGACTAAGTCAGCACACTTCTTTCCGGTTCAGACTTCTTTCGGGGCAGAGAGGCTAGCTTAGATCTATATTCATGAGATTGTTCAGTTGCATGGGGTCCCAACTTCTATCATTTCAGACCATGGCACTAAGTTCACATCTCAGTTCTGGAGAGCTATACAGAGGGATTTAGGTACAGAGGTTCATCTTAGTACTGCTTTCCACCCTCAGATAGATAGCCAGTCCGAGAGGACTATTCAGGTCCTGGAGGACATGCTACGGGCTTGTGTACTTGCCTTTGGGGGTTCATGGGATCAGTTTGTGCCTTTGGCTGAGTTTGCGTATAATAATAGTTTCCATTCGAGCATTGGCATAGTACCATTTGAGGCTCTATATGGTAGGCATTATAGATTGCAGATTGGTTGGTTTGAAGGGTTAGAGCCCAAACCGTAGAGTACAGATTTTCTTAGAGATTCCTCAGACAGAGTTTGTTTAATTCAGGACAGGCATAGAGCGGCCCACAGTCGGCAGAAAAGCTATGCTGATTGTAGACTTCGTGCTTTAGTGTTCAGTGTGGGTGATTTGGTTTTCCTTTGAGTATCTCCCATAAAGGGTGTGATGAGGTTTGGTCGGTGGGGCAAGCTTAGCCCCAGGTTTATGGGGCCCTTTGAGATTCTACAGAGGGTTGGTAGTGTTGCCTACATGTTAGCTTCACCTCCGATGATTGCAGTTGTCCACCTAGTTTTTATGTCTCAATATTGCGCCGGTATGTGCCAGATGAGTCTCATGTGTTGCATTGGGATTCGGTTAAGTTGGACGAGAGCTTGTCATTTGTTGAGGAGCCGATAGTTATCCTGGCAAGAGATATCAGGAGATTGAGATCTAGGGAGATCCGAGTTGTGAAAGTTCAGTGGAGGCACCGTCCGGTCGAGGAGGCTACTTTGGAGACCGAGAGTGAGTTGCGTGCTCATTATCCACCGCTGTTCGAGCCTTCAGGTACTCCTTTCTTCTTGACTTTTGAGGGTGAAAGTCTTTTTAGTAGTGGATGTTGTGATGACCTTTCCGATCATCTTCGCGTTACGCATTTATTGTATTGTTAGAGCTTTTCTGTAGTGGCTCCAACTCATTTATGGATTGATGGGACTGGTAGTTCGGTGCCCTGGTTGTTTGTTTGGTCATTTAGGCCGTTTGCCTGTTTTAGAGCTTAAACTTAGAATATCATTGACTTTAGTCAACATTCTTAGCTAACGTGCTCGAAATTGAATTTTGACAATCCCATTAGCTCCGGAGCATTGAGTTTTGTCTAGTTGGACCTTTAGTTAAGGCCTGAGAACTTCCGGTGTGGGTTTTGTGTTATTTTCTCAGTTTTCAGGACATTTGGAGTTGAAAGTGTAACTTCGGGTGACTTTCAATGATTGGAGTATCGGATTCGAAATTCGACGATTCCATCAGCTCCAAAATGTTGAGTTTGGGCTAAGAAGGTGGTTAGTTTAGGTTCTGGGTGAGCCGAACTCATTTCGAGCCTTGGAGTTCCTTTTCATTTGTGTTGACTTGGGTCAACATTTCTCCAAAATGACCTCGTATAGAAGTTTCATCGATTCCCTTGAGTCCAGAACATCGTTTCCACTCTATTAGCATTATTGGGTTTTGAATATCAGATTCCGATTGTGCCCGGAATGCCCTGGAGAATTTTCATAAATTGAAGAAAAAAAGTTGCAGGTCAACCTTCAGTGCCAACGGCCCCCTGGCAGTGCGATCGCGCTGGCCTGTGGCAGGCCTTCAGCGGCGATGGCGCTGGCCATTTTCCAACACCTATAGATTTCAGTTATTTTGTTTTTCCAGCATTCTTTCTAAAACTTTCTCACTCTAAAACTCAAAATTCTCTCCACCATTTTGCTCCAAATCAGTTCTAAGTCTTGGGGAATTAATTGTTCGTCGATTATCCGTGCTCCTTCGTATCTTGGTAAGTCTTCTTTCCCAACTTGCTTTCTTGTATTTTCTCCATTGATGCTCATATCCAAACCTTGGATTTTGTGGTAGATTCTGCCCCTAAGCTTGTGCATGTTCGTGGGTGCAAAGAATTGTCCGTCTTGGGCTAATTTCCCGTCCTTTTGGTAAGTTATTCTCGCCAAATTTCCAATTTTTAGTTCTTAAATTCCACCTTTAAACCCCAAGTTGAGCGGGCTGTTTTGGAGCCTTCTCTTGGCAAATTGTTCTCAAATTTGGAGCAAGAAGGCATCATTGGGGTCGTCGTGGTTCTTTTCATTTTTGGTTTCGGGTGAGGGCCTCGTGGTCCCGCTTTTGATCAAGATTTTGACCCGGCTACAATTATAGCAATATGGATATCGTTAGACTCGTTTAAATATTTTATTTATGAATTTGATAGTTTGACCCTCGTTCGGAGCTTCTCGGAGCAGCCAACCCCGGATATCATCGTTCTCGCAGCTTATCATCGGACGATAGGTAGTTTACGGTTTAAACTCCTAGACTTAGCATATATCAGGTAAAATTGTACTAGTTGGCATCCTTGGGTTGGGTTATTAGGTTGGCACCACAGACCTTGACCGCTTTTCCATGATTTGTCCCATTTCTTTCCTCCATTGTGTGTAGTACTCTTATTACCTGATATTATTACCCTTGTGGTCTGGTGAGGTCTTGTTGACTCTGGAACATAGACGGTGGGTTCATTGGGAATGTCCACGAGTCCCGGACATAGAATAATCCTTCTAGGCTA
The DNA here is from genome assembly GCA_003996215.1 of Jaltomata sinuosa. NCBI lineage: Eukaryota > Viridiplantae > Streptophyta > Magnoliopsida > Solanales > Solanaceae > Jaltomata > Jaltomata sinuosa. The sequence continues at coordinate 330,323 of QJPP01007377.1, forward strand.
GTTATGCTTGCTGAGTAGCTTCGTGAGCCTGTGCAGGGTCGTTGGGTTGTTATGAGCTGCTGGGCGGCTATTGTGTGTTGACCATATCATTTCCATGCATATAAATAGATTTTCCCACATTTTACTGCGGTTTAAGCTTCGAGCCTACTGGGACTGTTTTCTTAAACTTGCATGGCCCCGGGGGCCAATTTTCAATAAAATTTGATTTGGAAATGATTTGACTTAATACGTGGATCTTATTGGGGAAAAAGGGAGATTTTATATATGGTTTTTGTCGTGATCTTACTACTATAGCTAGACTCGACCGATTAAGAGTGCTAGCTGAGTTTTCTTACTTATTTGAAATGACTTTAGGCTTGGCCGGGTCAAGCATCTGAGATATTTTACAACTGTTTTAGACCCGGTTATGCCCGGGTGCCCTTGGAGGGGTTTTTGAGATATCTTTTCACTGCTTTAGTCCTATACAGGGTCTAGGCATGCATATTTGAGACTTAGCCACTGGCTTGAACCCGGACTCGATTCCAGAGGACACGTTTTGATTCTGACTTATAGTATGGGGTCCGGGACCTCTATGGACCTTGCCGCTCCGGGCCTGAGGCTTTGGGCTGCGTATGCCGGGGGGAAGGGTATACGGTGGAGTAGAGGTATATGGGCTTAGTCCTTCCATGGAACCTACCAGCTGGGCTGGATCGGCACCTGAGGAGGTACATATAAAGGTTCTATTTCACCCTGAGGTTATCATGCATCATATCATTCATTGTTTGAGGTTCCACCCTTGTTTGATGTTTTTTGATTGTATGCTCTGGTAGTATGGGATGCTGGAGAGTTTGTTTTCACTTGATTGCATTCCTCGGTTGTATGGGTGGCCGAGGGTATGTAGGTAGACTCTCGTTATTTTATTTCAGAATTGTCCTCTATTACAGTTATAAGTATGGAGTTGGACTCCGCTAGGCTATTACTTCTGGATTTGAGATTGGTATGTTTTGGCTGGTTATTAATTCCTGTTTTCCGAGCATATCTACCTTTATTCTTCTCTCCCATACTTTATACTTGAGGTTACCGATATACCGTCCATTTTTAGAACTTATCATGTATATACTGTTATTGCAAGGATCCCAGGTGCATTATTTCTTACTTTCACTTGTGCCTGTGTGTATATATATTACTTGCTAGCCTTGTATGTTACTTTCTGTTATCTTCCTTCTAGGCTAGTTCTTGTGTACCTTTTCATTGATTTATGTGACTGTTTACTTCTATTTTGTCTACTATTGCTCTTTTACCTTATATGTGCCCAGTCGGCCTATGATACCTACTGGGTAACTTATGCTTCGCATTTAGTGCTCACCCTACCCTTTGCATCTTCTGGTGCAGATCTTAGTGTGAGCCATCACCGATAGAGCGCCGGATACTCATGCAGGGTGTTGTTTTTGGATCATCCAGGCTAAGGGTGAGCTCTTGGCATTCAGAGCTTGACTTTAGTTTATCCTTGGTGTATTTTGTACTCTTATAGTTTCGTAGACATTATGTATATATTACTTTTAGACCTTTGTACTCCTTATGTAGTTCAAATCATATACGCTATGATACCAGGTTTTGGGTTTGGTTTAGTTTTCTCATTTCATATGTATTACTCTTGTTATCCCTTTTCCTTATCTTGTCACCCTGTTTCCACTTATCTATTTGTTCTTCCGCTTAAACTTTTAGAAGGTAGCCCATTACTAACTGTTCTGGGCTATGAGGATTGGTTCGCCTATTGGGGAGTTATAGGTGCCATCATGACTGAGAAATTGGGTCATGACAGGCTCCCGTGTACTAGATACCAGGTTTGACTTTTACAAATCCATACATTACATCATTGTCACATCGCATTGCATTGGTCTTGGGTGTGTTTGGATTGACGGTTGTTTTGTGTTGATCTTGTTATTACATTACCCTTTTTATTGTTTTGGGTTGTTTTGATTTTTGGATTTATAACTAGATTTAGGTGGATCTCTATATTTTGACTGCTTTCCTGTATCTTATTATATATATTATCTTTTTGCGCTCGGTTGGTCTATGAGTCCTACTGGGTACCCGTTGTCTTGGTACTCATACTACACTCTGCATATTTTTCTGATGTAGCACCTAGTACGAGCCACACTCACTGATCCTCCCTTCGTTCGAGGCCTCTTGTAGTTTGGATCGCGGTGAGCTCCCGGCTCTTTTGGAGACTTTACATGCTTTCCATCTTGTATATTCTGTCTATATTTTGTATTTTGGATAGACAGAGCCTGTTTTATAGCTACTCCTTACTTTAGTCGCTCTTGTACTAGTGACACCAGGCCCGAGTTGGTTTTTGTGTATGTTTTATCTCTTTGGTCACCTTAGGGTCTTCCTATGTAAATTTTGTACGATGGTATGTATAAATGTTATTGGCCCTGTCTTTTCATTTATGTCTTTTGCTTTTCCTTATTTTAACTGTTTTATTATCTTCCACATCGTTGGGTTTGGCTTGCCTACTGAGGGGGTTATGTAAGTGCTATCATGGCCCGATTTTGGGTCGGGACATAAAGAATTTAAAAATCATGGCATAGAGAATGCTTGAATTATTATACCAACTTTTTCAAATTAAATTCATTTTCCAAAAGTTTAGGTGGTTGATAACGTCCAAAACAACTTCCAATTAAGGAGGTGGCTACGGTCGTTGCTAGATAATTACCCAACAAGAGTCAGGGTCGAATCCACGAGGATTGGGGAAATGATTTACCAAGATTTGTGAGTTAATTCACACAACTAAGCGCAATGTCTAGACAAGAAAAGTAAATGGGGAAATTGGTTTGAACAAGTATTGCAAAATTATAAGCAAGGACAACAGTTAACACGATTGTTAATAACCAAGATGGAGGAACTACGGGTGTGCTTCTGATGGGGTCATACATTGAAATTGGGATTAATCATTCAACCTATGTTCAATTATAGTGCGGGTAGCATTGGTTAAATCTATGTCTAATGGTTTTTTTTACCAACCAAACATATGTATACTATGGGTTCTTTCAAACCCCAAGGTTTTAGCAATAAAACAACCAATTAGCTTAAGTGAGTTAAGCTATTTCTAGCCTCAACTTTTGGTAGAAATTCCCAAATCCTTACTATTGAATCCTTACCCAATTATAGAACTTCTTTCTGAAGCAAGAATATAATTAGAAAGCTAAATTAATGTTTACAACCATCAATTATTTAATTAAAAGTTGAAGGATTCAATAGACCCACACATATAATCAATTATAAGCTCAAATAGTTAACACCCAATCCAAATTTCAAACACCCATCATGTACACACCCCTAGAAAAGAATCTAACCAAACTTAATAAAGGGAACAAAAAATATACTAATTGGATAAACTTCAATTCCATTCATATTCATAAAACTAGCTTTAATTCCAAGCTTTTAGTAGTCAACAATGGTGTTTTCACAAGTTTCAACAAAGAAAAAGCTTAGAAAATTGTACATTAAAGTGTACTCAATCCAACTATACAAATTGGAGAAAAAAATAGAAGTAATATCCTTGCACAATTCCCAAAAATGATCCCGAAAGCTTCCCAATTACGCAACTAAGTTTTTGGACCATTTTAACATTTGGGTCACTTGTGCCTCCACCTGTGCTTGCACCTGCGGCCGTGTATGGAGACTTGCGGCATGTAGGTGCCGAATCTTTTAGGCAGTGTGAAACTTTCTCTTGCGGCTTAGTATGAGCGGGCACCTACGACCGCATATGATGACTTGTAACACCCAAGTGTCTGGTTGTCTAGGTAGTCTTTAATGCTTTGCATTCATTGCACCTGCAAAACGCAGGTGCCAATTTGTGGCACACATGTAGTGATGCAAATTCTATTAGATCTCTTCTCTCAAGATCTTCTCTTGACTTAGCTTCCTTTTATAGCTCATTTGGGTTCAAATACTCATCTTTCATCATTTTACACAAATGCCTAACTATAAGAGAATAGAAGAATAAAATCCTTCTAAATAACATTAAATCGAGGAAATTATTCATGTTTAAGATACAAATAAGTTGATATATTACAAACATATCCAAAACAGCTCTCCAATTAAGGAGGTGGCTATGATCATCACCAAATAATTACCCTACAAGAGTCGGGGTCGAGTCCACGAGGATTGGGACAAAGATTTATCAAGATTTGTGAGTTAATTCACACAAGTAAGCACAATGTCCAAAAAGGAAAAGTAAAAGGGTGAATTGGTTTGAACAAGTATTGCAAAATTATAAGCAAGGACAATGGTTAACATGATTGTTAATAACAAAGATGGAGGAACTTGGGGTGTGCTTCTGATAGGGTCACACATTGGAATTGGGATTAATCATTCAACCTATGTTCGATTATAGTGCGGGTAGCCTTGGTTAAAGCTTTGTCCAATTGTTTTTCAACCAACCAAACATATGTATACCATGAGTTCTTTCAAACCCCAAGGTTTTAGCAATAAAATAACCAATTAGCTTAAGTGAGTTAAGCTATTTCTAGCCTCAACTCTTAGATGAGAAATTCCTAAGTCAAGACATTTCTAGTCTCAACTTTTGGTAGAAATTCCCAAATCCTTACTATTGAATCCTTACCCAATTATAGAATTTCTTTCTCAAGCAAGAACATAATTAGAAAGCTAAAATAATGTTTGCAACCATCAATTATTTAATTAAAACTTGAAGAATTCAATAGACCCACACATAATAATCAATTATAAGCTCAAATAATTAACACCCAATCTTGATTTCAAACACCCATCATGCACACAATCCTAAAAAATAATATAGCCAATCATAATAAAGGGAATAAAAAATATACTAATTGGGTAATCCTCAACTCTATTCATATTCATAAAACTAGCTTCAATTCCAAGCTTTTAGTAGTCAACAATGGCCCTGGAAGCTTCCCAATTATGCAACTAAGTTTTTGAACCATTTTTCCCTTCGAGGCACTTGTGCCTCCACCTGTGTGGGAACTTGCAGCCGTATGTAGAGTCTTGCGGCACGTAGGTGCCGAATTCGTTAGTGTAACACCCCTTGATTCAGCTTTTGAAGTTAGAAACTCTAATTTTTTTGAAATTTCCACGAATAACGAGTCAAGTCTACGAGCCATAGACGGGACCACGAGTCGTGGAAGTGACCCGTGAAACCTGTCCTAAAGATACCATCTCTGGTCTGAGAACCACGAGTGGTGTCTATGGGTCCTAATTTGTTTCATGAGTCGTGGAAACCACCCATGGAACTCAGACTGAGGGTAGCCTTTTCCTCTGAGAACCACAAACAGGTTCTATGCATCGTGGAAGTTAAATCGGAAGCTTAAATTTTTGCTCAAGAACCACGACTCCAATCCATGAGTCATGCTTACTTCTATGGTCCACGGAAAGGGGCTCGTGGAACCTGACGCCGACGTTTTAACAACTTTTTCCTAATTAAATTCTAGGGGTATTTTTGTAATTACCCACCTTTTAACTTTAATGTGAGGTCATTTTGACAACTTTTAGAAGCGTTTCTACCCCATTTAGCCTAAGTCTCCCATTATCCCTCATTCATCTACAAATTAGGAAAGAACTCCTTCAAGCTCCAAGTTCAAGCCTCATTTTCTTTTCAATTTCAGTTGGGTTAAATTTAATTAAGGTATGTGGGTCTTCAATAAGGGATTCCTTTCACCCTTATGCCCAAAGCTCATGGTTTTTACTTTGATTTATGAATTTATGAAATTAGGGTTCTTACTGGATTTGGGAAAAACTTATGGATTCAGTTTTAAAGATTCAATTCATGGTTTCTCATTACTTATCTATGATTTACTTGAGGTTCCTTTATTGATTTCAAAAGACCATGCATTAAAGATGATTTCTAGCATGATTCCATTTAATTGCATATTTTCAAGTAAAAATTAGCATGTTTAGATAACACGGACTTATTTATTTATGAAAGTGCATGCCAAATTCTTGAAGCTGTGAATCGAGAAAGAAAAGTATGTTTTGAATTATGGCTATGCTAAGTTTTAATGATTTAGAAGTATGAATTATATGACATAAGATATATTTCTATGTTTTATGAAAGGTTAGGCATCTAGATATATCTACCTAAGCTATGTGAATTACGTGATATTAGATATACCCGTATGCTTTTCAAACAAATTTGGCATTAGATATGTCACAAGTATAAGTTAAGCTATAAGTATATTTTGGGAGTAGTATTGAGCATCGAGTTGGATTGGATGAGCGTGCCCCTTGTATATCCCAGAACTACGTACCACCATTGGTTCTTTAACTACCCTCTGTGGGCATCAGACACAGTGATCACATTAGCTATACCTTTATACCCTGGCAAGGTATATTGGTTTTTTTTTGGGGCGGATACATCGGATTCCATGTAGATCACATGGTCTATGTCGGTTAGAGAATCTCCCACAGAAACAATTTTAGTTATTTAAATGCATTGACTCTTTGCTTTCAGATTTCAGAAGTTCTATTATTATTTATGGCTTTTAAGTATATTTTGCCTATGATATTGCATCGAGTCCTTCGCATTCCAGCTTTCACAATCATAGCATGATTTCAGTCTTAAAGTATGTATAGCATGTTTACTTCATATTGTGTATATCTCACATACTCAGTACATCCTATAGTACTGACGCTTAAGTTCAAGAGTCCTAGGGTATCTTAAAGCTGCATCGAGTAGAGTCTCTTTCATGTGAGTGAAGCGCGTCACACTTATTAGAGAGAAGCTATGAGGTGTCTTAGGAAAAACTTCACTTCTTTCTTGATTAATATTATGCGATAGAGTTTAACTCTATTAACCCTCTAATCCATTCTTTATGCATTTTAGATTATGCCTCCTCATCGTGCTATGCCTCGCCGGGCCAATGCCCAAAAGGCTAACCCTCCGATTCCAGAACTCAAGGTCACCAATGTGGAGTTCAGAAATTCTATATGCTAGCCCAGACTATGGCCACTCAGGCCAATCATCAGGATCCTATCCCTATCCACCCTCAAGGTGGGGTAGCATCCTGAGTCTGAGATTTCATTCGCATAAATAAACCCACCTGAGTTCTGGGGTTCAAAAGTTGGTGAGGATCTGCAAAATTTGTTGGATGAGGTAAAGAAGATCTTTGGGGTAATGCAATTTATTGGTGTAGAGGGTGTTGAGCTATCCTTCTATCAACTCAAGGATGTGGCTCATATTTGGTTTACTCAATGAAAAGATTCTAGGGCTAGGGACGTGGTCCCTATGACTTGGGAGTGTTTTGAGAAGGCTTTACTTGATCGGTTCTTTCCGAGGGAATTGAGGCAAGCTAAGGCCAAAGAATTCATGAATTTGAAGCAAGGTTCCATGATGGTTTAGGAGTACGGGTTAAAGTTCACCCAGATTTCTATGTATGTTCCTTATATGGTGGCTGACCCATGGGATAAGATGAGTAAGTATGTTTACGGAGTATCAGATTTGGTATACAAAGAGTGTAGGTTCGTGATGTTTTTTGGTGACATGGATATTTCCTGACTTATGACTCATGCCCAACAAACCAAGGGAGACAAATTAAGGGAGATGGCAAGAGAGAATAAGAGGGTTAGGTCAGAGAGTTTAGATTTTGGCCATCATAGGTCCGGAGGCGGACATCGCTCTTTGTTTCAGAAGAAATCATCAGGATCTATTCATTATTCAGCTAGTGCACCTACCCAGGACCCCAGGCCTCGTCATGATCATACAGGTAGAGTATCTAGTTCTTATTTGCAGGTGAGTATTGCAAAGGGGACTCCTTACCCTTCTTGCAATAAGTGTGGTAGAAGCCACCCCGGTGAGTGTTTATCTGGTAGAGAGGGATGTTTCGAATATGGTCAGGTTGGATAGAGGATTAAGGATTTCTCTTCAGGTAAGAAGGGTCAGGGAGGTAGTAGGACTCAGTCTGCTCCAGTAGCCCTAGGAGGTCGATCGGCCCAGCAGGGCACTGCTTCTAGTTCTAGTGGTCAGCGCCAGAATCGCCTTTATGCCATGTCCTCAAGCCAGGACCAGGAGAGTTCACTGAACATTTTTACTACTATGTTGAAAGTCTTCTCTCTCGATCTGTATGCTTTATTGGACCCCGGTGCCTCCTTATCTTTTGTGACTCCTTATGTTGCTTGCAAGTTTGAAATTAGTCCTGATCGCCTTTTAGAACCCTTTTCTGTTTTTACTCCGGTTGGTGAGTCAGTCCTAGCCAAGAGAATCTACCAAAATTGCGCTATCTCAGTCCTTCATAGTCACTTCAGTGGATCTAGTAGAGTTGGAGATGAATGATTTTGATGTTATTCTTGGTATTTATTGGTTGTACGCTTTTTATGCCTCGGTTGATTGTCATACTTAATTTGTCAGTTTTAAGTTTCGAAATGAACCCATCTTAGAGTGGTAAGGTAGTCCTCCATCCTCGAAGGGTCATTTCATATCTTATCTTAAGGCTAGGAAGATTATCTCTAAGGGTTATTTTTATCATATAGTTCGGGTTATGGACACGGAGTCTGAGGACCCATTTCTTTAGTCTGTTCTTATTGTGAATGAGTTTCTAGAAGTGTTTCCCAAAGATTTGCCCAGAGTCCCTCCTGAGCGGGAGATCAACTTTGGGATTGATCTTCTTCTAGATACAAACTCTATCTCTATTCCTCCTTATAGAATGGATCTCGCGGAGCTCAAGGAATTGAAGGATCAGTTGAAAGACCTCCTTGATAAGGGTTTTATTTGACCCAACATCTCTCCATGGGGTGCTCTAGTCTTATTCGTGTGGGAAAAAAATGGTTCCCTCAGAATGTGCATCGACTATCGTCAGTTGAACAATGTCACAATCAAGAATAAGTATCCCATTCCTAGGATTGATGACTTGTTCAATCAACTTCAGGGTGTTAGTTTCTTCTCCAAAATCGACCTTAGATCCAGTTATCATCAGCTTCATATTAGAAAGTGTGATATTACGAAGACAGCCTTCAGAACTTGGTATGGTCATTATGAGTTTGTGGTTATGTCATTTGGTCTAACAAATGCTCTTGTAGCTTTTATGGATTTGATAAAACGTGTGTTCAAACAATATTTGGATATATTAGTGATTATTTTTGTTGATGATATTATTATCTATTCTCGGAATGAGGAGGAGCATGCAGACCATTTTAGTGTGGTGTTGCAAACTCTCAAGGATTGGCAGTTATTTGCTAAGTTTAGCAAGTCTGAGTTTTGGATGTAGTCTGTTGGCTTTCTGGGTCATATTGTGACTAGAGATGGTATTTGAGTTGATTCTCAAAAGATTGAGGTAGTAAGGAACTGGCCTAGACCCAGTTCCCCATCTGATATTAGGAGTTTTTTGAGTTTGGCTGGTTACTACAGGAGATTTGTGGAGGGGTTTTCTTCCATTGGTTCCCCATTGACTCGGTTGACTCAGAAGAAGGTTAAATTTCAGTGGTCTGATCTATGTGAGAAGAACTTTCAGGAATTGAAGACTATATTGACCACAACTCTAGTGTTGGCTCTACCCAAGGGCCTAGATGACTTTGTTATGTATTGTGATGCTTCCAAGATTGGTTTGGGTTGTGTGTTGATGCAGTGTGGTAAGGTGATTGCTTACGCTTCGAGACAACTTAAGATTCATGTGAAGAACTACCCTACTCATGATCTTGAGTTAGCAGCCGTGGTTTTTTCTTTGAAGATTTGGAGACATTACTTGTATGGTGTTCATATGGATGTGTTCACCGATCATAAGAGTCTTTAGTATGTGTTCACTCAAAAGGAATTGAATCTTCATCAAAAGAGATGGCTTGAGCTTCTTAAGGATTATGATATGAGTGTGATTTACCATCCGGGTAAGTCCAATGTCATAGTGGATGCACTTAGTAGATTGTCCATAGATAGTGTGTTTTCAGTTGAAGACAAAAAGAAAGAATTGGCTAAGGATGTTGATCGACTTGCCCGATTAGTAGTTCGCCTTATGGATTCAACCAAAAGTGGTGTTATTGTTCAGAATGGTTCCGAATCATCTTTGGTAGCTGAAGTGAAAGAAAAGAAAGACAGTGATCCTATTTTGCACCAGCTAAAAGGTGCAGTCCATCAGCAAAGGGCAAAGGTTTTCTCCCAAAGGGGAGATGGTGTGCTTTGATATCAAGGTCGATTGTGTGTCCCTGAAATAGATGGGTTGAGATATTGGATTTTGAGAGAGGCTCATAGCTCCAGGTATTCTATTCACCCTAGTGCCACAAAGATGTATCGTGGCCTACGGGAAGTCTATTGGTGGAATGGCATGAAGAAGGACATAGGAGGTTTTGTGGCTAAGTGTCCCAACTATCAACAAGTGAATGTAGAGCATCAACAATCGGGTGGAATGACTCAAGATATTGATCTTCCTACTTGGAAGTGGGAAGTGGTCAATATGGACTTCATTACTAGTTTTCCTCGTACTCATAGGCAACATGATTCGATTTGGGTGATTGTTTACAGGATGACTAAGTCATCCCACTTCTTGGTTGTTGTTAAGACTAAAGATTCATCAGATGATTATGCTAGACTCTACATTCGGGAGATAGTCAGATTGCATGATGTTCTATTTTCTATCATTTTTGATAGGGGCACTCAGTTTACATCCCAGTTTTTCAGGTCATTTCAGAAAGGTCTTGGTACTCAAGTTAAGCTTAGCACAACTTTTCACCCACAGATGGATGGCCAGGCAGAGCGTACTGTTTAGACTTTGGAGAATATGTTGAGAGCTTGTGTGATTGATTTCAAGGGTAATTGGGATGATCACTTACCTCTTATCGAGTTTGCCTATAACAACAACTTTCATTCTAGCATCCAGATGGCCCCTTATGAGAGACTTTATAGGCAGAGGTGTAGATCTCCTATTGGTTGGTTTGAGGTAGGTGAGTAAGCTTTGATTGGCCCAGATTCAGTTCATGAGACTATGGAGAAGGTTCAGATCATTAGGGAGAGGTTGAAGACCTCTCAGAGTCATCAGAAATCATATGCAGATGTGAGAAGGAGAGAGTTAGAGTTCGATGTTGATGATTGTGTATTCCTAAAGGTGTCACCCATGAAGGATGTGATGAGATTTGGCAACAAATATAAGCTTAGTCCCCGCTATGTAGGTCCTTATCGGATTCTGAGGAGAGTTGGTAATGTTGCTTATGAGTTGGATTTGCCAATAGATTTAGAAATGGTTCATTCGGTCTTTTATATTTCCTTGTTAAGGAAGTGTGATGGTGACCCAACCATGATTTTTCCTTTAGAGGAGTGGGTGTGAAGGATATCCTCACTTATGAGGAAGTTCCTGTGGAGATTTTTTATCGTCAAATTCAGAGGTTAAGAAACAAAGAAGTCGCTTTGGTGAAGTTCCTTTTGAGAAATCAGCTAGTTGAGAGAGTTACTTGGGAAGCATAAGCAGCCATGATGGCCAAGTACCCCCATCTTTTTCCTCCAGATCTAGTTTCACCTCGAGGTATTAGTTTCCTCTTTAGTATGTCGCTCTGATTCTATTCCATCAGTTTCTCTCATGATCCTAGCATGCATTCATGTTTTCCGAAGTTAGTTCAATCATGTTTTAAGTTGAAATTAAAGCTCAGTTTTCATGTTTATCCTTGAGTTTTCATGTTTTGTTGCTTGGTTGGGTTGTTTTCTCTCCAATTTTCCTTGCTTAGTCTTCATTCGAGGATGAACGATCCCAAGGGGGAGATATGGTAACACCCCAGAATTCGATTCAGCTTTTAAAGTTAGAAACTCTAAATTTTTTAAACTTCCAGAAATCACGAGTCAAGTCCATGAGCCGTAAGTGGGACCAGGAGTCATGGAAGTGACCCATGAAAGCTATCCTAAAGATCCTATCTCTGGTCTGAGAACCACGAGTGACGTTTATGACTCATGATTTGTTTCACGGGTCATGGAAACCACCCGTGGAACTCAGACTGAGGGTAGCCTTTTCCTCCGAGAACCACGAACAGGTTCTATGGATCGTGGAAGCTTCCACAGATCGTGGAATCCATCCGTGGAAGTCATATCTGAAGCTTATCTTTTGTCTCAGGAACCAAGACTCTAATCCATGAGCCATGATTACTTCTATGGTCTGTGGAAAGGGGCCCATGGAACCTGAAGCCAACTTTTTAACAAATTTTTTCTAATTAAATCCTAGGGGACTATTTGTAATTAACCACCCTTTAAACTCCTAAGTGAGGTCATTTTGACCACTTTTAGTAAAGTTTCTTCCCCATTTAGCCTAAGGCTCTCATTATCCCTCATTTATCTACCAAATTGGGAAAGAACTTCTTCAAGCTCCAAGTTCAAGCCTCCTTTTCTTTTCAATTTTAGTTGGGTTAGCTTCAATTAAGGTGTGTGGGTATTAAATAAGGGATTTATTTCACCCTTATTCCCAAAGCTCATGGTTTTTACTTTGATTTATGAATTTATGAAATTAGGGTTCTTACTCAATTTGGGGAAAACGTATGGGTTCAGTTTTAAAGCTTCAATTCATGGTTTCTCATTACTTATCTATGATTTACTTGAGGTTCCTTAATTGACTTCAAAATCCCATGCATTAAAGATGATTTCTAGCATGATTCCATTGAATTGCATGTTTTCAAGTGAAAATTGGCATGTTTAGATAACATGGCCTTATGTATTTATGTAAATGCATGCCTAATTCTTCAAGTTGTGAATTGAGAAATAAAAGTATGTTTTGAATTATGTCTATGCTAAGTTTTAAGGATTTTGAAGTATGAATTATATGACATCAGATATGTCTCTATGTTTTATGAAAGGTTTGGCATCTAGATATATATGTTTACCTAAGCTATGTGAATTGCATGGTATTAGATATACCCGTATGCTTTTCAAAAAGATTTTTCATTAGATATGTCACAAGTATAAGTTGAGCTATAAGTATGTTTTGGGAGTAGTCTTGGGCACCGAGTTAGATTAGGTGAGCATACCCCTTGTATATCCCAGAACTACGTGCCACCGTAGGTTCTTTAAGTCCCCTCTGTAGGCATTAGACATAGTGATCACATTAGCTATACCTTTATACCCTGTCAAGGTATATTGGGTCGTTTCGATGGGGTGGATACATCGGATTTCATGTAGCTCACATGGTCTATGTCGGTTAGAGAACCTCCCACAGAAACAGTTTCAGTTATTTAAATGCATTGAATCTTTGCTTTTAGATTTCAGAAGTTCTATTATTATTTATGGTTTTCAAGTATATTTTGCCTATGATATTGCATTGAGTCCTTCACATTCCAGCTTTCACAATCATAGCATGATTTTAGTTTTAAAATATTTATAGCATGTTTACTTCAGATTGTGTATATCTCACATACTCAGTACATCATATAGTACTGATGCATATTTTGTGCTGCATCCTCTTGATGATGCAGATTCAGGTTTGTGTCTTCAGATTCATGGCTAGAGGTTAGCTGGTGTCCCAGCTTTCAGTAGTGAGTCTTTATACTTCGAGGACTAGTATCAGTTATCTATCTTTATAGTTTCTATTTAGTATTTGGAGTTAGGTGGGGTCTTGTCCTAGCAACTCATCATTCAGTTTAGAGGCTTCCAGACAAAGAAGAGATTCTGTATTTGGGTTTCAGATTCTGTTATGTTTTGTTTGAGCTGTTGATGACTCAGTCTATTTATCTCTTCAGTTTAGTGCTTCCGTTACGTTTATCTATGTTTATTTAAGTCATGCTTTAGCCAAGGGTTGTGGGCTGTTTTGATGCCCTTTTCATTGGCCATTTGTGCTCAAATTTGAAGCATGCCTCCTTGGCATCGTTGGGGTTGTCATGGTTCTTTTCATTTTGGGTTTTGAGTTGTGGGACCCGCAGGCCCGCTTTTGACCCAGATATCGTCCCGACTACAATTAGAGCAATATGGGTATCGTTGGACTCATCTTAACTTCTTATATGTGAATTTGATAGTTTGATTCTCATTCAGAGCTTCTCGGAGTAGCTAATCCTTGGATATCGTCGTTCATGTAGATTGTCGTCAAACGACATGTAGGTTACAACTTAACTCCCTAGACTTCACATATATCAGGTAAATTGTACTAGTTGGCATCCTTGGGTTGGGTTATTAGGTTGGTACCACAGACCTTGACCGCTCCTTCATGATCCATATCGTTTCTTTCCTCCGTTGTATGTAGGATTCCTGCTAATTGATAATATTACCCTTGTGTCCATGTGAGTTCTTGTTGACTCTGGAACATAGATGGTGGGATCATTGGGAATTTCTCTGAGTCCCGGACATAGAATTACCCTTCTAGGCTGGTTATGCTTGTTGAGTAGCTTTGCAGCCTGTGAAGGGCCGATAGGTTGATTGTGAGATGTGGGGCGGCTATTGTGTGTTTGATCATACCATTTCCATGCATATAGAGAGGTTTTCCCATGTTTTACAACGATTTTGGCTTCGGGCCTTCTGGAACTATTTTCTAAACTTTGCATGGCCCGGGGGGTCCGTTTTTGATGGAAATGATTTGGAAATGGTTTTGACTTTTCTTGTGGATCCTCTTGGGGTGAGGAAAGTTTTAAAAGACATTTTATCATTAGTTCCACTTTACTAGGATCGACGGGGTCGGGTGCCCTACTTTTATACTACAGCATCTGGGGTGTTGTTGGACTAGGCAGGGTCGAGTACTAGAGCTTTTGGACTTACTGTTTTAGACTTGGATACCCTCTAGGAATATTTACTTGGCGATTGTATTAAGGATGCGGGGCATCTAGTATGTTGGTCGGGGGCCTCTATGGATCTTGCCATTCCAGATTGGAAGCTGTGAGCTGCGGGTGTCGGAAGGAGGGTATACAGTGTAGTAGTGGTATGCGGGTGCGACCTTCCATAAATCCCATCTTATGGGCCTTATAGGTCACCGAAAGTGGGTGACATACGGTACTTTGATAACTTTTACTTAGCATGGCATCATATCATTCATCTGCGCAAGGTACCACCCTTATCTATTGGTTGTTGATTGTATGCTCTAGTATTATGGGATGCCAGAGGGTTTGTTTTCACTTGTTTGCGTTCCTCGGTTGTATGGTCAGCAGAGGGAATGTTGGTAGAGTCTTATAACATTACTTCTGTCTTGAGTGTGAGATTGGTTACAGCGGGGCTGTTGGTTTCTGGAATGAGATTGTTGTGATTAGTGTGGTTAGAGTTTGGTTACAGCGGGGTTGTTGGTGACTAGAATGAGATTGTTGTGATTAGTGTGGTTAGAGCTTGGTTACAGTGGGGTTGTTGGTGACTGTTTGTTATGATTAGTGCGGTTACTGTTTACTGTTTCCGAGCATGTCTACCTTACACTTCTCTCCCATTCTGTATATTTGAGGTTACCGGTATACCGTCCATTTCTAAACTTATGCATATATATTGTTGTTGCGAGGATCCTAGGTGCGTCGTTACTACTTTCACCTGTGTTTGTCATGTATATATTATATTTGCTAGCCTTGCTTGTTGCTTTCTGTTGTCTTCCCTCTGGGCTAGTTCCTGTGTACTTTACCATTGATTACCGTGGCAGCTTACTTCTATTTGTCTGCTATTTCTCTTTTACTTTATATGTGTCCAGTCGGCCTATGATACCTACTGGGTACCTTGTGCTTCGCATTTAGTGCTCACCCTACCCTCTGCATCTTCTAGTGCAGATTCTAGTGTGGGCCATCACCGTTAGAGCATCAGAGACTCGTGCGGGGTGCTGTTTTGGAATCATCCAGGCTGAGGGCGAGCTCTTGGCGTTCAGAGCTTGACTTTAGTTTATCCTTGATGTATTTTTGTACTCTATAGTATCGGAGACATCTTGTATATTTTACTTTTGTACCTTTGTACTCCTGATGTAGTTCGGCTCTTATATGCTATGATACTAGGTTTTGGGTTGGTTTAGCGTCCGCTTCATATTTATATTACTCCGGGTATCCAGTTTATTCATCTTGTTCCCTTGCTTCCCCTTACTTACTTGTTCTTCCACTTAAACTATTAGAAGGTAGCCCATTACTAACAGTTCCAGGCTACGGAGATCAGTTCGCCTACTGGGGGGTTGTAGGTGCCATCAGGACCGAGAAATCGGGTCGTGATAATTTGGCTCATTCTTGAGTCTTGACTTTGATATATAGAAAAAATTAATTTCTTATTTCTTACAGATCTTAAAAAAAAGAGAAGAAAGATAAATCACAATTGAAGCAGAAACAAATTTTATTAAAGGAAGTCCTTTATTTATTTAAGAAAAAGAAATCCTTAATGCATTAAAGCTTGTCATTTAAACCATGAACATAATAGAATATAATTCGACAACTTTGAAATCTCACTCCACTGGTATTCATCTAGGCTTTAAATAAAAATGAATAAAATGTTAGTATCACATCTTCAAAGAAATATAGAGTAAAGATAACGCAAAACTTAGGCTTCCTCAACCAAAATCTAGTTGCTGCGATTTTATCTACTTGTGCAGATCTACGAGCTCGTTTTTTCTTTGTGTTTATCTATTGCGGAATGACGGGCTTACCCAAAACCTGAACCAACCATCTACCTAACCCAAACTCAACATTCCAGAGCTAATGGAATCATCAGATTGTGAATCTGGCGCTCCGATCATTGAAAGCTGACCCAAGTTACACTTTTAACTCCAAATGGCTTAAGAATGGAAAAATCAACACAAAACCCACACCGGAAGTTCTTAGGCCTCGACTTAAGGTCCAACTAGACCAAACTCAATGCTCTGGAGCTAACGGAATTGTCAGAATTCAATTACAAGCATGTTAGCTAAGAATGTTGACTAAAGTCAACGATATTCTAAGTTAAGGCTCTAAAAATAGGCAAACGACAAAAACAACCAAACAAACGACCAGGGCACAAAACTACCAGTCCCAACAATCCATAAATGACTTGGGGTCACTACAAGAAAGCTCTAACAGTGCAATAAATGCGTAAACTCAAAGATGACTAGAAGGGTCATCACAACATTCACTACTAAAAAGACTTTCGTTCTCAAAAGTCAAGAAGAATGGAGTACTTGAAGGCTCGAACAACTGCGAATACTAAGCAGACAACTCACTCTCGTTCTCCCAAGTAGCCTTATCGACCGGATGATACCTTTACTGAACCTTCATAATCTGAATCTCCCTAGACTTCAATTTCCTAATATCTCTGTCCAGAATAGCTATTGGATCCTCACCAAAGGATAAACTCTCATCTAACTAAACCGAATCCTAATGCAACACATGAGACTCATCTGGAACATACTAGCGCAACATAGATACATGGAAAACTGGGTGAAGAGCTGAAAACATTGGAGGCAAAGCTGATATGTAGGCAACACTACCAACCCTCTAGAGAATCTCAAATGGTCCAACAAAGTTGGGGCTACGCTTGCCTTGCCGACCATATCTCATCACGTCCTTCACGGGTGATACTCAAATAAATACCAAGTCACCAACACTGAACTCCAAGGCATGAAGTCTATGATCAGCATATCTCTTCTGCCTACTCTAGGCCACTCTGAGTCTATCTTGAATCAAATGGACTCGGTCTAAGGAATATCTAAGCAGATCTATACTCTGCGGTCTGGACTCTAACCCATCAAACCAACCAATCAGCGATCTGCATTGCCTATCATACAAGGCCTCAAAAGGTTCCATGTCGATGCTCGAATGGAAGCTGTTATTATAAGCAAACTTGGCCAAAGGCATGAACTGATCCCATGAAACTCCAAAGTCAAGTACACAAGCCCGAAGCATGTCCTCCACGACTTGAATAGTCCTCCAGACTGGCCATATGTCTGAGGATGGAAAGAAGTACTAAGCTGAACCTCTGTACCCAAATCCCTCTTTATAGCTCTCCAGAACTGAGATGTGAATTGAGTGCCACATTCTGAAATGATAAAAGCTGGGACCCCGTGCAACCGAACCACCTCACGAATATAAATTTGAGCTAATATCTCAGCACCGTAGGAAGACTAAATTGGCAAGAAGTAGTCCAACTTAGTTAGACAATCCACAATCACCCAAATAGAGTAAAAACCCTGCAAAGTACGAGGCAAACCAATAATGAAGTCCATAGTAATACCTTCCTACTTCCACTCAGGAATGGGAAGTCGCTGCATCAAACCAACCGGTCTCATGTGATCGAACTCCACCTGTTGACAGTTCAAGTACCAAGATACAAACTCCGCTACATCCCGCTTCATACCACTGCACCAGTAAAGATGTCTCAAATATCTATACATCTTCACTGCGCCAGAATGAATGAAGTATCTAGAATAATGCGCCTCACAAAGTATCAACTGAATCAAATCTCTAACCCTCGAAACATAAAGATGACTGTCGAATCTCAGAATACCATCAGAACCTAAACTAGCCCGACTGGCCTCACCTGAAACTACCTGATCACAAAGGTCACACAAACTCTGATCCTTAAATTGCCGGCTCTGAATCTGATCAACTAGAGTAGAACGAACCTCAATACTGGCGAGAACTATACTAGGATCTGACAAGTCAAGCCTAACCAAATGGTTAGCCAAGGACTAGATGTCCAAGGCCAACGGTCGCTCAAAAACTGAAAGTGAAGCTAGGCTACCCATACTCACTGCCTTCTTACTCAAGGCATCCGCTACCACATTTGCCTTGCCCAGATGGTATAGAATAGTGAAATCGTAGTCCTTCATCAACTCAATCCATATCCTTTGCCTTGAGTTCAGTTCTCACAGACTCGTAATGTACTGAAGACTATGGTACTCAGTGAATATCTCACAATGAACTCCATATAATTAGTGCCTCCACATCTTGAGCGTGAAGACTACCGCCGCCAACTCCAAGTCATAAGTTGGGTAGTTGTGCTCGTGAACCTTCAGTTATCTCGATGTATATACTATCACTCGGCCATGCTGCATCAACACATAACCAACACCAACACCAAAAGCATCACAATACTCGGCAAAACTCTTACCCTCGACCGACAAGGTCAAAACTGGAGCGGAAGTCAATAAGGCCTTAAGACTCTCGAAGCTATACTCGCACTGATCTGACCACTGAAATGGAACATCCTTCTTAGTCAGCATAGTCAAGGGTGCTACTATGGAAGAAAATGCCTCGATAAACTATTTGTAGTACCTGGCTAACCCAAAAAAGCTGCAAACCTCGATAGCAGTATTAGGTCTAGGCCAATCACAAACTGCAGAAATCTTACCCATATCAACACTAATCCCCTTCTTAGATACCACGTGTCCTAGGAATGCAACTGACTCAAGCCAAAACACACACTTTGAGAACTAGGCATAAAGTTGATGGTCTCTTAAAGTCTGAAGTACAGTCCTCAAGTGCTGCCCATGCTCATCCCTACTCCTCAAGTATATCAGAATGTCATCAATAAAAACTATCATGAACATATTCAAGTACGGGCTAAGCACCCTGTGCATCAAGTCCATGAAAGTTGCAGGGGCATTAGTCAACCCAAAATACATCACCAAGAACTCATAATGGACATAATATGTCTTGAATGCTGTCTTGGGGATTTCCTTCACCCTAATCCTCAACTGATGGTAGCCAGACCTCAATTCAATCTTTGAAAACATGTTTGAACCTTGGAGCTGATCAAACAAGTCATCAATCCTCGACATCGGATACCTATTCTTCACTGTCACCTTATTCAGTTGTCGGTAGTTAATACACATCGGCATCGACCCATCCTTCTTCTTAATGAAGAGAACAGGAGCACCCCAAGGAGACACACTAAGTCTAATAAACCCCTTAGCAAACAATTCCTAGAGCTGCTTCTTAAGCTCCCTCAACTTAGTAGGAGCCATACGGTAAGGAGGAATAGAAATGGGCCTAGTGCTTGGCTCTAACTCAATGGAAAAATAAACATCTCTCTCACGTGGAAGGCTTGGAAGGTCGGTAGGAAATACATCTAGGAAGTCTCTAACCACATAAACAGACGCAGGAGATAAAGGGTAAGCACTAGTATCTCGAACATATGCTAGATAAGACAAACACCCGCGAGAGAACAACTTTCTATCTCGAAGACAAGAGATGATCCCAGATGGTGCACGGCTGATAGAATCCTGCCACACAATCGGGGATACATCGAGCATGGATATGGTAACAGTCTTGGCATAATAATCCAAAATTGCACGGTGAGGGGATAACCAGTCCATTCCCAGTATCACATAAAAATCTAACATGTCAAAGATCATCAAATCACCCCAAGTCTCCAAATTACCAACGGATATCCAATAGGATCTCACAATCCGATCCACTACTAAAGAATCTCCTACTGGGTAAAAACAGAAATAGGCACAGATAACGGTTCACTAGCAAACCCCAAATAAGGCATAAAGTAGGCAGATACATATGAACATATAGATCCAGGATCAAAAAAAGCCATAGCAGACTAATGGCATACAGAAATCGTACCTATAATCACAAAATCTGGGGTCTTTGCCTCCGGTCTCCCACTGACCATATAGAACTGACAACAACCTCCACCTGCCGGACCACCATCTCTACCACCTGCTCTACCATGTGGATCACCACCTTTACCCTGACCACCACCTCCTAGGGTCGGTGGCTAAACTAAGTGAATAGGTTAAGCTAGTGGAGCGGCTGGCTGAACTACACCCGGCTGAGGGCAACCTCTAGTAAAATGACCAACTATACCACAGGTGAAACAAGCCCCTGATGACCTACTGAATCAGAATGAACTAGCAGAACTCGTATAGACACCATAACCTGATGCCCCAGAAGTTGTACCCCTTGAAGACTGACCGCTATAGCCCTAATGGATTCTCTGATCCTTCTCAAACTTAGTACTACCGGAGGTGTGAAGTGAAGCCTGAACCAGTCGGCTGAACTGACCCTGGTGCTGCTGTGGCTGATAACCTCGACCCCACTAGCCTGAACCTCTACCACCATGTATGGACCCACTGTATCTACCCTGATGTCGAGGCCTCTTATCTCTAGCCCCGGTGTCATGATGACGTGCATCCTCTACAGTATGGGCATAGTCTGCAATAACCTGGAATGACCGACCACTAGCAACCAATATCTTTGCAGGCTCTTTAAACTCTCTACATAGACCCTAAACAAATTTATAGATCTTGTCCGACTCGGTAGGCATGATTATGGCCCCAAATGGAGCAAGCTGATGGAAACAGGTCTCATAATTCAAGATGGTCATAGAATCCTGAGCAAGCCTGGTGAACTCCTCTCTCCACCTCTCTCTGTTGCTCTGAGGTAAAAATTTGGCCATGAAGGCCTCATAGAACTTGGAACAAGTCAAAGAAGGTGATGTAGAAGGTCTGAAAGCAACTTGTGCCCTCCAACATAACTTTGCTGGACCCTCCAGCTGATACGTAGTGTAGCCAACCCCGTGGGTCTCCAGTAATCCCAAATGATGCAACATCTTCTCACAGGTGGTAATAAAATCATGAGGGTCCTATCCAAATGTACCAGCAAATCTCGGAGGTGCCAATCTCAGAAACCTACTCAATGCCTTCTGCTCCATCTCTATTATAACTGAGCAAGGAGTAAGACGCTGTGCAACTGAAGGGACCAGAATAACCCTGGAATGGGGAGCCGCAGTGGAAGGCTACACTCCTGAAATCTGAACACCCAAGGCTACCCCTAGATCATCTGTTTGTGCTACCTCCAAAGCTCTCTCTCCAATCTTACCCAAAAGCTGAATAAGTAAACCCCAAATATGCAAAGACTGAGCTGGTGCTGAATCTGGCACAGAAATTGATGCTGGAACTAGCACTGGAGCTAGTGGAACCTGGGCTACCCCCGGGTCTACATGCTCCTGCTCATGAACTAACGCTGGCTCATACTAATGCTCGGGCTCTGTCTCAACTTTGGAAGCTCTAGCAGGTGCTGCTGCTCGGGTATGTCCTCGACCCCTACCTCTGCGACCTCTCTAGCCCTAGTTGGAGTCGGAGGCTCGTCTCTACCCAATGTCGGTGATCTCGTACGAGCTATCTACAGAAGAGTGAACCAGAATAGGTGAGATTTTTAGAAACATTCAAGGATACTACGCACGAGATAGAAACAAGGAAAGTCCACTTTTTATATGATGTCACCATAGCCTCCCAAAGATTGAGTACGGACATCTCCACCTTGATCCGCAGGACTCTACTAGACACTGGCTTCTATACCGGTGAACCTAGAGCTCTGAAACCAAGCTGTCATGACCCAATTTCTTGGTCATGATGGCACCTATAAGCCCCTGTAGGCGAATCAATTCCCATAGCCCATAACAGTTAGTAATGGGCTATATTCTAAAAATTTAAGCAAAATGACAGTTTAACAAGCAGAAGCAAGGGAACAAGATGAAGAAAATATATAATAGGGATATATATATACATAATGCAGAATCTAAACCACACCCAAAACCTGGTATGATAGTGTAGAGCTGGATCTACATGTAAGGAGTACGACAACAACAACAACAACATACCTAGTGTATTCCCACCAAGTGGGGTATGGGGAGGTTAGAATGTATGCAGATCGTACCTTTCCCTCAGATGAAGTAAAGAGGTTGTTTTCGATAGACCCCCGGCTCAAGAACAAAAAGGAGCATAAGATGTCAAAATAAAAGTACCAGAGATATACACAGTAAAAGGAAAATAAGCAATCACAAAAGTATACTATAACAAAATAGTATTATACCCAAACAACATGAAACCCTACGAAAGCAGCCAAATTGAAGAACAAAAAACTACAAGAGCAGACCTACAACTACTAACTAGTGCACAACCCTAGCTACTAGTATTAACATACCTGCCTACTAACCATCTACCCTAATCCGAGCCCTCCACACCTTCCTATCTAAGGTCATCTCCTCGATAAGCCGCAACTGCCCTAAATCTTATCTAATCACCTCTCGCCAATATTTCTTCATTCTACATCTACCTCTCTTGAAACCATCCATAGCCAATCTTTCACACCTCCTCACCGGAGCCTCCCTGCACCTACTGTTCATGTGCCCAAACCATCTCAACCTCACTTCTCACATCTTGTCTTCTACTGAAGATACTCTCAGCTTATCTCGAATATACTCATTACTAATCATATCCCTCCTAGTAAACTCACACATCCAAAATAATATATACATAAATGTCTCCGAGTAGTAAAATAGTACATAAACAAAAGATAAACTAAAAGCTAAGCTTCAGTTGCCAAGAGCTCACCCTCAGTCTGGAATATCACAAAAGCAGCTCCTCGCACGAGTCTCCAATGAGCTAACGGTGATGGCCCATACTAGGATCTGCACCAGAAGATGCAGAGTCTAGTTTGAGCACCAAATGCGAAGCAAAAGGTACCCAGTAGGTATCATAGGCTGATTGGGCACATATAAAATAAAAGCATAGTAACAAATAGAATAGAAGCAAGTAGTCACGGAAATCTACAAAAAAGTACACAGGAACTATCCTAGAGGGAAGACAACAAAAATGACATACAAGGCTAGCAACTAGAATATATATACAACAGACACATGTGAAAGTAAGAAATGACGCACCTGGGATCATTGCAATAACAATATATACATAATAAGTTTTAGAAGTAGATGGTATACGAGTAACCTCAAGTACAAGGGAAGAAAGAGGAGACTAATGATAGACATGCTCAGAAAATAGAAATCAATGAACAAACTAATCATATCAATCTCAAATCTAGAAACTAACAACCTAGCATTATACAATCTCATAGTTATAACCGTAGCAGGGGATAACACCGTGATAAAGTAACAAGAGTCTACCTACAGTCCCCCAGCCGCTCATACAACCGAGGAATGAAGACAAGTGAGAACAAACCCTCCGGCCGCCCATACAACCGGAGAGAACACTCAACAAATAGCCAAAAAGGGTGGAGCCTCAAACAATGAATGATATGATGCATGATCATCTCTAGGTGGGATAGTAACTCTGTATATACATCTTCCTGTGCCTATCAAGCCCAGTAGGTAGGTTCCATGGAAGGACATTGCATGTATACTTTTACTCTGCCGTATACCTTTCCGTCGGCACATGCATCCCCTGGCCCCAGGTTTGGAATGGCAAGGTCCATGGAGGTTCAGACCCCATACTAAAACTCAGTATCAAAACATGTCGTCCGGAGTAAGTTTGGGTTCAAGCTAGAGACCTATTCTCAAATATGCATGCCCAGACCTATCCAGGGCTAAAGTAGTGGAAAATGTCTCAACAACCCTTCCAAGGGTGACCGAGCGTAATCGGGTCTAAAACAGTAGAAAGTCAACTCAGATGCACGGTCCGATCGAGGCTAAAGTTATCTCAAATTAGTAAGAAAACTCAACCAGCACCCCAACCCTGCCGAGTCTAGCGTTAATCGTAAAACTTGGTGATAGAAATCATAATTTAACTTTCTTTTACCCCAAGAAGATCCATATATTAAATCAAATCATTTCTAATTCATTTCCGTCGAAAATGGCCCCATAGGGCCATGCAAAGTTTAAAAAATCAGTTCCAGTAGGCCCGAAGCCAAAACCATAGTAAAACATGGGTAAATCATCTTTATATGCATGGAAATGATATGATCAAACACAAATAGCTGCCCAGCAGCTCAAAATCAACCTTTGGGCCCTGCACGGTCTCCAATTGCTCTACAACACAAATAGCCAACATAATATCACGATAACAATGCCCGAGAATCACGGGCAGCCCAGAATAATCCACCATCTATGGTCTAGAGTCAAAACATAGACACACAGGACTATAAGGGTGATAATATCAACTACGGAGAATACTACACACAACGAAGTAAAGAAACGAGGCAAATCATGGAAAGTGGTCAAGGTCTGTGGTACCAACCTAATAGCCCAACCCAAGGACGCCAGCTAGTACAATTTTATCTGATATATGCTAAGTCTAGGGAGTTTAGACTGTAACCTACCTGTTGTCCGACGATAAGCTGCTGGGACAATGATATCCAAGCCCAAAATACTCCGAGAAACCCCGAATGGTAATCAAACTATCAAAACATATACAAAATGTTACAATGAGGCTAATGATACCCATAACGCTATAAGAATAGCCAGGCTGAAATTCGGGTAACCGGTGGGCCCATGGGCACCGTAACTCGAAACCAAAAAAACTCATATTATGATCACCAAGACCATGGGAGTACATGCCTGGAAAATCAAGGGTTTCGGGCAATAAATTCGAGCTAAAATAGCCCCTAAAGCTAGGAACCCAACAATGGAAATTTAAGGAAAGAAAACCGAATATTAGCAAGAATCACCTACCCAAACGGAAGAATTAAGCAAAAAATGTGAATAAGAACGAGCCTGCCAAGCATGCACTGCACCTGGAACAGAATCTACAACCAATTTTTGAGCTTAAGAAGATGGCAACAATAGTGATTTAAACCAGTGGAGAAGACAACTATGGAGAAGAGGAGGAACTTACCAACACACCAACGGAGCAAGAATTTATCAAGGGTACAAGAATTCTTCATGGGTGTACTGGTTTTGAGCAATTTAGAGAATGTTTGGGTGAGTTAGAGTTGAGGGGAATTGAGAGATAAAGGCTGTAAAAATGAAATGGAAAAATTATATACTGCCAGGGGTCCTTTATCACGATCGTGAAGAGACTTCTCACGGTCACGAGGACCACGCTGGCTAGACTATCGCGATCGTGAATGCTAGCCACACAGTCACGAAGTATAGTAGGGGAGAGGGTTCATCGTGGTTGCGACAAAGGATATCGCAATCGTGATGAACAAGGGACCAGGTGCTTCATTGTAGTCATGAGGCAGGAGGCTCGCAATCGCGATTAAGGCCTGAGGCTCGCAATCGCGATTAAGGCCTGAGGCCTGCACCTGCAATAACCAAAAACCTATAACTTTTCCACAACTCTAAGGGGCATTCCAGGCATAATCACAAACCGATATTCAAAAACCAGTTGTGCTAACAGAGTGAAAATGATGTTCTGGACTCAATGGAATCGATGAAACTTCCGTAAGAGGTTATTTTGAAGAAATTTTTACCCAAGTTAACACTAACCAACACGAAACCAAACACCCGAAATGAGCTCGGCTCACCCAGAAGCTAAACCAACAAGCTACCTAACCCAAACTCAACATTCTAGAACTTATGGAATCGTCCGATTTCAAATCTGACGCTCTGATCATTTAAAGCTGACCCAAGTTACACTTTCCACTCCAACTGGCTTGAAAACAGAAAAATAAAAACAAAACCCATATCGAAAGTTCTCAGGCCTCGACTTAAGGTCCAAATAGACCAAACTCAATACTACGGAGCTAACAGAATTGTCAAAATTTATTTCCGAGCACATTATCTAAGACTATTGACTAAAGTCAATGATATTCTAAGTTAAGGCTCTAAAAATAGGCAAATGGCAAAAACAACCAAACGAACGACCAGGGCACCAAACTACCAGTCCCAGTAAGCCATAAATAACTTGGGGTCACTACAGGAAAGCTCTAACAGTGCAGTGAATGCATAAATGCAAAGATGACCGGAAGGGTCATCACAATGGTGATAATTATGAGACTTAGAGCTTGAAAGTTCAATATGTGCTAGAAGAGCAAAAGGCTCTTGAGGCCATTAATTATGTGATAAATAAGCCTAAGGATGGCAACACAGCTCAGCATAGGCATGACTGTGAAACTTATTATGCTTGGAAAAAAAAGAACTTCACTACTCGCATTACATTGCTAAGCACCTTCGATGATGACATCCTCAGAGAGTTCAAGGATCATCAAAGGGCTATGGAACTTTGGACTGCTTTGAAGAACAGGTTTAGTACTTGTTGTACTAAAAATCTAAGATCCCTTATGATCAAATTTGATTCATACAAGAAACGCCCAGAACATTCAATGAGAACACATCTTAGGCAAATGACAAAAATGATCAGAGAGCTGAAAGATGTTGGTCATGTGTTGACCGACAAATAACATATTCAAGCAATAATACACTCTTTACCTAGTTCTTCAGATCATATGAAAATGCATTTGAACTATAATCAACTGATTACAACTCTGGAAGATGTCCAGAGGCATCTTGAGTTAGAGGAGGAATGACTTAAAGCTGCAGAGCCAATAACTGAGTTGCACATGGAAGCAACCTCTAAATTCAAAAATGATCCAAAATGAAAAAGTTGGGGAAAGAAGTGAGGGTCATCTCATCCTCATTCAGCTCATCCTGCTAAGAAAACAAAGATTGAAAAAGGCAAGTACAAGCATCCCAAATATATCAATATTGCAAAAGTGAAATGCTTTAATTGTGGCAAGAAGGGCCACTATGCCAGAGATTGCTCTGAGCCTTCAAGAAAGGTATTTCATAGAATTAGTGAACTTTGTGTTTCTACTTCTGTTTTACTATCTGAATCTAATCCTTTGTGGATTATAGACTCAGGAGTAACATACCACATAGCATGTGAGCGAACTGCTTTTGTTGAATTTCAATGAATTCCACGTGGAGCAAGTAGGTATATATGGGCAAAAACAATATAGTTGTTGTTGAGGGAATCGACACATGCAAGTTAGTCATACATGGCGGTCGAGACGTGATGCTACATGATGTCCTCTATGCACCAATGATTCATCAAAATATTATTTCAGTCTCTATTTTGCTTAAGTTAGGAAATGATTTATTCTTTCATGACAATTTTGTTAAGTTGACTTATGGATCAACTTTATTTGGTTTTGGTTATTTGACTAGAGGTTTATTTATTATGGATTTGAATTTTGATTAATTTAATAATAATGTTAGTTTTTCAATATTTGGTTCTTCAAATAAATATGATTGTGATGTAAACATATGTCATGCTAGACTTGGTCATATTGGCCAACAAAGAATGCAATGGCTAGTGAAATAAGATTTGCTTACCGACATTGCACATGTGGAATTGTATACTTGTGAAAATTGTCTAGTTGGAAAATCTGGAAGGAAACGTTTCAGCAAAGTGACTAGAGCTGAATATCATTTACAATTAGTCCATTCAGACATATGTGGCCCTATGAATGTTAGTGCTACGCATGGAGCAAGTTATTTCATTACATTTATCGATGATTTCACCCGTTTCAGTTATCTCTATTTAATTTTACACAAATCAGAAGCAATAAGTTATTTCAAAAGCTATGTAAGCTCAGTGGAAAATCAATTATATAAGAAGATAAAATCTCTTCGAACTGATCATGGCCGAGAATACTTATTTGCGCAATTTAATGGGTTATGTGATGAAAAGAGAATAGTTCATTAGTTGACTATTACAAATACTTCACAACAAAATGGTGTTGCATAGAGAAGAAATAGAATGCTCCTTGAGATGGTTAGGTTCATGATGGCAAAAGCCAGCCTTCCAATCAATTTTTGGGGTGATGCTTTGCTTACTACCACCTATGTACTTAACAAAGTGCCTACAAAATTAGTTGTAACCACTCCATATGAGTTATCGACTGGAAGATATCCTAACCTGAGTGTACTAAGACCTTGGGGTTGTGCTGCCTATACACATGATTCCTCTCACAAATATGATAAATTGGGTCCAAGAGGAAAGAAAAGTATCTTTATAAGGTGCTCAGAAACCTCTAAAGGTTATGTGTTTATAGGCGAGCAAAACAATGGAAGTGTAATTGAATTTGAATCACAAGATGTGACATTCTTAGAGAATGAGTTTCCCAAGAAGGGAGAGGTAGGTCAAGACTTTTCCCTGTTTGAGATAAGGAACCATGACATAAAAGGATCACCTCATTCGATTGGGTTTATTTTAGAAGATAATGAATTAGTACCTCTTTCATCATCAGATGCAAATGAAAGTAATCCTTCTACACTTAATGAGAGTGACCAAATGAATCTTGTTCTAAGTGGGAGAGAGATGATCACCAATCTTATTCCAAATGGGAGCAAGATGAATGTTCATGATCTAAGTGGGAGCAACATTAATCAAAATAAGAACAATGATGAATCGCAAATCAAATATGGTTCTCATAAAAAGAC
Organism: Jaltomata sinuosa; assembly: GCA_003996215.1. Classification (NCBI taxonomy): domain Eukaryota; kingdom Viridiplantae; phylum Streptophyta; class Magnoliopsida; order Solanales; family Solanaceae; genus Jaltomata; species Jaltomata sinuosa. The sequence goes on from QJPP01007377.1 coordinate 359,280, forward strand.
TTCCCGCCAATAATTTAATATTAAAGGTGGTGAACTATTTATGATGCTCCTACAAGATGAAAATGAGCCTGAAAATGTGAAGGAGGATCTCTCATGCCCTTCTAAGGATAAATGGACAAAAGCATTAAAAGATGACTTGGAGTCTATGAAAGTCAACAAAGTCTGGGAACTAGTTGACCTCCCTGAGGGACACAAAACAATTGGGAGCAAATGGGTTTTCAAAACCAAGATTAAGGCTGATGTCACAGTTGAGAGATATAAAGCTCGACTAGTAGCGAAAGGGTATACACAGTAGAAAGGAATAGACTACGAAGAGACTTTCTCACCTATTACATGATTTACCTCTGTTTGCTTGGTTCTAGCTATAGTTGCAAGCTTGGATCTTGAATTTCATCAGATTAATGTAAAAACTGCCTTTCTCAATAGAAAATTAGATGAAGAAATTTATATGGAACAACCTGAATGTTTCATTGAAAAGGGATACAAATAAAAGGTTTGTAGACTTTTAATGTCTATTTATGGTCTCAAACAATCTTTAAGGCAGTGGTATATACATTTTCAAAATGTTGTTGTATCTAATGATTTTACCATGATGGATGAAGATCATTGCGTTTATACCAAAAGATCAAGAAATAAACTTGTAATTTTGACATTGTATGTAGATGACATACTTATAGCTGGAAATGATATAGAGTTCATAACCATGATTAAGTCTTGGTTGTCATCTCAACGTAGAGCGCCCAAGTGCTTTTTAGGCCAGCTCAGTTCTCTTATCCATCGGTCCAATATTTGAGATGAAATATATGGGTGAAGCTGCATATATTCTTGGAGTTAAGATTTCAAGAGATCGTCCAAAGAAACTATTGTATCTCTCTTAAGAGAATTACAATAGAAAAATTCTTGAATGATTAAATATGCAAAATAGTATCCTCGTTCACACTACTATTAGTAAAATCCAATCCTTGGGCAATCAAATGTGTCCTAAGACTCTTGAAGAGAAAGATGAACCGAGTTCCTTATAGGAGCATAATCAGAAGTCTAATATACGCTATGGTGTGTACTAGACCTAATATTTGTCAAGAAGTTGGCTTGGTAAGAAGATATCAAACTGACCTAGGTTTAACGCATTGACAAGCAGTAAAGAGAATCATGAGATATATGAAAGGGACAACTGACTATGCACTTTGTTACAAGGCAACAAAGATCTGCGATTAGTTGGATACAGTGATTCTAATCATGGAGGAGATTTAAATGAGAAGAAGTCTACCTCAAATATATTTTCTTACTCAGTGATGGCACCATATCATGGAGTAGTAATAAATAATAATGTATATCACTATTTATAATGGAAGACAAATATGTGTCTCTCGCATCAGCAACACAAGAAGCTATTTGGTTGAAAATGTTCTTTGAACACATATTGGATATCACATAAAATATTGAATCACTGTTAGTCTAATGTGATAGTGAGGCTGTTATATCCTCTACCAAGGACCCTAAGTTTCATTGTAAGACCAAACACATAGATATCAATTATAACGATATGAGAGACATGGTTAGACACAAGGTAGTAAATGTGTAATCTGCTCTACACAAAATATATTGACAGATCCATTGACCAAGCCTTTGTCTAGAGATGAATTTGTGAGACATACGAGGTCTCAAGGCTTGCTTAGATTCTAAGATACTTTATTTTGTATTTTATCTTCCCATGTTCACAAGACTGATATTCTTTAATTATCAATAAAGTTGATTTACATACATACATATTCTAATTGTTGAATGTTATTCTTTATTCATTCATTTTGATGAGTATGTCGAGTAGACAGGAGGTTAGCCTTCTCAAACAGGTAACCACCTCCTAGTCTTAGTGTTGAGTGGAGATGAGACATGACTTTAAGAAAAATTATCAAATGGATAATTTAAGAGCTATAAGCTGAAAATCATGAAAGTTGCTTGAATAATGACACAAGGTCGTTAAGGTGAAAAATGTTCACCTAGTCTACTGAGCCAGATGCGAGTTAAAATGATATTGTAGATCTAAGAACTCAAATTTATATACATATGGTGTCTAGGTATCATCTTTACAATATTCTATTAGAGACAAAGACGTATGCTCCATGGGAAAAGAGAAATGTTGTAACACGTGTTTTATACCATGTGTGCTAATGTCGACCAAATGGGTTAAGCATAAATTCATTCTCAACTTATTATAGTGTGAGACCCATAGCTTTTAATATGACTCATGATTTGTGCCCTTAGTAATTCTAATCAGATACTTGAGACTTAGTTTGATATAGCTATCTTAGCGTACTTCTAAAAGACTATGAACACAGATTTGGTCTAGCGGAGCACATCTAGAAAAGCAGTTAGACTAATATTAAGAGAATCGTGAGAAGAGAAATGTAATGACCCTTCCGGTCATTTCCACGTTTAAGTTTGAAGTCAAGCAAATCGGCAAAAGATATCGTAAGACCTTTAACAATTTTCTGAACTTTGGGTCAAATGTGTCGGGGCTTTTCTCCCAATATATAAAGAGTTAGAAGTCCCCCGAAATACCAAATCGAAGGTCTACGAGTCTAGTTTCCAACGCACAAAACCGCACGTCCAAATAATCTCGGAGCAGAGAGTTATGACTGTTTTACCGCGGACTGTCTGGCAGAAAACGGGTTACGAACCGGGTCGCGAATCGGGTCGGGTTTAACCCGATTTAAGCTTCAATTTTACGTTTTAAAATGCCATTTCAGTTCCGAAACAGTGATAAAATATAAGGGAGGATCCCGAGATAATTCTTGAATATCAAAATCGTGCGTAGGCGAATTACGAGCCTAAACTTAAGAATTTTATTAGTATCGTGCGTATATTTGAAATATTATTTAAAAAGTAAATTTGGTAAAAAGTATATTATTATTACCTTTTCAAAATATTTTAAAAGGCTTATGAAAAATATGTTTGGTACGATATAAGTGTTTACGTATCTATTTTATAAAGTTTTTATACTCCGTAATATTTTAACGGAGATAGTAAATTTAATTATGTTAAAATTTATTATTATAATATAGTAGGTTTTATTGGAAATGATTTTCTAATAATTATGGTATATTTAAAATACTATAATTATTTTACCACGAATTTATGCAATACCCGAATATATATCTAACGGAGGGAAAGTGGTTGCCACCTCCACCCCCACGTGTAAGTGGAAGGTGAAGGCAACAAAAGTGGATGGAAAGGTGGCAGCACATATAGTAGTATATATTGATGTATTAGTGCTGAAAGTTAATATGCTTATATATATATTACTGTTGCACACAACTTGCACAGTATTAAATACTCATTCACGTGAGAGGTTTTATGGTGAGAAAAATATATTTGATAAAGTAAATTAATTATCTTGTCAAGTTATTCCTTCCCAAATCCGATTCCGATTCCGATTTAGTTTTGGATTTTATCGGAGTGGTTCGAGCTTGGACATCGTTGTTCCAGCAGCTTGTCATCGGACGACAGGTAGGTTACGGTTTAATTTCCCTAGACTCCGTATATATAGAATAAAATTGTATTAATGGGCATCCTTGGGTTGGTTTATTAGGTTGGTACCACAGACCTTGACCGCTTTATTCATGTCCGCTATTTTTATTCCTCCGTTGCTTGTAGTATTTGGCGATATATTTTATTTATTTACCCTTGCGGTCCTGTGAGGGCCTTATTGACTCTGGAACATAGAAGGTGGGATTTTGGGAATGTCCGCGAGTCCCGGGCATAGAATTATCCTTCTAGGCTGGTTATGCTTGCTGAGTAGCTGTGGGCCTGTGCAGGGTCGGTAGGTTGATTGTAAGCTGTTGGGCAGCTATTGTTGTGTGTGAGCATATCATTTCCATGCATATAAAGAGGTTTTATCGATGTTTTACCGTGGTTTTGGCTTTGGGCCTACTGACACTGTTTTCTAAACCTTGCATGGCCCGGGGGGCCGTTTTTGATGGAAATGATTTGGAAATGGTTGATTTCACTTGTGGTTTAAAATCATCAGTTTTACTATTATCACTAGACTCGGCAGGGCCGGAGTACTAGATGAGTTTTCTTACTACTTGAGATGATTTTTAGCTTCGGTTGGACCGAGCACATGAGATGACTTTTTACTGTTTAGACCCGGCGACGCCCGGGCACCCTTGGAGGGGTTTTTCAGATATTTTCCTACTATTTTTAGTCCTGGACAGGGTCTGGGCATGCATATTTGAGACTGGTTCTATATCTTGATATTGAGACTGGGACTCTATCTTGATACATGTTCTGATACTGAGATATGGTATGGGGTCGAGGACCTCCATGGACCTTGCTATCCGGGCCAGGGGCTACGAGCTGCGTGTGCCGGAAGAGGGGTATACGGGGGAGTAGAGGTATACGGGCAGAGACCTTCCATGGAACCTACCTGCTGGGCCGGATCGGCGCCGGAGGAGGTACATACAGAGATACTATGGCACCTTGAGATCTTCATGCATCATATCATTCATGGTTCGAGGTTCCACCCTTGTTTGCTGTTTGCTGATTGTACGCTCCGGTAGTATGGGATGCCGGAGGGTTTGTTTTCACTTGTTTGTGTTCCTCGGTTGTATGGGCGGCCGAGGGACTGTAGGTAGACTTTTGCTTTTTACTTATAGAATGATTCTCTATTATGGATAAGTATGAGATTGGTACTGTTAGGGTGTTAGTTTCTGGATTTGAGGTTGATATGATTAGTTGAGTATTGATTCATGTCTTGAGCATGCCTATTATTATTCTTTCTCTCTTCTTCTTACACTTGAGGTTACCGGTATACCGTCCATTCCGTAAACTTATTTTGTATACACTGTTGTTGCCAGGATCCCAGGTGCGTTGTTTCTTACTTTCACCTGTGCTTTTGGTGTGTATATTCTGCTTACTAGCCTCATCTGTGGTTCTGTTGATTTCCCTCTGGGCTAGTTCCTGTGTACCTTTCGTTGATTTCTGTGACTACTTGCTTCTATTCTGTCTATTACTGCTCTTTTATCTTATATGTGCCCAGTCGGCCTATGATACCTACTGGGTACCTTATGCTTCGCATTTGGTGCTCACCCCTACCCCTGCATCTTTGGGTGCAGATCCTAGTGTGGGCCATCGCCGGTAGATCGTTGAGATTCGTGCTTGGAGATCTGTTGAAGACTACTTCAGACTGAAGGTGGGCTCTTGGCGATCGGAGCTTAGCTTTAGTTTATCTTTTGCTTCATGTACTCTATTTCCATTCAGAGACATCTGTATATATAGTTTTGGTTTACTTGTACTCCATGTATGTAGTTTGGCTCTGTACTATGATACCAGGTCTTGGGGTTTGGTTTAGTTTCCGCATATGTATATATTTATATACTTGTTATCTATTTTATTCATCTTGTTCTCTTATTTGTTAGATAGTAGCCCATTACTAGCTGTTCTGGGCTACAGGGATTGGTTCACCTACCGGGGGTTGTAGGTGCCATCATGACCGAGAAATCGGGTCGTGACAACTTGGTATCAGAGCTTTAGGTTCACCGGTGTCATCGGTATAGGAGCCAATGTCTAGTAGAGTCCTGCGGATCGGGGCGGAGACGTCCGTACTCAATCTTTGGGAGGCTACAGTGGCATTTTAGGAAATTTGACTCTTTCATTGCCTCTGTGTCGTGCGTATAGCCCTTGAAGTTTCTAGAGATCTCATTTGTTCTACTTCATTCTTCCGCAGATGGTTCGTACGAGATCATCGGCAGCACGCGAGGATGAGCCTCCACTCCAGCTAGGGGTCGAGGACGCCCTCGAACAGTGGCACCTGCTAGAGCTGCTAGCGTGGAGATAGAGCCTGAGCAGCATGTGGTTCAGGGGGCAGCCCAGGCCCAGGTAGCTCCAGCGCCAGCTCCAGTACCAGCTCCAGTGCCCACTTCTGTGCCAGCTCCACCCACAGCTCAGTCTCCAGATATTCGGGGATTACTATTACAGCTTTTGGGTGTGATTGGAGAGCGGCCTTCGGAGGTAGCGCAGACATCTGCTCAGGGGGCATCCCTGGGTGCACAGAGCTTAGGTGCACAGCCGGCTACTATGGCTCCCCGTGCGGAGGTTATTCCGGTTCCATCTGTTGCACAGCCTTTTGCTCCTCGCCCAGTTATGACAGAGACAGAGCAAAAGGCGTTGGGCAGATTTTTGAGGTTAGCACCCCCGAGATTTGCGGGTACTTCTGGACAGGATCCACATGATTTTATTACCACCTGTGAGGAGATGTTGCATCATCTGGGTTTGTTGGAGACTCACGGAGTTGGTTATACTACCTACCAGTTGGAGGGCCCAGCGAAGTTATGGTGGAGGGCCCAGGTTGCTTGTAGACCAGCGTCGTCACCTCCTTTGACCTGGTCTGAGTTTTATGAGGCCTTTATGGCCAAGTTCCTACCCCAGAGTGATCGGGAGCGTCGCAGGGAGCAGTTCACTCACCTTGTGCAGGGATCTATGACTATCTCGGAGTATGAGACCCGTTTTCATCAGCTAGCACCGTTTGGAGCTATGATCATTCCTACTGAGGCTGATAGGATTCGCAGATTTGTATGGGGTTTGAGGCCAGAGATCAGGCAGCCAGCTGAGATATTGATTGCCAGTGGTCGGTCATTCCAGGCCATTGTAGACTATGCTCGCACTGTGGAGGACTTACAGCGACATGATCAGGGGTCCAGAGATAAGAGGCCTCGACATCAGGGTTCTATAGTGGTTCCAGATATGGCGGTAGAGGTCCTGGCCAGTGGAGTCGGAGTTATCAGCCACAGCAGTACCAGGGTCAGTCCAGCCGACCGGTTCAGTCTTCCCTTCAGACCTTTAGTAGTACCCAGTTCGAGCAGGGTCAGGGCAGCCATCAGGGCTATGGCGGCCAGTCTTCGAGGGGTACAGTTTCTGGGGCATCAGGTCGTGGTGGTCATTCTGGAGTTGCGAGTTCATCTCGACTGAGTAGGCCATCAGGGGCTTGTTTTACTTGTGGTGCGATGGGTCATTTTGCTAAAGATTGCCCTCAGCAGGGTACAGTTCAGTTAGCTGAGCCTTTACGGACAGTTCAGCCCCCTGCTAGAGGGGGTGGTCGTCAGATTAGAGGTGGTGCGCCACGCGGTAGAGCAGGTGGTAGGGATGGCGGTCGGGCAGGTAGAGGTCGTCGTCAGTTTTATGCGGTCCCTAGGAGACCAGAGGCAGAGGCCTCAGATGCTGTGATTACAGGTACGATTTCTGTGTGCCATCAGTCTGCTATGGCTTTATTTGATCCTGGATCCACTTGTTCATATGTATCTGCCTACTTTGTGCCTTGTTTGGGGTTGGCTAGTGAGCCATTATCTGTTCCTGTTTCTGTTTCGACCCCAGTAGGAGATTCTTTAGTAGTGGATCGGATTGTGAGATCCTGTATGTTGTCTATTGGTGATTCAGAGACTTGGGGTGACTTGATGATTCTTGATATGCTAGATTTTGATGTGATACTGGGCATGGACTGGTTATCCCCTCACCGTGTGGTTTTGGATTGTTATGCCAAGACCATTACCATAGCTGTGCCCGGTGTATCCCCGGTTGTGTGGCAGGGTTCTGTTAGCCATGCACCATCTGGGATCATCTCTTGTCTTCGAGCTAGAAAGTTGATTGCCCGTGGGTGTTTAGCTTATCTAGCATATGTCCGAGATGTTAGTGCTGACCCCACTTCCCCTGAGTCTGTTCCTGTGGTTAGAGACTTCCTCGATGTGTTCCTACCGACCTGCCAGGCCTTCCACCTGAGAGAGCTATTGATTTTGCGGTTGAGTTGGAGCCGGGCACTAGGCCCATTTCTATTCCTCCTTATCGTATGGCTCCTGCTGAGTTGAGGGAGCTTAAGGAGCAGCTCCAGGATCTGTTAGCTAAGGGGTTTATTAGACCTAGTGTGTTACCTTGGGGTGCTCCTGTTCTCTTCGTGAAGAAGAAGGATGGGTCGATGCTCATGTGTATTGATTATCGGCAGCGGAATAGGGTGACAGTGAAGAATAGGTATCCGTTGCCGAGGATTGATGATTTGTTCGACCAGCTTCAGGGTTCAGTCATGTTTTCGAAGATTGATCTGAGGTCTGGCTACCACCAGTTGAGGATTAGGGCGGAGGACATCCCTAAGACAGCATTCAGGACACGTTATGGCCATTATGAGTTCCTGGTGATGTCTTTTGGGTTGACTAATGCCCCCGCAGCCTTTATGAACTTGATGCACAGGGTTCTTGGCCGTATTTGGACTCGTTTGTGATAGTTTTTATAGACGACATCTTGGTATACTCGCGTAGCAGAGATGAGCATGAGCAGCATTTGAGGGTTATACTCCAGACTTTGAGAGATCATCGGCTTTATGCCAAGTTCTCAAAGTGTGAGTTTTGGCTTGAGTCAGTTGCATTCCTAGGGCACGTGGTGTCTAAGGATGGGATTAGGGTTGATCCGGGAAAGATTTCAGCGGTTTGTGAGTGGCCTAGACCTACTACTGTTACTGAGGTTCGCAGCTTTATTGGGTTAGCAGGTTACTACAGACGGTTCGTTGAGGGATTTTCTTCCATAGCAGCACCCTTGACTATGCTGACTAGGAAGGATGTCCCATTTCAGTGGTCGGATCAGTGTGAGGATAGCTTCCAGAGGCTTAAAGCCTTATTGACTTCAGCTCCTGTTTTGACTTTGCCGATTGAGGGTCAGAGCTTCTCCGTGTATTGTGATGCTTCTGGGGTTGGTCTTGGTTGTGTGTTGATGCAGCAGGGTCGAGTAATAGCATATGCGTCGAGGCAGCTGAAGGTTCACGAGCGCAACTACCCCACTCATGACTTAGAGTTGGCGGCGGTAGTTTTTCGCGCTCAAGATCTGGAGGCATTACCTATATGGGGTTCACTGTGACATCTTCACCGATCACCGTAGTCTTCAGTATATCACGAGTCAGCGGGAGTTGAACTCGAGACAGAGGAGATGGGTCGAGTTACTGAAGGACTATGACTTCACTATTCTGTATCATCCGGGCAAGGCAAACGTGGTAGCGGATGCCTTGAGCCGGAAGGCAGTGAGTATGGGTAGCCTAGCTTCTCTTTCAGTTTCAGAGCGACCGTTGGCCTTGGACATCCAGTCCTTGGCTAACCGTTTGGTTAGGCTTGACTTGTCGGATCCTAGCAGAGTTCTTGCCAGTGTTGAGGTTCGTTCTACTTTGATTGATCAGATTCAGAGCCGTCAGTTTGAGGATCAGCAGTTGTGTGACCTTCGTGATCGGGTTGTTCAGGGTGAGACCAGTCGGGCTACTCTAGATTCAGATGGGGTTCTGAGGTATGATAGTCGCCTTTGTGTTCCGAGGGTTAGTGATTTGATTCAGTTGATACTTCGTGAGGTACATTGTACTAGATACTCCATTCACCCTGGCACAACGAAGATGTATAGAGACTTGAGGCAGCTTTACTGGTGGAGTGGTATGAAGCGGGATATAGCGGAGTTTGTATCTCGGTGCTTGAACTGTCAGCAGGTTAAGTTCGAGCACATGAGACCTGGTGGTTTGATGCAGCGACTTCCCATTCCTGAGTGGAAGTGGGAAGGGATTACTATGGACTTCGTTGTTGGTTTGCCTCTTACTTCTCGTGGGTTTGATTCCATATGGGTGATTGTTGATAGGCTGACTAAGTCAGCACATTTCTTGCCGGTTCAGACTTCTTATGGTGCAGAGAGGGTAGCTCAGATCTACCTTCGTGAGA